>OU342744.1:97358886-97868897 GCA_910589775.1 Avena eriantha
AAGACAATGAAGAAGAGGGAGGCGGCAATGAAGAAGAACAAGGGCATCGGATGAGCCCGCTGATGGTCTTGGTCGGGTCATTTCTGATGCAAAGCAACAATGTGATACAGAAAGGGAGAAGCTTAAGTTGGAGGCCATGCAAAGGATCACACAAAAAGTGTTGTACCCAATTGCGAAGATGGCAGCACAAGCTCGGTACCACACTTGAACTGCTGAAATGGAAGGCAGAGACTGGCTTATCTGACAAGGGATTTGAGAAGTTACTGAAAATAATGAAGCCGAAGCTTCCAAAGGATAACGAGCTGCCCGGAGAAACGTACAAAGCAAAGAAGACTATCTGCCCTCTAGGATTAGATGTGGAGAAGATACATGCATGCATTAATGACTGCATCCTGTACCGCGGTGAGAAGTACGAGAATATGGATAAATGCCCGATATGCAATGCATGTCGATACAAGATCAGACAAGATGACCCTGGTGATGTTGAGGGCGATGACGAGCCCTCAGGAAGAGGGTTCCTGCTAAGGTTATGTGGTATGCTCCTATAATACCACGGTTGAAACGTCTGTTCAGAAATAAAGAGCATGCAGGTTGTTGCGATGGCACAAAGAAGAGCGTAAGAAAGACGGGAAACTGAGACACCCCGCCGATGGGTCGCAGTGGAGAAACATCGAGAGAAAGTACTCGAACTTTGCAGGTGGTGACGCGAGGAACTTATGGTTTGGTCTAAGTACAGACGGCATGAATCATTTGGGGAGCAGAGCTGTTGTAGTCACAGCACCTGGCCAGTGACTCTATGTATATCTAAAACCTTCCTCCTTGGTTGTGCATGAAGCGGAAGTTCATTATGATGCCAGTGCTCATCCAAGGACCGAAGCAACCCGGCAACGACTGATGTGTACCTAAGGCCATTAGTCGATGAACTTTTGCAGTTGTGGGCAGAAAACCAGGTGTAAAGGTGTGGGATGAGCACAAACAGGAGCCATTTGACCTACGAGCGTTGTTGTTCGTAAACATCAATGATTGGCCTGCTCTTAGTAACATTTCAGGACAGTCAAACAAGGGATACAATGCATGCACGCACTGTTTAGATAATACTAAAGGTACATATTTGGATAAATGTAAGAAGGTTGTGTACCTGGGGTGTCGTAAATTTCTTCCGACCAATCATCAAGTAAGAAAGAAAGGCAAGAATTTCAACGGTGAGGCAGATTACCGGAAGAAGCCTAAGCTCCCTAAAGGTGCTGATGTATTGGTATGGTGAAGGACCTAGAAGTAATCTTTGGAAAGGGTCCTGGCGGTCAATCTTCCGAAAGACCCCATTACCGGACACACGGCCATGTGGAAAAGAAATATATATTTGGGAGCTTGAGTATTGGAAAGACCTAGAGGTCCGTTCTTCAATCGACGTGATGCACGTGACGAAGAATCTTTGCGTGAACCTGCTAGGCTTCCTGGGCGTGTATGGGAAGACAAAAGATACACCAGAAGCACGGGAGGACCAGCAACGTATCAAAGACCCACACAACAAGCATACTGATAAAGGACGGAAATACTTAAGTAGCTACGCTCTTACCAAAGCAGAGAAAGAAATCTTTTTTGAAGTCCTTTACAGTATCAAGGTCCCGGCTGGCTTCTCGTCAAATATAAAGGGAATAATAAATATGGCAGAGAGAAAAAATTTCAGAACCTGAAGTCTCATGATTGCCACGTGATTATGACACAGTTGCTTCCGGTTGCATTGAGGGGGCTTCTACCGGAAAATGTTTCGATTAGCCATTGTGAAGCTATGTGCATTCCTCAATGCAATATCTCAGAAGGTAATCGATCGAGAAAGTCTGGAAAGGCTACAGAAGGATGTGGTCCAATGTCTTGTCAGTTTTGAGTTGGTGTTCCCCCGTCCTTCTTCAATATTATGACGCATCTCTTAGTTCACCTAGTCGAAGAGATTTACATTCTCGGTCCTGTATATTCTGCACAATATGTTCCCCTTCGAGAGGTTCATGGGAGTCTTAAAGAAATATGTGCGTAACCGTGCTAGGCCAGAAGGAAGCATCTCAAGGGCTATGGAATAGAGGAGGTCATTGGTGTCTGTGTAGACTTTCTTCCTAACCTTAAGCCGATTGGTGTTCCTGAATCATGGTATGATGGGAGACTGAGTGGAAAAGGCACGCTAGGAAAGAAAGCAGTGATATTTAGGGACGAACATTCTTTAAATCAGCACACTACATAGTTCTCCAAAGTTCTACCTTCGTGGCTCCGTATATCGAGGAACACATGAATGTTATACGCTCCAAGTTCCCGGGGAAAGATGACTACTGGATTAAAAAAAATCACATGGAGACTTTCGCCACTTGGTTGCAATTACATCTCATGAATGACACCACTATTGGAGATCAGCTCTACTTGTTGGTCGCGACACCATCTGCGACTGATTGACTTCCAAGGGTACGAGGATAAATGGGAATACATTTTACACGATTGCCCAGATAAAAAGAGCACCAACCAAAAACAGTGGTGTCCGCTTTGATGCAACATGCGAGAATGGGAAAAAGGACACATACTATGGTTTGATAGAGGAGATATGGGAACTTGACTATGGACCTACTTTTAAGGTCCATTGTTTCGGTGTAGTTGGGTCAACATGAATGGAGAAGGGTAAAGGTAGGACCAGCTGTACGGAATGACAACAGTGGATCTCAAGAATCTTGGTTACAGAGACGGACCATCCGTCCTAGCCATGATGTGGCTCAGGTTTTTTTATGTGAAGGACATGTCCTCTAGACCGAAAAAAGAAAAAATAAAGAAACGAATACATCAGACGATGAGCCCAGGCGTCACATAGTTCTTTCAGGGAAAAGAAACATCGCGGGAGTCGAGGACAAGACACACATGTCAGCCAGATTATGATATGTTTGATGAAATTCCGCCCTTCACCATGAAAACTGACCCAAGCATCCCGTAAGCAAGAAGATGCTCCATGGTTATGGCCTAAGAAGCGATCATAGGCAAGGATCGACATACGCGACGAAGGATTCATATCCTAAACCTAAACCCTATGTAAATCTATGTAATGTATAGAAACTTTATGTGATGTATGGAACTTTATATGATGTATCGAAACTTTATGTAATGGAGTCTTTCACGGGCTTGCGGGGAAATTTTCCAAGGTGGAGCTTCCGAGATGCCGTAGGGCGTGTGCACCAACGACATCTTTGAGAAGCTCCACCACGGGAGATTTCTCAACCCTTTCCCCAACACTGTTAGAGGAGATGGAGTCTTTCATGGGCTTGCAGGGAATTTTTCTGAGGCGGAGCTTCTGAAGATGCCGTAGGGCGTGTGAACCAACGACATCTTCGAGAAGCTCCGCCACGGGAGATTTCTCAACCCTTTCCCCAACACTGTTAGAGGAGATGGAGTCTTTCACGGGCTTGCAGGGAAATTTTTCCGAGGCGGAGCTTCCGAAGATGCCGTAGGGCGTGTGCACCAACGACATCTTCGAGAAGCTCCGCCATGGGAGATTTCCCAACCCTCCATCCATGGGGATGAAACTCTCTCTACCTATGTTGGCTTGTTGAGCTGCTTGCCATGGCGTATCGATGGTCCTTTTATAGGCACGGCGCCGCTTCTACTTTGTCTTGTTCCTTCGACAGGGCGTTGTGCGCTACATGCTTTATCTCATCGAGCAGTGCGTCCACCCACAGGTCCTTATCCCGCCGACAGCTTTAGTCTCGGTTGCACCCACCAGCCGGGACTAAAGGTTTCCCACGCGTCCCTATCCCACCGACAGCTTCAGTCTCGGTTGCAGCCACCCAGCCGGGGCTAAAGGTTACCCACGCGTCCTTATCCACCGACAGCTTTAGTCTCGGTTGCACCCACCAGCCGGGACTAAAGGTTACCCACGCGTCCTTATCCCACCGACAGCTTTAGTCTCGGTTGCACCCACCAGCCAGGACTAAAGGTTACCCACGCGTCCTTATCCCACCGACAGCTTTAGTCTCGGTTGCACCCACCAGCCGGGACTAAAGGTTACCCACGCGTCCTTATCCCACCGACGCTCTAGTCTCGGTTGCACCCACCAGCCGGGACTAAAGGGTACCCACGCGTCCTTATCCCATCGACAACTTAGTCTCGGTTGCACCCACAGACGGGGACTAAAGGTTACCCACGCGTCCTTATCCCACCGATAGCTTTAGTCTCGGTTGGCTTTTTCGTGCGTCGAAAGGGAAAACTTCCTCCCGCAACATCGTAAGCATCCCAAGATGCACATGTGTGCACAATATGGGCACATTATCACAAACTATACCCTGATTTCTAGCCATAACATTGGTGGTTTGACCTAAATGCCATGAAACGTCGAAAATGATAGGTCATTTTGTGAAGGATTTTTTATGATGTTTGCAATTTTTCAAGTTCCAATATTTTTCCTTGCAACTGTGACACATAATATGACACCCACGCGAAGGTTTCACATTGTTTGGATTATTTTGAATTTCGTATGCCCGTTTCAAACTATATTCAAAACGGCAGGCATGAAGCTTCTTAGCCCGGGGCTGAGCCTCGCTGAACTTGAAGTGGATCTCTGATGAAATAGCATGTTGTGAACCTATAAATGATTTTTTTAAAATTCACAAGCATTATATCATGTACTTGTAGTTCAATCTTGGCAACCTCCTACCGATTCGGCAGGAATTTGTCTTTTTCATGAGGGTATGGAGGACAGAAGGTTCCAGATACACGGTTGGGAAATTGTCCATATAAGGTGGTCTAGTATTTTTGAAAAATGGTTTGGTACCAATGCCAAACTTTAATTTGGTGGTTGCTTCACAGAACGCCCCGATTTCGGCACCTCAAAAATGGAAATTGGCTTTTTCGTGCTGCGTCGAAGGGAAAACTTCCTCCTGCAACATCGTAAGCCATCCCAAGATGCACATGTGTGCACAATATGGAACATTATCACAAACTATGCCCTGATTCTAGCCATAACATTGGTGGTTTGACCTAAATGCCATGAAACGTCGAACATGATAGGTCATTTTGTGAAGGATTTTTATGATGTTTGCAATTTTTCAAGTTCAATATTTTTCCTTGCAACTGTGACACATAATATGACACCACGCGAAGGTTTCACATTGTTTGGATCATTTTTGAATTTCTTATGCTCGTTTCAAACTATATTCAAAATGGCGGGCATGAAGCTTCTTAGCCGGGGCTGAGCCTCGCTGAAATTGAAGTGGATCTCTGATGAAATAGCATGTTGTGACCTATAAATGATTTTTTAAAAAATTCACAAGCATTATATCATGTACTTGTAGTTCAAATCTTGGTAACTCTCCTACCGATTCGGCAGGAATTTGTCTTTTTCATGAGGGGTAGAAAGAAAGGTTCCAGATACACCGGTTGGGAAATTGTCCATATAAGGTGGTCTAGTATTTTTGAAAAATGGTTTGGTACCAATGCCAAACTTTAATTTGGTGGTTGCTTCACAGAACACCCCGACTTCGGCACCTCAAAAATGGAAATTGGCTTTCTCGTGCGTCGAAAAGAAAAACTTCCTCCTGCAACATCGTAAGCCATCCCAATATGCACATGTGTTGCACAATATGGGCACATTATCACAAACTATGCCCAGATTCTAGGCATAACATTGGTGGTTTGACCTAAATGCCATGAAACCTCGAACATGATAGGTCATTTTGTGAAGGATTTTTTATGATGTTTGCAATTTTTCAAGTTCAATATTTTTCCTTGCAACTGTGACACATAATATGACACCACGCGAAGGTTTCACATTGTTTGGATCATTTTTGAATTTCTTATGCCCGTTTCAAACTATTCAAAACGGCGGGCATGAAGCTTCTTAGCCCGGGGCTGAGCCTCGCTGAACTTGAAGTGGATCTCTGATGAAATAGCATGTTGTGAACCTATAAATCATTTTTTTAAAAAATTCACAAGCATTATATCATGTACTTGTAGTTCAAATCTTGGTAACCTCCTACCGATTTGGCAGGAATTTGTCTTTTTCATGAGGGATGGACAGAAAGGTTCCAGATACACCAGTTGGGAAATTGTCCATATAAGGTGGTCTAGTATTTTTGAAAAATGGTTTGGTACCAATGCCAAACTTTAATTTCGTGGTTGCTTCATAGAACACCCCGATTTCGGCACCTCGAAAATGGAAAATGGCTTTTTCGTGCGTCAAAAAAGGAAAACTTCCTCCTGCAACATCGTAAGCCATCCCAACATGCACATGTGTGCACAATATGGGAATATTATCACAAACTATGCCCTGATTCTAGCCATATCATTGGTGGTTTGACCTAAATGCCATGAAACCTCGAACATGATAGGTCATGTTGTGAAGGATTTTTATGATGTTTGCAATTTTTCAAGTTCAATATTTTTCCTTGCAACTGCGACACATAATATGACACCATGCGAAGGTTTCACATTATTTGGATCATTTTTGAATTTCTATGCCCGTTTCAAACTATATTCAAAACGGCGGGCATGAAGCACTTTTCCTGTTAAAAATTGTATAGTTCAAATAAAAATATTTGAAAACACAAAATGGTTTTTGATTAGTTATTTAAATTGAAGCACTTTTCCTGTTAAAGTTTTTTTTGAAATTTCAAATTATGTAATAAATATTTGTTAATGCAATTTTAATTGAATATAGTAAAATTGTATAGTTCAAATGAAAATATTTGAAAACACAAAATGGTTTTTGATTAGTTATTTAAATTGAAGCACTTTTCCTGTTAAAAGTTTTTTGAAATTCCAATTATGTAATAAATATTTGTTAATGCAATTTTAATTGAAAATTGTAAAATTGTATAGTTCAAATAAAAATATTTGAAAACAGAAAATGGTTTTTGATTAGTATTTAAATTGAAGCACTTTTCCTGTTGAAAGTTTTTTTCAAATTCCAAATTATGCAATAAATATTTGGTAATGAAATTTTAATTGAAAATAGTAAAATTGTATAGTTCAAATAAAATATTTGAAAACAGAAAATGGTTTTGGATTAGTTATGTAAATTGAAGCACTTTTCCTGTTGAAGTTTTTTGAAATTCTAAATAAATAATCATCTTAAATTGAAACATCTTATTAATTAAAGAAGAAAACAAATTTGAAAATGGCGGGAAGACCAAAAGGTTTGCCAAAATCTGAAAAACGGATCAACGATCCCGGTTCGTCCCACCAACCGGGACCGATGATCCTGGATGCGCGTGCTGCCATTAACATGCCTTTGGTCCCAGTTGTTGGCACGAACGGGGACCGTTGATCCTTTGGTCCCGGTTATTGGGACGAACCGGGACCAAAGGCCCGCGCACGTGGCAGCACAACAATGCTCCTGCCCCAGACCTTTGGTCCCGGTTGGTGGCACAAACCGGGACCGTTGGTCCTTTGGTCCCGGTTATTGGGACGACCCGGGACCAATGATATGTATAGTTAACAGCCCCGGCCCTTCCTCCTCCCCAACTCCCCCAATTCACAGAGCACATCGACACGCGGCTAAGGAAAATTTGCGGCGGAGCAAAATCACGTCGGCAGGCTGCCCAAATCCAGAGCGGTCGCTTCACGTCGTCGACGCCCGTCGCCGAGCGCCACTGTCCGCCGCCACGAGCAGGCAAGGAAGCTCCGCCTCACTGCAATCGACCCCACCTTCCCCGACTCCGGCCGCCTTGTTATCCACTGATTCCGGCAGCGCCTGGCCTCCTCTGGCCTCGCCGCACCCTCCATCGGCCCTCCTGGTGAGCCACTGGTGCTCCAGCACCCCTCATACGTCTCTCTCCCTCACTGTATCATCCTCCCCACGAGCACATGCCGCCGCCGGCCACCGTCAAACAGCTTGCTCCAGCGCACCTCCCGTAGCGGCGGCGCCCGTTCAGGTAGCCCGCATCGCGCTAGTTCGAACCGGGGCAGTGGCGTCACCCCGCGCGCTTCTCTCTGTCGTCTTCCACCACCGCCTGGCAGTTCGCCGGCGAGCCTACGTGGCGCCACGGTGGCGTCGCGTGTGCGTGACGTGGGCGCTGACCAAGCCCCGCCAGCGTGGCATCTGAGGTGGCTTGAGCCCCCCGCATCAGTCTCTGTGGCTAGTTTAGCCGTGGAGAAAAAAAAACCACCCTGAGCTGACGTCATAATGACGCAGTAAAAGTTTCATAATTGTTTAAATAATTTCAGAAATGAGTTTAATCTCATAAATTCAATAACTAATTATTTCTAAGTTAGAAAAATATGTATAATATATCAAAATGTTTAGAAAAATGAGATCTACACAATAGACTCATAATCATGCATTGTTCAACAACTTTAATTACAAGTTTAATAAGAGAATGAAATCAACCCCTCGTAGGTGATTTCGGGGTCTCTCCTGTACTAGGGTTTGGACCCTTCGGATCCCACTTAAATTGTCAAGCATGCCTTAGGGTTAAATTTCAACTATGTTTAACTTGTCATATCATTATCGATGTCATGTGTTGATTGTTTAACTTGCAGATACTATGGATCCAACACATCAGGAAAACATCCTCCAAGGGATGATCTTCGAAAATGAAGATATCGATATCGATGTCACGAGTGAGTTTCTGAATGATTCCGATCAGGGAGATGAGTCTCTCAACCGAGGAGACGGCTCCGGTGAGGTAGAAGCCGAAGCCTGGGACAGGGGAGAAGCCGATAAGGAAGAAGGCGACGGCTCCGGTGGAACCTTAAATCTCGCAAACACCGGCGAGGTGTATATATGTATTTTTGTAATTAAAATGTTGCTGTCTATATATATATACATGCATATATTAACACTTTCTTCTTTGAGCCCTCCGGATCGAGAACTTATTCCGTAAGAACGAAACGAGGCCCAACAAAAAAGTTGGATGACACTGTGAGGTATAGGATCGACGTGGTTGGTGTAGATGGCGAACCGCAAGCTCCCGTCGATGTCGCAAGAAAATTTGTCAAGCAATGCGGAGTTCTTGTGAGGGACTACATCTCGATCACCGTTCAAGAATGGAATCGGCCAAGCGGCGGTGGAGTCCCGTATGTCGGCGACAACGCCAAAGATAAGCTTTTTGACAAGCTCATGACTAATTTCTTCCTGCCGGTACCAGATGTGAATCCAGATGAGGAGGAGAGAGCAAGAAGGGAGGTTGTGCAAAGAGTCAAGAAGTTTGCTCTCAGCAAGATGGCCGATGCATTCAAGAACTGGAAGAAGAAACTGTATAATAACTTTGTCAAGGTAGAGAAGACTCCGAATTTCAATGAAGCCGGCTATGCTAAGTTAAGACACCAGTGGGAGGATTTTGTAAAGTACAAGACATCGGAGAAAGCTAAGGCAAGGTCTAGAATAAATACGGAGAACGCTGCTAAGAAACTGTACCATCATAACATGGGGCCTGCTGGCTACGCCGGTTGCATGCCTAAGTGGGATGCACTTGAGGTCAATTACATAGCTGTCGGGATCAGACCAGAGCCCGCAACATGGACACCACGGGAGAGAAACTGGTTTTACGGCCATGGGGGCACGTTGGACAAACAAGGGATGGCAATATATAATCAGAAACACAAAGATGATCCCCTACTGCCCATCGACGATATTAGAAATGCAGTAGATGATGTTGCAGCGGGACGGTTTGTTCCCGATAAAGAAAACGACGAGCTCACACGGGCCCTTAAAAATCCTGAACACGACGGACGAGCACGAGGCACACCAGGCTCCAAGTCGTGGAAGGTTGCCTTCCCCCGGAAATGAAGAGATATCCCGATAAAAGCCATCAGAGGAGAAAGGAAAGGGAGGCAACTAAGAAAGCGGCCGCTGCAGACCGGCTGCGTAATGTAGAAGAAGCATTAAAGCGGCACCAGGATCAACTTGATAGACTTAGCCAGCAAGGTACTAGTGGCCAATCTCAGCGGCACGTGGTAGAAGCTGCATTCGAGGGTACCGGCGCCCTATCGAATAAGAAAAGCAGTGTCACTTCCACGCAGCTCCATGATGTTGATGATGATGCACCGACGACATCTCCTCCTAAACGCTACCCAGTGGATGATATCACGGAGGCAACAGCTTGTGAGCTAAAGGTGCAGGTTATGAACTTAAGGGTGACGGCGGCGGTCGGCATGGTGGTACCAATTGCGCCTAACCCAACTTGGCATTGCAGACCGGTTCCAAAAGGGTACGCTGTCGTCATGGTGGATGAGGTGAAGGAAGATTTTGAGGAGCTGAAGCTAGACCACCCTGCAGGGGAAGATATGGAGCTGACTCAACTAGGAGAAGCCAAAGGGAGGACTATTCTATGGCTAAAGGAGCGCATCATGCTTCCAAATTATGTGCCGCCAAGGTCACCCACTCCTGAGAGCAGCAATCCACCTTCGTCGCCACCTCACCATTCTCCAGCGCAACCGTCGCCTTCACCGCCTCACCACTCAGCGCAACCGTCTCCATCTCCGCCTCAGCCATCTCCGCCGCCGCGTCAGCCGTCTCCGTCCCCTGAGCCTCATAGAAAAAAAACGGAAGTATACTAAGGGGGGCAGCACGACCAGCAGCAGCAAGAGCACGTTCCGATCACCGAAACGGAAGCTATCGCCCCTTCCAAGAGTACCTCATCAGAATATGAAGAAGCTACCTTACGAGAAGACAGATAAGGAAACTGATGTGGCCACAGCTGCCCATTATCAAAAGCAGAAGATTGACATGGCTAACAAGAAAAAGCCGATAGAGGCATGTTTCCCGGTCACCACAGAAGATAAAGCCAAGCAGGCACGCTTAAGATTTAGCTTCACCAACCCATAGCGCTCACATCAGACTATAATCGCTCTATTACCAAGTCGGCTGAGGCAAAAGAGCGGAGAGTCGGGAAAGAAGTTGCACAGCTCGGACAACAGAAAAATCAATCGATCGAACCGCTCAAAGTGTACGATACCAATGAGTAGATGATCCAGGAGCGGCATGATCCGAACATTGATCCGGAGTTTGTTCGACTGTACGGAGAAAAAGCCCAATTATATGGACTGTCTATTACTAAGTACATGAGTCGTATGCATGAGTTCGAGGGGTACCAAGAAATAGCATACGTGTACCAGTACGGGGCTCCTCTCGTCAAACCCGAGTTAGTCAAAGATCTACCAACAAAAATGCGAAGATTGCATAACTGGTACATCCAAGCCTGTGCTGATTCCAAAAACTGGATCTATGCTGCATATAAACACCACCATTACGGTCATGGAGATGGCTTCCTACTGATCGAATTTCTAGAATTATTTCAGTTTTACCAACAAGACGCTCTCGACAAAACTATCGTCATTGCCTATTGTTCGTAAGTATTATTAATTTCTGTAATTAAGTCTTTCTAGCTCAGCTCATTCGTTGCCTTTATAATCTTACTAATCACTATACTAATTATATATGCAGAATGAAGATTCAAGAATGCAACAAAGGATAAATCTATGACCTTGGGTTTGTTGACTGTAATTTCGTTCATGAAGTTATTCTAAAAACAAATCCCAAAGAGACAGAGGATAACTTGTTCCAAGCGTTGAAGTATTTCAGTAATAGAAGGGAAATACTATTTCCTTACAACGATGCGTGAGTATTACTATCTTGTACACATTCTATTTTTGCTTACTCGATGTTAAGCGTATAATTGACTCGTGTTATATTTTGTTAGTGTGTCGAGCTTTCACTATATTCTGTTAATCATTGTTGTTGACACCGGAGTAGTAAAAGTCCTGGACTCGAACCGCACACCATTAGAAAAGTGGACGGACATGCAGGAATGCCTCCAGAAGGTTTGGAAACGGTTCACCGCTAAAACTAGGGGTGTTTGGAAACCAGAGCTTACATTTCAACCATTGACTGTAAGTACTACTTGCTAGATCCACGCATCTCTTTGATTCTAGTTTCAATACCACCATTATCATGCTTGATTATTATTTTGATTGAACTCCATTCTCGTAAAGTGCTTGAGGCAGGAAGCCGGAAATAACTTATGTGGATACTATGTCTGCGAGTTCATTCGCCAGATGACCAAAGAGAAGGGCGCAGACCGGAACATAAAAAAAAGTAGATAAACAATAATCACAACTTTATTTTATTACCACCAATTGTGTTTAGTTTCATTCATATATATTGATCCCCTTCTTTATATTAGATCGAACGAATGCGGGACGGTCTTCTATCACAAGAACGCGTGCAAGAAATTCAAAAGGAAATTGCCGGATTCTTGTTAGAACAAGTCATAGATCCGAAAGGAGAATACTATTACCCGCTTCATTTGGAAGGGTGAAGTGTAAAAAAGAAGATGTAAATTAGATCAAATTCGTGTGAGAGTATCGTTTGTAATTATAATATGTTTCGACCAAGAAGACGGATGAGACGGTGTATATATTTGTGATCATGCATGATGTGTAATATATATATCGTGGTTTCATTGTTCTTGTATATATGTAGTACCATTAAATTGATAAAAAAATCCTGCTGCGGCAGAAAAATAGCCCGAAAATCCTGCCGCGGCAGAAAAATAGCCCGAAAATCCGGCCGCACAAAACCCTGCGGCGGCACAGAGACTGGTCCCGGTTCGTGCGCGAACCGAGACTAGCATTAGTCCCGAGTGATTGGTCCGGTTCGGGAACAGGGACCAATGGCCCTTATGAACCGGGACTAGAGGCCATTTTTCCACTAGTGCACATGAAACATGAAATAAATGATATTATATGTAGTGCAAATATAGACCCAGAGGAATTTATATGGATGACTGATATTGGTTCCAACATATATGTTGGAATGAAATCAAATAGCATGCCACAAATATGATGTGTTTCGAGTGTAATTCTAAACAAGACATCCTCTTACTAAGCATTAGCCACATTTCAAATCGGTTTAAGAGCACAATTAGCACCGTCGCCAGAATCTTGAGCATGCCTGCGAAGAACTGTAGATGTTTGTTGCAAATGACCAACATTCCACTCAGCTGGTCATATGTCCCCTCTGCCAAGCCATCTCAATTTTCTCCGTAGTTGCATCTATTTTCCACACAACGCTACGGGTGACAAGCCCACATAATAAAACAATGAATACACCTCACAAAAACATTTTTATTACCTGTGTGATTGGCGTATTCAATAAGTTGGTGAAAATGAGTATATTTTCCTCGTTTATTTTGGCTTACTTTCCACATTTATATTTAATCTTAAATTAGTTGCAACAATACTGTCATCACCACACTCCAAAAATTCTTAAGCTAGGTCCTTTTGGAGCACCATGGAGATACCTCAAATCAAAAGTAAAAAAACATGATTAAATAATATCTTATTAGAACGACTATCCGCAGTTTGTACAAAACATAAGTTCTTGTTCTTTTCCCTAAATATACTTGAACCAGGAAAGAGGGACCCACAAACTACACAAGTGATCTAAGAGTTCGACATAAGCTGCAGACCTAGGGTAAGACGAGCGTAAGTCCACATAACAAATGTGGGTAGAAAGAAAAATGTCATTTTTTATGATATACTAAACTTGGTTGCTTCACGTTGAACCTATGCAGCATATTCAATGGATGGAGGCATATCTAATACAATACCTTCCGTGACTATGGCACAAGCGCTTATTAAGAATGAACCATGTAAGCAGAAAAATCCAGTGTTTTTTCAGAACTTGTCTTCTCCAAAAGTTACAATATCACGACCATTCGAGCAATCAACAATTATTGAGTTTGTTGCAGGAAGTCCGGCTTGCTGCCCCCGTTAACAGATATATAACAAATGATATTAAGTTCAAATGCACGAGAACAAGTACATCGAACGGATGTAGCACTTCATAACACTGATTCATCTTGGTAGAACCCAAGAAAAATAGAAGGAATGCCTTGAAAACTATTTCAAACAGAGAAGAAATCCATGGTTCGCAACTCTACATTATGCTTAACATTAGTGAGTTAAGTTATAACTACAGGGAAAATTAAGCCAAGATAAAAAAGGATACACACTTTTAGCATGAAAATGCTTATTGCAAACACTCTGAGGTTGAAGTTCCGCCCCATAATATATGGATCTACCCAGGCGCGTGGTTATTTGGCTCCCGAGCTCATATGCACCCGTTATTTGAATTTGATTTTTGTAAATTTTGAAATGCCAAAAAAGTTCAAAAAACATATGTGCACGTATTACTTCAAGTTTTAGGTGCGCGTAAAGTCGTTTCATTGAAAATGAACATTTTGGGTGACTTGTGCAAAAAAAACAAAAATTGGTTAACGTACTACGCAAGACAACTTTTTGTCTTTTTTTGCACGGGCCACAAAACATATCGGTTTTTCGTGGAATGACTTCGCGTGAACCTAAAATATGAAGCTACACATGAACATATTTTTTCTGAAATTTTTCAATATTTTGAAATATGTTATTTTTGTATCGGGTGCAAATGCACCCGGGTTCATAAATGGATTTCCGTCTACCCAGAGCAATCACAATTAAGAAATTCTATAAGCTGAAAAGTTCAAATCATACAAATAGAACATACATACAAAAGGACCATACTGGGTGTACAAAGAAGACAAATCATATTAAGGGGGAGGGAAAAGGGAATCAACAAAGAAATGGCATCGCCATGACAATGACGTTGTCAGCACCAAATGGGTTGAAGCCTGGCGTCGGAAGCTGCAGTTCAAAAGGAGGATGTTCCTTCCAAAGTGAAAAACGTGTGAAAAAATAACCTAAAATCCGTGTCTATAAATTCAGTAAATCTAAAATGTATCTACAGAACTTCATAGAAAATAGAAAGACTGTAAATTTAAAGCAGCTAGTGGCAACCCACAGGTCGACACCACAATGCAATCATCTACTCTCCTAATTACTAAGAAGTAGAAAAATGCAAATTTATAGCTGCTACACTGATACTTCTTCCCAGTACGACATCCTCAGCTGTGCATGGGCTCTGCTCGTGAAAGCAGAAGCTGCAATGTCACCGGAATAGCAGAGAAAGAAGCGGTTGTGGCAACTGGCCAAAAATATGGGAACAATCCTCGCAATCCTGAATGTACCTGCAAACGCCATGAGTACGCAACCTAGGACATGAAGAAAGATTTTCTGGATCCAGCAACAAATCATACAAACAGGAAAATAATTAGTGATACAAGGAGACATGAGCTTTCTCTGTAAAGCAAGCAAGCGAGCAATCCAACCCAATCCTTTGTGAAGAAACCATCGGACAAGAGAACCCTAATGGACCAATGAAGAAACGAAAGATTTATACCGGGGACTGAAGGAGTAGAAGGGGCGAGCGCTCTACGCACACGACTTAATGGAACGACGGCGAACGTCCACCGGATCATCGCTCACCCATTACACATGATGAAGCGGAGGAAACCAAATGGACAGGAGAGAAGCGTCGTAACTTGAATCGGAAGTGGAAGCGGCGCTTCTGCCGCGGCCGACGGACAATCTAGCAGCTGTTCGATGACCCGCCTTCTCGCTCACCCTCACATCCAACCCACATCGATCTGAACGCCTCGCCGCATTCCCCTGTCCTCCCTCGCCGCATGACCTTGCTTTTCCTCTTTTCTACGGTGTCTCTCTGAGCTAGGTGGGCTTTGATGCTCTTGAAGAAAACAATACAAATATATGATTTTTAACCATCAAAGTATTTGACAGAATGATCAGCAAAACTATAGTGCCTCAATGTAGGGATATATCTCAAGCTTGAAGTATAGAATCAAAAATCAATGCACTATCAAAAAAATAATTATTATTGCCCGCTCCAATGCACAAAAGTATCAAAGAGATGTATGCTGAGTTACAACATAATGACTATAAGCTTGTCTATCAGGGGGCTTAATACTACCAACACATATGGAGATTTATCTCCTAGTGCTAGCATTGCAAGATTTTTTCAATTTCACGGAGTCAAAGGTGATGAAATTATCACTTGAAAATAATAGTGTGAATCAAACCGAACATTCTTCCCCGTACCAACTGGCTAATATGAACTAACAAATATAAGTTTTCTGTACCTTGCCTCGGTTAAAATCTTTCTACGATCAGCCAACAAACCATCTTCAATCTTCAATCCTAGATTATGCATTAGATTGTAGATTTAACCTGCGCACAACCTCAACATAAAACTACTGAACTTTGGAAAATATCTCGGCACAAAAATTAAAACAAAGTTCCACGATTTTATTATATGGAACCAAGCTATGTATCTGTAGTCAAGACTTAATTAAGGAGGTTGTAAGCCTAGCTACATGAACACGCCACCTTAAACAATGGCACAATTAAGCAAGACAAACTAATAGTGGTACCGACATAATTGCTATACTTCAAATAAATGTGTTTATTACATGCTATCTACACTCCGGTTTATAAAAAAAGAACATGCCAAAAATGGACAGAAAAACTAATTCTTTTGTCATTGTGTACCGACTCAATGAGAAGGGAAGATACATGTATGTATACATTTTGATGACCAATTAAACGAATACTGTATACATATTCCACTTCTTTTTCCAAACTACTTCTACTTCTTTTTCCAAAATATGAGATTGAGTATAGCAGGGTAGCCAAAGTTCGTTACAAACAGTGCAAAAATGTTGTTTTCTAACCTAAGAGCTCAAGAAATGATAGGCATGGATGGTCTAGTACTGTGTTTTATAGTGACGAAAGACACACTTTGTGTGCAAAATTAGACATGTGTTATCTTAAAAAGGGAATGGTGTACAATAACAGAAGAATGGTCCATGCTACCTTGGCTAACAGAGGAATTAAAACAGGTGGTAGAAACATTGGATCATGGGTTTTACCCTTTTATGGATTGAGTAGCAATGACTGCGGTCACAGAAACATTGGATTAACTAACAAATACCCATTGATTTGTCATGGGTTTTACCCTTTTATGGATTGAGTAGCAATGACTGTAGTCACAGAACATAATTTTGATGACTGAACACAAGAATGTAGTCCTACCATTTGGAATCCACCATCGACACATCATCAAAAGTTGTTACTAATTGGGATCATGTGTAACTCAAATTTCCAAAATAAAGAGTTTCGTTGTTCCTAATGGCTTGGTTGAACTCCACATTGATGTTTGTAGTACCTTGTCTTGGTGAATGTGTGCCTCCCCTTGATCAATTAGCTAATTGGATGGTCTTGATAATATTTAGGAAAACAGATCAAGGTGGCAATTGCATATCCTAGGAAAGGGAAACAAAGAACAAAAACTGAATGTCAAAATCAAACTTTAGGAAGAGAGTGGGATTGGAGCAAGGTGTGCTCACGTGGGTACGAGTGAGACACCACCAGCCGTAGACGCCGCTGTGGCCGAGCAAGACACACTGCTCCCCTCATTGTCATTGCAGCTTCCACTCTGTGGCATCACCTATGCGCACAAATCACAGGTACACAAATATCGAGAGGTATTTCAGATCTGTATTAGCAACCTAAGGCTAAGATGATTTTCCAACTCCTATATGCTTCTCTAAAAAGCCAAGTACGAATTCTGAGCCTAGCAAACGTTTGGCAATAGTTTGAGTACACCCCAAACAAAACAAAATATTCCACTTCTACTTCTTTTTCCCATGACATTATCTCCCAAGAGTATTCCTGAGCTGCAAAAATCTTAATCCTATATGATGTTGCAAACACATTATGATCTATGAATGTCACTAAATGACCTATGCTATATTTATGCATGAGACAAATATGAATTAGACTCTTCTTATTGGTGGAACTATTTTAATTCCACAATATAAACAAAGAAAAAGTTTGTACCTTAATTCAGTACCAATGATCTGCAGCCTACTTTTACTGATCAAACAGCTTGCCTACAGAAATCTAAAGGATGCAACAAAGATCGTTCTATCCAAATTTGGAATGGTGGCTGATTTAATATCAAGCAGAAAATCCATTCCATCAGTGACCTTAAGAATATGTAAGATAAAATAATTACATTAGAGAAGATGTAATACTCGGGAGTACAAAAGCCTTACGTACCTTGCTATCAGGAATAATTATGTGAATGATAGATGAGTGCAGCGCGTGATGACTTCCAAAAGGCTTCCAAGGGCGCAGACTTGTAAATGAATTGCAGTAGACCATGTGATGCGTCCAATCTGTTGCAAGACATTTAGTTGAACGAAGCGTGAAGCATGCACTTAATTTCTGGCCTCCAATACTGTGTGCAGCTTCCTGATGAAGTCAATAGCACCATCGATAATGGATATGGTCACATCGCTTGATGCAGAAGGACCGTATGAGGGGCTGGAGCACCTTTAGGTAGTCGCTCATCCTCCGTCGCCGGCTCCACCAGAAGAGGGTGCAGACAAGGCTGGGTAACTTTCGCTAAAAGAGAGAGGCAAGCAGTACCCGCGAGGAAGTCATGGACGACGTCGAGGAAGTGCATAAGTTGTGGTCGCCGTCTTGGACGGCATAGAGCCCCTGTGGTGTTGGGCCAGGTCCCTCCACATGGAGGTGTGTTGGCAGCCCAACATCAGCCCGTGAAGTCCAACACGTTTCAACCATTGATCGATGTTTGTATCCAACGGCTGAGGTGCTCCTTGGGAGAGGAGTATAAAAGAAAACCCTAGCCACCCTTGGTGGCTGGTGTGGGAGCAAAGTGAGCAAGTGAGAGAAGCAAGACATCGTGGCTGCTGGTGAGAGAACACACAAGAACACCACAACCTAGTGAGAAGAGAGGAAGAAGAAGAAGAGGTGATTTCTGTCCAGATTTCTGAGATCTGACCAGTCTGTCTTCAAGCTGGTGTTTGGAGGCTCAAGGGTGCTTGGATTGACTCCAAACTTGGTGAGCTTGTTCCTTGCTTTGAGTACTTCGCTCTGGTTAGCTGGTTTGAGATCTGGGTCAGTATAGTTTCAGATTTAGAAGCGGTTTATTCAGTTCGGACTGCTGCAATTTCAGCACAGAGCAGTTTTAGTAGACGAACAGTTTGGGCAGGAAAACGGTGTCCAATTGACCTGAAATTTGGTGTGTATGTTGGGTACTCGTATGTCAGCTTGTCTACCAAGTTTGGTGCTGATTGGATCTGCGGTTTAAGAGCAGTTTGCTGATTACCGAAGGGGACAGAAACTAAGATACTCTGTTTTGCTGTAATCTTTCTCTCAAGTGGTTGTTGTTGTTGTTGCCGGTTGGCAACGTGCTGAGTGTGTTGTACATCTCTAGATGTTCTAAAGAAGACTCTGTACCCAGGTTGCTCATAGTGAAGCTCGCGTGGACCGGTTGGTCCGCACCCGTAGTTTTTTCCTCCTCACCTTGAGGAGGTTTTTCCACGTAAATCCTTGTGTCACCTGTGCATGTGCTCGTTGTTTTATTTCCGCTGCATATCTGTTGATTGAAACTATCCTCGAAGGTTCATCGCAGGCTGGAGCGTAGGAGGTTGTGTGTCTATCTCCTCCTCTCACCCCCAACAAAGTGGTATCAGAGCTGAGGTTCAGTTTTGTATTCAGTTTCAGAGTAAGGTTTGCTTTGGGCTGATTGCATTTGCTTGTGGTGAAAGATGGAAGTGAATACCAACAGAATGATTTCTTTGAATGGTACAAATTATCAATCTTGGAAGTGCAAGATGAAGGACTTGTTATATGTGAAGGATTACTGGATGCCGGTATTCTCCACTGAGATGCCCAGTGATATGAAAGAAGATCAATGGGAAGTACTTCATCTCCAAGCTTGTGGGTTCATTCACCAATGGGTGGATGACAATGTTTTGAACCATATCATTGAGGAGACACATGCACGTACCTTATGGCAGAAATTGGAGGAGTTGTACGCCCGCAAAGAAGGTACCAACAAGATGTTCTTGATCAAGAAATTGATGCGTTTGAGGTACAAAGAGGGCGCTCCAATTGCAGATCATGTAAATGAGTTTCAGGGCATTATAAATCAGCTATCTTCAATGGGAATTACATTTGAAGATGAAGTGCGAGCCTTGCTGCTACTTGGCTCATTACCGGACACTTGGGAGACCTTTAAGGTCACTGTGTGCAATTCAGCACCTAATGGAGTTGTCACTTAGAACCTTGTGAAGACCAAGGTACTAAATGAAGAGTCCAGAAAAATTTCTGATAAGGATGGTTCTTCCTCACATTCGAAAATGTTAGTGACCGAGTCACGGGGGAGAAGCAAGAGCAAAGGTCCGAGTAAGGGAGGAGAAAGAAGTAGAAGCAAATCAAGAGGCAAAGACAAGTATGTTGGTGTTATATGCCATCACTGCCGTGAGAAGGGCCACATCAAGTGGCATTGTGAACAATGGAAGAAAGACAAAAAGAAAAAGAAGAAAGTTCAGAAACAAACCGACAGTGATAGTGAGGGAGGCCGGATTGCTGCGGTAGAGGAGATCATGTTTCTCATGGATGAAGAACATGATGGCAGCAGTGTTTCCACCATTGAGGAGAGGATCACTGTAGTTTCTGATGATACCATCAGCCTTGCAGATGGTGATGAGATGACTTGGATTCCAGACAGCGGTGCTACCATACATGCTACATCTGGTAGAGAGCTCTTCACCAACTACACAGCGGGTGATTTTGGTGTTGTGAAGATGGGGAACAATGATAGAGCAAAAATCATTGGAAGAGGAGATGTGCACTTGGAGACTGAAAATGGTACGACACTAGTCCTCAAGTCAGTGAGGCATGTTGAGGCCCTTCGGCTCAACATTATCTCAGTTGGATTGCTTGATAGAGATGGGTACTTGAGCAGATTTGGAAATACACAGTAAAAGCTCACCAAAGGAAATCTGATTGTTGCTAAAGGTAACATGGTTTCAGTTTTGTATCATGTTCATGCTAAGATTTCTGCTGCTTGTGTCAATGCGTTGCAGAAAGAGGATGCGTGTGCTTTATGGCACAAGAGGCTTGGGCACATGACTGAGAAGGGGATGACGGTGCTAGTGAAGAAAAATCTGTTGAAAGGTGTGAAGGGTGTTCACATCAAGAAATGTTCAGATTGTCTAGCAGGGAAGTAACACAGAGTTGCATTCAAGAGTCAACATCCTCACAAGAAGCCCGAGGTGCTGGACTTGATACATTCTGATGTTTGCAAAATGTCGGTGAGGTCAATGGGTGGAGCAAAGTACTTTGTCACATTTATTGATGACTTTTCTAGAAAGGTTTGGGTCTATGTGTTGAAGAACAAACATCAAGTACTAAGTATGTTCAAGCAATTCCAAGTCTCAGTTGAGAGAGAAACTGAGAAGAAGATCAAGTGTATTCGCACTGATAATGGGGGAGAGTATATTGGCCCATTTGATGCCTATTGCAAGGAGCAGGGAATTAGGCACCAATTTACTCCTCCGAAGACACCACAGCTGAATGGTCTTGCTGAGAGGATGAACAGGACAATTGTTGAGAGAGTTAGATGCTTGCTATCGAGTGCAAAGCTGCCTAAACATTATTGGGGTGATGCTTTGTCGACTGCAGTTTATCTTATTAATCTCTCACCGAGTTATCCATTGCAGGGAGATGTTCCAAACAGGGTCTTTTATGATAAGGACGTCTCGTATGAGCACCTGAAGGTTTTTGGGTGCAAGGCCTTTGTTCATATCCCTAAAGATGAAAGGTTAAATCTTGATTCAAAGACACGACAGTGTATATTTCTTGGCTATGGAAGTGACCAGTTTGGCTATAAGTTGTATGACCCAATAGCAAGAAAGGTTGTGAGAAGTCGTGATGTTGTGTTTGTTGAAGACCAAACAATTGAGGATACTGTGAAGACAAAGGTGCAGGCTTTGGTGCAAGTTCCGATGCATGTTCCTCCTCGAAATCAGTAGCAAGACAGATCTGATTCTGACCCAGTTCCTGCAGATTCGGTTGAAGAAGAAGCTGAAGATGATGATGCAGAAGATGTGCAAGGTGATGCACATAGTGGTACAGGTGAGGATGCTCCCCAGCAGCAAGAGTATGATGCTGAAGAAGATGATCATGATCAGCAAGCACCTGAACCAGATAGTCCACCAGCTGCTCCACTCAGACGGTCCAGCCGAGACCGTGTTCCTTCCACCAGGTACGATTCAGACCAATATGTGGTGTTATTGTCTGATGGTTCAGAACCTGAGTGCTTTCAAGATGCAATGAAAGATGAGAACAAGAAGGAGTGGAATAAGGCCATGCAAGAAGAGATGGATTCCTTGCATAAGAATCATACTTATGAGCTGGTGAAGTTGCCCAAGGGCAAGAAAGTTCTTAAGAACAAGTGGGTCTACAGAATCAAGCAAGAAGAGCACACGTCACATCCAAGGTACAAGGCCAGGCTAGTTGTAAAAGGATTCAGCCAGACAAAAGGTATTGACTTTGATGAAATATTTTCTCCGGTGGTGAAGATGACATCAATCCGAATGATCCTTGGCATGGCAGCAAGTCTCAACTTGGAGGTTGAGCAAATGGATGTGAAGACAGCTTTCCTTCATGGAGAGTTGGAGGAAGAAATCTACATGGAGCAGCCTAAGGGGTTTCTTGTTAAAGGCAAAGAAGACTATGTGTGCAAATTGAAGAAAAGTCTCTATGGCCTGAAACAAGCACCAAGACAATGGTACATGAAGTTTGAATCTGTCATGGGGGAGCAAGGCTACAAGAGGTGTAGCTCATACCATTGTGTATTCATCCAGAGGTTCTCAGGTGATGATTTTATCATGTTATTGCTCTATGTGGATGATATCTTGATTGTTGGCAAGAATGTCTCTAGGATTGCTAGCCTAAAGAAAGAGTTGAGCAAAAGTTTTGCCATGAAAGACTTGGGTCCAGCAAAGTGTATTCTTGGCATGAGAATTGAGAGAGACAGAAAATCCAACAAGTTGTACTTGTCTCAAGAGAAATATATTGAGAAGTTACTTCGCAAGTTCAAGATGGACAAGGCAAAGGAAGTGAGTTGTCCACTTGCAGCTCATTTCAAGTTGAGTAAAAAGCAATGTCCCTCCACTGAAGACATGGAAAAGTAAATGCAAAAGGTTCCTTATGCTTCAGCTGTTGGGAGTTTGATGTATGCTATGGTGTGCACACGGCCTGACATTGCTCAAGCGGTTAGTACTGTGAGCAGATTTATGTCCAATCCAGGAAAACCACATTGGGAAGCCGTGAAGTGGATTTTGAGGTATCTCCGGGGCAGCACTAATATGAAGCTTTGCTTTGGTGGTAGTGAGCCCAAGTTGATTGCATATTCAGATTCAGACTTGGCTGGAGATGTCGATGGAAGGAAGTCTACTTCAGGTTATTTGATTACCCATTCAAGGGGAGCAGTGACATGGCAAAGCAGTTTGCAAAAGTGTGTGGCGCTGAACACACCTGAGGCCGAGTTCATCGCAGTAACTGAGGCGAGCAAGGAGCTATTGTGGCTGAAACGATTGGCTTGTGAGCTTGGTTTTGAGCAAGACAAGTATGTGCTGTTTTGTGATAACCAAAGTGTCATTCACCTGAGTAAGAATGCAAGTTTTCATTCAAGGTCGAAGCATATTGATGTGCGCTATCATTGAATTCGAGATGTACTGAATTCCAAGCAAATGCAAATTGAGAAGGTGCACACAGATGACAATGGGGCTGATATGTTGACCAAGGTGGTGACAAGGGGAATGCTCGAGGTATGTCGTCGGCTCGCCGGCATGACTGTCGGTTGGCAGTGAGACCCTCCATGATGTCGGGAGGGGGAGTTTGTTGGGCCAGGTCCCTCCACATGGAGGTGTGTTGGCAGCCCAACATCAGCCCGTGAAGTCCAACACGTTTCAACCGTTGATCGATGTTCGTATCCAACGGCTGAGGTGCTCCTTGGGAGAGGAGTATAAAAGAAAACCCTAGCCACCCTTGGTGGCTGGTGTGGGAGCAAAGTAAGCAAGTGAGAGAAGCAAGCCATTGTGGCTGCTGGTGAGAGAACACACAAGAACACCACAACCTAGTGAGAAGAGAGGAAGAAGAAGAAGAGGTGATTTCTGTCCAGATTTCTGAGATCTGACCAGTCTGTCTTTAAGCTGGTGTTTGGAGGCTCAAGAGTGCTTGGATTGACTCCAAACTTGGTGAGCTCGTTCCTTGCTTTGAGTACTTCGATCTGGTTAGTTGGCTTGAGGTCTGGGTCAGTATAGTTTCAGATTTGGAAGCGGTTTATTCAGTTCGGACTGCTGCAGTTTCAGCACAGAGCAGTTTTGGTAGACGAACAGTTTGGGAAGGCAAACGGTGTTCGATTGACCTAAAATTTAGTGTGTATCTTGGGTACTCGTATGTCAGCTTGTCTATCAAGTTTGGTGTTGATTGGATCTGAGGTTTAAAAGCAGTTTGCTGATTACCGAAGGGGACAAAAACTGAGATACTCTGCTTTGCTGTAATCTTTCTCTCAAGTGGTTGCTGTTGTTGTTGCCGGTTGGCAACGTGCTGAGTGTGTTGTACATCTCTAGATGTTCTAGAGAAGACTTTGTACCCAGGTTGCTCATAGTGAAGCTCGCGTGGACCGGTTGGTCCGCACCCCCGTGGTTTTTTCCTCCTCACCTTGAGGAGGCTTTTCCACGTAAATCCTTGTGTCACCTATGCATGTGCTCGTTGTTTTATTTCTGTTGCATATCTATTGATTGAAACTATCCTCGAAGGTTCATCGCAGGCTGGAGCGTGGGAGGTTGTGTGTCTATCTCCTCCCCTCACCCCAACATGTGGATGCCAGTTTTGGTTGTGCTCCCTCCGAAGCATGTCTCGAGGACATCGGAGCTCGAGGTTGAAATCCATAGAGGGACGCATCCACTGAAGGCCGGATCGAGAAGGATCACCGCACCTCGAGGAGCGAGGTAAGATCACTCAGGTTTCCTTGGAAAGAGTGCTCCTCCATAAGCAGAAGGAGGGCGTCAATCTGGTCCCCAACGCCGGCCTCGGCGTCCTCGAGGACTGATCCAGATGGCGTGCACAGGGAATGTAACATCCCAAAACTTCAATCCAAGTTTACCAAAGATCAAATCATCCAAAAATAGGGTTAACAAAAACTTTTCCTTTTTTAAAATGAAAGCATTCATATATGTGGGCATTTAAAAGAGGAGTTGTTTGAATTGCCATGATTAAATGATCCAATGCTTGTAAAATGTTTCTTAGGTTATTTAAACATCATCTACATCATTCCAAAACTTTTCCTAAAAGAAATCAAATCAAAAAGAATTAAAATCAAGGAATGGTCATTTTGACAAAATTAACTCCCATGCCTACTTTGGCTATTCCTAGTACTCAAAAGTTAACAGGAACAATTCTGGATCTTTACACCCCTTGCTAGTACACATAATGAGGTACCAAGGCCCACCTTTTGATCTTCTAAAAACCTTCTGTAAACTATTTTAAATAACAATTCAAAATTGAATCTTTATCATATGGGAAGATCCCACTTTTTCAAAAAACCACTCAAACAAGCTCAACTTTCAAAACCCAAGCATCTGCAGACTCACCAGCACCAACTTAGCACACCCACCAAAAATCTTCTCAAAATTCAAAACTTGAGTTCTTGCGGCCATTTCATCGAACAGGTGGCAGACACAAATCAAACAAAAATCAAACACTATTGTGAGCAGTGATTTAAGCCTAACTTGTTCCCTCTCTAGCTCACAACCATCCTAGTAGATCAGCTAGCAAGTGAAACCAAGCACTAGACTCACAGTAAGCTTGGCATTGCCATCAATGGTGAGCATGCCGAAGCTCACCATGCCACCCCAGTGTCGACAGCAAGCTAGGAGGAGTTGTAGCCGTGCCAACCTTGTCTAGGAGGCAGCCCACGTCCACCGCCACTCCTTGTCCAGCGCCCGAGCCTTGCCAACCCCTGGACCACACGCACGGACCGCGCCCAGCCCGCCAGCAACCATGCCGAGAGCACGCCCAGTGCGCCACCCTCGACCGACGCCCACAGACCGCGCGCCGCCCTCGCCGCTTGCATACATGATCACCACCGACCCAGCAGACCGCCAGACATCCCCGTTCGCCGCCCCATGACGCACAGCCACCGCTCGCCGTCGAAGACGCCGCCTCTGCCGCGCAGAGCATCGCGTGTTCCAGACCAAACCGCACCGCCCCTTCGGCTGCATTGAAGCGTTAGAACATCGCCAGGGAGCACCGCACCGCCCCCCTACCGTCGCCCATGCCGATAGCCGTCTGTACCATCGACCACGACGAGCTCACCGTGCGCCCCGTCGGTCCCCTCTCGCCACTATAAATAGAGGCCACCCCCAGCCGATTTGAGCACAACATCTCACTCCCCACCTCTCACACTCACTCCCCACCGCCAGCCGAAGCCGCTCGAGCACCAGAGCGCCGGAATTGCAGCCGGAGCCGCCGCCTCGGAAGGAGAAGGGCGCCGTTGATCCAGGCCGCCCCAGGAGAAGCTGCCGGTACCAGGAGGTTCGCCGTCGTCGACTTCGTCGTTCGCCCACCTCGCCGACCCTCGCCTGAACCCCGGTGAGCCCCCAACAACCCCCACTGGCCGCGCTAGGGTTCTGTCTCGCCGGCGTTGCCCAACGTCGACGATGACCCTCAGCCGTTGGATTAGAACCAGATCGCACGGCCACCGTTCGCCCATACCTCTTCGCACCCCCCCTGTGCCACTGACGGGTGGGTCCTCGCTTAAGTTAGCCCGCGATGCCGCGCGGAGCGCAGTGGGCCGGCCCATTTCGTTCCCGCGCGCGTTTAAAATTTAAATTAGGATTTTTCTTTTTAGTTAGAATATAGTTTCTGTCCTTGTTTCAAAAATCAATTCTGTGAGTTTGACAAATCCAAATTGCATGAATCTAATTTTTTCTGAAAGGTATTGAAATGCTCTATCCAAGCCCGTTGGATTTAATTCAATTAGATTTATAGATCTCCCCAAATAAAAATAAGAAGACAGAAGTTTTTACAACTTGCAACATTTTTATAAAATCAACCAAGTTAGCTTTTGAGTTGATTCCAACTCTCAAAAATCACATTTCATCAGATCTATCCAAATATGTAATAATATTAAGGTTTACATGCAATGACTTTGGACTAGTACCAAAATAATGCTATATAGGCATTTCTAGTCACTTTAAATCATTAAATAATAAACTTAAACCAAAGTAATGTTGATCCAACCTTTAAATCTCATTCCCACCTGTGGAATATGTGGTGAGGACATGTGTCCACATGATCCCATATTTTGGTGGTGAATATTAAATTTTAGTTAACATTTCAATGAGTAGAAATTACTTTTCTAAAATAAATAAAAAATTAGAACTATTGAATTAAAACTTGTAATGTTTGTGATGAGAATAGATCATCAATTATGTGCTTTAGAATGCTACTTAGCCTAGTTAAGTATTGTTTGGTGATTGTGCACTCCCTATGTATTTCTAGACGATAGTACCGACCAAGCTCTCGAGGAGGAGGAGTTCTACCAGGAAGAAGAAGAAGAAGAAGACAACTTCAACCACTGCACCAACCAAGGCAAGCCACTATTAGCAGGGCAAGCTAACCCTTGCAAACTTACCTTAGCAAGCTATGGTTAGCAAGCTAGAATAAACTAGATGGTTTAGCAAAGATGCCTTAAGCATGCTTTTATCACCCCCCCCCCCCCTTTCCCTATTAATGCCCCAAGTCTCATGGATAAGTTTTAACCCACCTTAGATTATACAAAGTTCTCTACTTAAAATTGAAGGTAGCATAAAAAGTATAAAACTTGACCTACTGAGAAACCTTTAGATATCATTATATGGCATGAGATTGATCCCATCTTTCCACCTTAGTGAACACTCTTAACTTAGTAGTTTAGAGTAGATCAAAAACTTGAGTCACTTTAGATGGGAATACTTGGTGAAAATGAGTTATGAAAACCTTGGAATGATGAGTCATTCTATTGAGATGTTTTGACATGTGTTGAGAAACACCACTGGTTTCTGATGTGGAAAATGATAAGGCATGAGCCTTAACCCCTTTTATAAAACTGATGGTTGGATTCGGATGCGATACCATTCCAAATTTACCGTACAACCACATTACCGGAATTGGGTAAGGCTTAGCTAGAAATTTATATGCATTAGTATTAGTTTCCTCACGGGAGAGGTTTGAGCTGAGGCTACCTCTCAATGTTGTCCACCTATGCAGTGCCCAAGATGACAGATGGTCATGGTTGGGAGGCCATGCTCATAGGAGAGGTGCTTATACTAGGGTGTGTAAAGGGAAGGTTATGTTTGATTATCTGCATACTAAGTATGATGATTCAGGGTTATCCCTGACAGATGTATCGAATCTTGTGGTGAAAGTGTACCACCTCTGCAGAGTGTCAAACTATTCGAATAGCCGCGTCCGCGGTTATGGACAGTTGGAATGGCCATACTGTTTCGTTGTCAGATGTTTTCCAAATACCTTGAAATGAATGATGACCTTTGACTTGACCACAACAGGGTTGGGTTAATGAAATTAGCTTCCCAACTTAAGTAATTCTAGAACTTTACTTTATCTTTTCTTGCTTCAGAACTTAGTTTAGGTTTCAAACTTAACTTGATAGTTATTCTTTCATTTCAGCACTTTAACTTAGAATTATAACCCTTGTTAGTAGTAGTTTGCGAGTACTTAAAGAGTACTCATGGCTTTTGTCCCTGGCTATTATCATGGCCAGACTATGAAGGAGATTATCAAGACGATGGTCAGCAGAACGGCTATGATAACTAGGACTATCTGCCTTCGTCAGCATTGCCTGTGCCCCTGAAGATGGACCCCACTGCTACGCTATCTTTATTTTCCGCTGCTTGTTGTATTAAGACTTGGATCATGAGATCCTTATTTGTGTAAAACCTTATGTATGGTTTGTACGGGATGATTATACTCTGATATCCAAATCCGTTATGTCTCGCAAAAATGGTAATCCTGGGATTGCGAGGTATGGCATAACGGGCATCTGGGATTAAAAATCCGGGTGTTGACAGGGAAGCTGTAAACGAGGCGAGTCGGGGCAATGGCACCGAGGCGACGCAGGTGTCCTTCAGGAGGTGCAGGTTGTCGGGGATGCCATGGGAGGAGCTGACCCAGCGATGCCGATGGCTAGGCACAGCCATGCCGGCGAGCCGTAGCGCAGATAGGGTTGCAAGGGCGCGCGCGGGGCCGTAGAACAGTAGCGGCAGCCGGGAATCGGCGGAGGATACCGAGGCGTTCTCAGGACGGCGAGCAGCTGATTGGCGGTAGAGGTGACCGGAATTGGTGGCACATCGGCGGCGTTGTGAAGGAGAGAGGGCCGCGTTGCCTCTGCCCTGGGTCGAGATCGGAATTCGGGAGGGGTGTGGTCGCTGGTGGGGACCTGTGCCGAAGGATGAGGTGCGGCGCCTGGGTTTTGTTGATGCAACGTATCAAGACCATTCGCTTGGGATCCAACGAGAGGCTTGCGATTTGTTGTGCAGAGTAGCCGGTCTGGGATATTCCGCCAGAAGAATGAACGAACATGATGGGGCTAAACACGTGATCGGACGGCCAAAGTCACTTAGACGCTGAGATTGTTCCTCTTTGCCTCAGTTATAATATCCCTAATTTAAATCAATCTTGTTGTGGTGGGCGGGGCTCCCAAAAGCACCGGCAATTTGGGCAGACTTTTCCAAAGCCGCTAAGAGCATCTCTAGTAGATACCGCATATAGATCGGCCCAAAAAAATTTGTGCCGATATGCGGTATCGAGGGCAAAAAAGACCTTTCCGGATACCGCAAACGGTGCCGGCCCGCAAATTATTTTACAGTTTTTTGGAAAACAGCTCGTCCGTTCCGCATATATTCAGGACGGGAGGGCTTGGATACGGTATACCGCATCCTCTTCCTCCCCATTTCCCACGCGCAAAGCCCCGCTCGACCTCACGCCACTGCCGCCGATTCTGCCGCCTTCCATAGCCCCGTTCAAATCGCTGCCACTCAACGCCGCATCAGGCCACCCCGCACCCATGGCCGGCCTATCGTGCCGCAATATGACTTGTCGTGGCGGCGCCTCTCCCCGCCGCGACGGGAGCTCGACCTCACTAGCTCGCCCGTCGCCGGTCTCCGCGGAGGAGGCCGCTCGCCGACACTCTGAGGCCGCACGTGCACGCGGAGCACTCTCTCGTACCTGCGCTACCTCGCCGGCTTGGGCCGGCCTCGCGTGGTTTGGCCTCGGCCGCAACGACGCGGAGGCGGGCGGCTCTCGCGCGGCCGCGGCCACCGTCTGTGCTCCGCCTCCAGCTCCGGCTCCCCCAGTTAGAGCTCCGCCTGCCGCGCCCGCGCGCCCTCTTCGTCGTGCGTGGCGCACGTCGTCGTCGACTCCGATGACGAGGACGACGACGGCGCGAGCACGTAGGACGACGACAGCGCAGGCGCGGAGGATGACGATGTCCGCGAGGAGAAGTTTAATTCGCTCGGGACGCTCGTCTCTGATGTGTGGGAATGCGCCAAGTGCCGTCGCGTCGCACGGGAGGTCGAGCAGCGGTAGCTCCGCCGTGCGATGCGTTGCCCCCCGCGTGAGCACCAGGCGTGCGTCGGCCTTTTCATCGTGAACTACTCCAACGACTCCGACGACGACGACTTCAGCGAGTAGGCGCGGCGCCGTCGGAGCGAGCTCCGGTAAGTAGTTATCGCCGGTAGGGGTAAGAACGCACTAGTGTTTGCATCGATGCCGCGGCACTGCTTTGTTGTGTAAATATGATGATCTCTAACAGATCAAACTATCCACTATGTATGAACTTGAGATCGATGTGGCGCCAAGCTTTATTTTTCGAATATGCAGTTCTTGATTCGGTACCTGTTCTGCGCGATGATTTTCGTACTGCAAAAGTGGTATGCGGTAAACTGGAAACCACTTTTACAGTACGAGCGTTTAGGGTATCTGCTAGAGATGCTCTAATGATGCTTTGTTTCTTTCTTCGTAGTTCATGACGATTTTGGCCTGATCTGCGTGGAGCCGGTCTGTCTTCTGCTACCGAATCCACGAAAATCGTCCGTAAGTTTCAGTTTAAAGCCAGAAATGCAGGTTCAGTTTGAGCCTCTTTTCTCTCAAGAGCCCAAATATTCTCAGCGTCACATCACCATGAAGGCTCTAGATTGAGATCACGTATTCACAAGACGCTCCAACTCAGCGACGCAGGATCAGTCTACCACTATCCGTTACAGCAGTAACTGCTTGGTCCGACCCGTCAATTCACCTTAAGACGGCCTCCAGGTTGTGTGAAGCGACCCTGTACCATCCATATAGTAGCAATTAAACAGCAGACAGCATCTCCCATTCTACCCTGGCCAAGCCAAATCATCCGCAAGCCAGATCAAATTACAGCAACAGTGCCACAACGATTTACTTACAAGAGTAATTCTGCAATTCTACCATACCCGAAAAGAGACCTTATATAGTTATCCGTAACCGCATTATTGAAGAAATAACAACTTATATTTATTCATAGCTGTATTTTCTGGAGAAACACAGAGAACAAAAAATGTTGCAAAAAAATGGCAACATGCTCTAACAGCTCCATCGCGCTACAAAATCGGTCGCAATTAATTAAGTACAGGTCCTGATGATGGAACACTTCGTTTGTCTTTCAGCTACCAAACAACAAGATGAAGACACAGACTGACAAATTACAATCATCATATTTCGAAAAATGGGTGGGTGATACAACAACATTTTTCTTTTACGCAAGTCTTGGGGCGTGCCTCTCTCCGGCTCGTCTAGCGGCGTGGTCTGCCAGGCTTGCTGAACGGTCTCGATTGGTGGGATTTTTGTCTCCTCTTAATCTCTGACACGAAGTTGGCCTCCGCCTGGAAGGGGTTCACCCCATCGTCGTCATCGTCTTCCTTCGCTTTTCTCACCTTCTTTGTCTTTCCACGGTCATACTCCTCATCCCTAGAAACATTATACATACCAAATGGACAGTAAGTTCAAGTCTCCTAAATCAGTTACAACTCTCAGCCAGAAAAAGTTATGATAAACTAACCACTCATCCAAGACATATCCAATGCTGTTCCTCCCTGGACTTTTGTACTCTCTAGTCTCTGTGTTTGGCACGCCACCATCATCCCAGCGTGAAACTGAAGAGGAACGTATTCCAGATTTAGAACTAGAAGCAAAGCAGAGTACTAACAGAACATGAGTAACCAGGCATCTGCAAAGAGAATTGCTTACCAGTAACTTCCGCCATCAAGTCCTTTGTAAGAACTCCGACATGTTGGGAGGTGGCTCCCTTCTTTGCATCAATGTTGTTTTTTGAATGAGCTTGCTTTGCAGAAGAGCTCAATGGAATCTCAGCACTACCAAAAGTAACACTCTTTCTGCTTCTGCTGTCTAAATTATTATCAGCAGCACCAGCACCAGCACAACTGGTTCCAGCAACCTGCTTCCTGTCTTCGAGTGCTTGCATGTTATTTTCAGAACTTGCGCCAGCAGAGGAATGTTTCCGCTTACGAGATGTACACACTGCAGGTTCGGGTGGCACAGCTGCTGATGTTGATGTTTGCTTCTCGTTTGTGCTGTCAGCAGAACAAGGAACGCTTGCCATGTCTTTACAAACTACAGGGTTTCTTTTGGTTCTCTTATGCTTCTTTTTCTTTTGTAGCTTTAGTGAACCTAGTAATATTTGTCTTGGCCCAAACCACAAGTTCACTACTGGATATCTCACAAGTTTCTTTGACTTGGAGTTCACCCTTTTGGTCATTCTGCCATTACATGTTTCAGGTCCAGCCACCTTCAAGGTAATTTCCGAGGAGATCTGCTTTCCAACATCAACTTGTTCAACTCCTGGTACTATGGTGTTATCCTTCTGCATAAATGCATGTGTAGAACATATTACAAAGAACTCGTACTAAGCAAAAAAGATGAAAGCTTAGGGTATAGTTTATGTGCAACAGAGCAGTATGATCACAATTCTACATGTTCATACGGGATAATACATAATGAGAGCAATTTCATAACGAGAGAGAAAAGGTGGCCATAGGCCAGTAGCATACCTTGCTGAGTTTCTTCACTGTATTGTCATTTTGCTTCAGAGATTCTGTCAAATCTTTCACTTCCATACTAGAAACTGGAAGTCCACTGCTAGAGCAAGGGATGACACCATTTGAAACAATAGCATCCTACCATATTGCATAATAAGATAACATAAGTAACAAAGTGCTGGAAATGGAGGAAAAGCTAGTAGTGACCATTGCAAGGATGCTTTAGTTGGGAAAGATTGTGCAGTAAATCTGGCGAGCGTGTTATGTACCTTGGAACTCGAATATGTTTGAGAGCAAGAAATTTGTTTATCAGTCTCAGACAATCCAGCAAGACTACTAACAAGTGATGAGGCAACAAAAGTACTGTTTCCCAGCTTAGCCAATGTTTGATTGCTGCTCAAAGTGATAGGAGCTGCAGGTTGACCAGCTGAAGAGGCCTCTTTATGACTACCTGAAGCAACTTCCTTTGATTTAGTTGACAAGATACCACCACCAATTGGGGGTACAAGAGCTTTCTGCCTGGTAGACAAGACACTGTTTTGGGGGGGTGCAGCAGTTTCAGTTTTGTCACCATTCTTTGAACAGGGGTCTACTGAAGTTATAGCACTACCACCAGAATGGCCATTGCTTATACTCTGCAACTTTTTAGCTGCACAAGGAGATGACAAACCACCCGATTTTGCTTCCACTACACCACTTCGGGTTACGCCATTAATACATGAGATCTTCCCAGGGATCATTTTGTTTGCAGGCACATTAGGAATGCCATTGTCTTTGCACGCCGATGTGTTACTGACTCTGTCACGTACATAAAATAGCATATAGGCTTTCTGTTTCAGTACGTCTGCCTCACGAACTTGGCGTACCTGCAATTGATGGCCTTGGGACTCAGTACATAAATAATACAAAGGCTGCCAGAATAACAAAGGCAGCGCAAACAGGAATTATCAAGCAAATATAACTCAGGATCTGAACTTTTCCCCTTCCCAGCAAAGAACAAAACCCAATCCGTACTTCTTATATTCAAAAAATCTAGCTAGCGGGTTCTTCTCAAACAAAGCGAGTCTAACATACAGTAGTAACTTATCAAATATATCCAGCATATACTAAAAAAGGGAATACATCACAAACTATAACAAGCAACAAGGAGTGGTTTCCACGAAACATGTGAGGTTGACAGATTGTGACTACTGCAGACTGAATGCTGTAAAACTAAGGATTACATGACAATACAACTTTTGTATGTGCATGCTATGTGTAATGCAAATGCAAGTTATGGAAGATATATAGAGATATGTTCATAGCAAAAAACTTCAAAAAGTTGAAGCAGCAATACTTAAATATGAAGATTTACTTGAAAGGGAAAACAACTGTTTCCGAAGTAGTATTTCATAGATGGTACATGAGCCAGCATGGTGAGGATGGCACTATAAACTCCAAGTAAAATAGTAAAAGTTCGTATACCAGACCTGATTATCATCAAGATTGTGCCACATCCCACTGGAAGTCCGAACGTAGCAATAGTAATGACCAGATTGAGTGCTCCAACCAGCATGAACCAAAACACCATAAAGGCTGTATTTGTAATCTGCGCCCTACACATGGTCATAGCAGATGAAATGCTGAAGATAAGTTAATTGCAGGGAAATCAATGTAAAGTTCAAACGTTTAGACCTAATTACTCACTTTATTAGAATCACTAACAAATGGTTTCAAGTCGAGAACAGGTCGAAAATCCACTTTTTTGTCAATCTTTTCGCGGGAACTGAAAGGGCTAAAGCGCTTCAGATGAACTGTCAAAACATTTGGAGCCCTATCAATTGTAAACCTTTTCTTTGCAACAACTTTCTGCCTGCAGTGCTCACACTGATACTGCTTTTTACCGTCGTCAAGTAGTTCATCTTCGGTAAAATTTTCAAGTGCTCTCACCAATGTTGTGGCCTTGCCAATATCAAGACTGAGATCCAAGAAAGGATCAAATTTGTTGGAACAATGCAAGCACTTTGTGCATTTCACCTGGAACACAGTTATGTAGCAAAGCAGTGATGAGAACAGAAATGGGTTTTGCTAAGAAAATACTAGTCCAAATGTAAGAATGCACATGATATACCTGACTTCTTAGACGGCCACCAAATATTTTGTGAACTAAGCTCTTCTCATAGGCACTTGCAGACTCGCTCGGTACTCCAGAAGGTAAACAGCATTTATGCATGGATTCAAGCAAGTTAACCATCAACTCATGTGCATCTTCCTGCCTGGAATTACGGAAACTACGAGAAATGCCTATTTGCGGTCAAAGATTCACATTTGATGCTGGATAAAGAATAGACCATACAATTTCTGAAAGTTAAAACTAAAAGAGGTAATCAATTGAGCTAGTGCAGATGGAAGGATACAGCGCAAGTTCTTGACAATTTGTGATGGTGACACTATTTTTCCGGTTGATTGTAGAGCAGTCTTAACATGGTTCTGAAGAGCACATAGCGCACAAAATCCAGCAGTACGACCTTAAAATGGTGGGAAAAAAGAATTAGCAATAGCTGTGCGATAAACTCCTTACTGGTTTGAAAACTGAAATACACAGACGCTATATTCTTAATTAACATGATGGAGCATACAAAATCACTGTTAGCTAGAACAGAAGATAGAACAAATGTACAATGGCCTGGGTGTGTGGGTTTAGAGTTTAGTTGATTCACAGATCAGCAAGTGTTCTATTGCTATCCACGGTGTTAATCTATTAAAAATAAGATAGTGATAAATCACTGTGATAGGTTAGTGAATTTTTTACTCAGAAATGTTGAAAAGAGAACAAAATCAAATGAGGGGAGAAGAGAGAAATGCCATTAAATACTTATGCATGCCTTATCTTTTCAATCAAGACCACACAAAATGTAGTGCCCAACCGCAAAATAGAAGCATGGCACTTGATAAAGTGATGAATTACATAATGAGAATAGGTCAATAATTTAACACATAAGGCAGGAAGCCAGGCATAATTTTGAATCACGGTTATTTGACGCGGTGATAAGATTTTATTAACTGACTTAATACCTGTTCCATTAGGTGTGACTCAACAGATTGATAGGGATAATCAATCCATAAACATCACCAACCATTCTCGTCCACATATTGTCTGGCAGAGTAGATGCCAAACTTTTACACGGTTTTTCCAGTGGATGATAGTGATTGATTGATCAAACTTGGAGATGGGATTGCACATGTTTCTGGATTCAAACGTGATTCAAGCTGGAAGAATGGTGAAACTTGCTGGTAGTTTGAAGGAATAGCCTTGAGTCTTGAGAATGCAAATATTATTGTCTTCGGTAGTGATACTCCTATTCAAGTAGTAGGTATAGCGAAGGATTATACTAACTCAGAACACACAATGATATGCAGATCAATTTACTGCTAGTTTGGGAATCCACAAGCCTGATGAGACATCAACAATTTATTTATCATCACTAAGCCGGTGGGTGGTTGCAAGTTCCAACAGCACTTACATGAAGACTTGTGCCTTCCACTCTGCAAATACGCTGCGAACGGCTCCGTGTAAGTCAAGCATTGCAGAACAGAGTTGAGGTAGCATGTGTTCCCAAGATTTTGTAGACCAGCACCCTGCAATGCAGTACAATTTCAGAGCTCGAAATGGCATACACAAGCAGAATGCAAAATCATCATCCACCATACTAAGACATACTAAGACATCAAGAAATGGCAATTCCGTGAAGCAGACTATGTACATATATTTTAATAATTAGGGAGGCCAAAATCGTTGCTGGACGAGCTACACAGCCGAATTGACAACTTATGTGCCCGAACACCCAAAATCACACCTTTGAGAGCACAAGCCCTCAAAATAGAGTTGCAAATTTCTGTACTCACAATCCTCCCGAGGTAGATCCTGGCCACAGTGAGCTCCGGGTCCAGCCCAGCAGACTCGGCCTTCTCCGGCCTCCTCGCATCCCCCTCATTCCTGGCCGCTCCCGCCGACGCCGAGCCATCCGCGGCGTCCGGGTTCAGGGTTTCCATCCGGAAACCGCCTCCCCCGACGGCCACGGACGCGTGCGTCTTCCTGGCGAGGTGGAACTCTATCCTCCTGTGCAGGACGCCCTCCGGCACCGGCGCCGCGTCGGCCGCCGCCGAGGACACCTCCGCCATACTTGCTAGGGTTTCGACGTCGCGCCGGAGCTGGAGCTGAGCAGAGCTCTTGGATCTGGAGGCGAGATACCCGTGCCCCTGTGATTTTTGGGGAGAATTTTTCGGATTAAACTCCGCGGCTTCGATCGATAGGGTAGTGGAAATTGGTGTGGCGCTCTGTTTTTTTCCTTTTTTTTTCTTGTCCAGCCGCCGTTCTTGCCGCGGGGACGAAAGAGAGGGAGGGAGGGAGGTGCGAGGCTGTGCTATAAACCCTATACCCCTAGTGAATGGACGGTTGAGATTGGAGGAACGGGAAACGCGATGTGATCTGGAGCGTTAGATCGTGCACGTGCTTTTTTGGCAAGTGGGGCCAAAGAAGAACAGTGGTAGAAGAGTTGCTAGAGAGGCCCATAGCAGTGAACTGAAGTTCCGTTGAGAAAAAAAAGGTAAATTGCATAAACACTACTATGGGTATGTGTAATTAAAACTCCAACTCCAAGGGGTTTGTAAACCTATGATAAAATAAACATCAAATTTACACAGAACTAGGTGGGTAAGCACGTTTCACCGCGCCGCCTATATTGTGGTTTCACAATATACGATATACATAGAGGATTTATAAGCTTGTACACTGCCCATTCTTCCTATATATCCTCGTGCTTGGGTTTCAATTGACATTTCTTGGTGTATTTTTTTTGCGAATTACTTTTCCCGTTGTACCATTGAATTGACGTAGAAGAGTACATGTTCTCTAAAAAAGATGGTAGTTCGTTGCAATTCTTTTGGAAAAAAATGAAATCATATGATGCCCGTGCGAGAAAAGCACCTAAAATGCAAATAGCCTCCATGAAACTCGGGCTCCACGGAGCCCTTTGAGTTCTTTTTATTTGTGCAAACTCCAAAATATTCTAATTCAAAATTTTCAAAAAATCTGGAAAAATTATCTAGATGTAGCCGACGACGAGATCTACTAGTGCGTAGATTCTCAGCTCAAAATACCATGTATTTTGGGCTCAGAAAAAATACACACAAAAATATAAAATCCTCGCTTTAGTGTACTGTGTTGAATACTGTTTGCGGATGACAAAAACTGAATTTACCATCCTTGCTGAGCCTAAAGTACAAAATATTTTGATTTGAAATTTTATAGGTTGGTAGATCTGATGGTTGGCTACATCCTAGCATTTTTTAGAATTTTTTAAAAAAATTGAATTCAAAATTTTGAAGTTTGAAAACCCCAGGCTCCGTGGAGCGCAGGATCCACCACACCGCGCTCACGCAACACGTTACTTTTCTCTCCGTGTTGTGCCATGTATGGTACATGGGAGTACATTCATGACTAGAAGCCCGGAATCCGAGTAAAGTAATAATCTTGTGGCTATATACCAAAATGTTTTTCAATTTGAGAGAGTAGGGATACAAGATACATGTTGTATTGGATTTGTCGGAGCAAATAGAAACACGAAGTTGGAGCAAATGTATTGTCGAAATTGGGCAACAATTGATTAGACAGTGTCTCGAGTGACGTGGTTAAGTAGGGAGCGTTTAGTAGTTAGTAGGGATGTGTACACTGGGCTTATGATGGAGGTCTTTGTATGCTATGCGAGAGTTGACGTAACGATGCTTTTTAGTAGGTTGGTCCGTCGTGTTAGATCACAGCTCAATCCTATGTTAGGAGAGCGTCGAAGGGTTTGATCATGGAGCCTAGGCTCAATAAGTCTTCCTCGGGCGAAGCCAAGATCCACACGACGCCAAGGAGGCTCCTCGGATCCGGTACCGGAGCTCCCAAACCAGGCTTGAAGCTATAGCCCTCTCTCATTCTTGTATTGAAAAAGGAGTGAACGAATGAGGCCCATCATATAGGGAAAATGTTCTTGACAAATGATCAAGACCATCCTTCATAGTGGTAGTTAGGAGGGATGCAACGGTAAACGTGTGATCCATTACCATGAAGGATGTGGATGGGAGAGAGAGGAGATGCTTCTTAGCCGATAGTTAGATGTGACCCTTCTCTAAAATTCTTAATCATTTGAATGGATAAAAATCCTTTTGCTTCCTCTTCGAATATGAGGTATATGTATGACCTAAAATAACAATATGAAAAAAATCGGTCAACACAATAAAGTAAATTGTTAATTGCTGCAGAATTTTTTCATTTCATGATATTTCAAGCACGCGCCTACATGCATACCAAGTAGTGAAGAGAAAACTGATGCAACGCTCAATAAAAGAACCAAACCGAGTACTTACAGACTCTAATCCAGCACATAAGTAATGATCATACTTTGTTGGACAAGTGTTTTTCTAAAGTGTTCGCAAATACCACTATATTGCACCGTGTTTATTCTCAAGTTGACAGGACCTTGAAAATGAGCTAGATGATAAAATAATGAGAAACCAACCATTTATCTTTTTCGGCCAGTCAAGGTCTCTCAAATGAAAGCTTTGTAATTCTATGAAACCACCACAAAGGCAAATAATATCATTGAATGACTGAATATGATATAAACACCAGTTCTTACATGCCTACACTGTAAAACCAGAAAGTGAATACAATATTTGCTCTATCAACTATATCTTCATAATACTTTTGCAGTTCAAAATCAGTTAACCAGCGGAGGTCAAGTAAAATCCAAACAATACATCATCACCTGATGCCAAAGAATCAATTTTTGAAACACCTAGCCTATAACAAAATCAGGGCAATATAAAAGCTAGGGAGGAGAAGACATGCCAGGTGTCTGAATATGACTTGCTAACAGATCCTACTTTTCCTTAGGCGCTAGTTCTATATTCATGTTGGTTCATTTTTGAATTTCGAGAGTAGCTAAAGTAGCTACCTAATAAGATAGATGAAAATTCCGCGATCCATGACTCTCTAAGTTTTTTTGTGTGTTGTCAAATTATAAATCTGAAAACTTGTAACGGGAGCCACTCGTGCAAACGAAAGGATCCGCTGGGATGTTATGCTCTTCGGCTACCGCAAGATCCGTGCGAGGATGCAGGGGCTGGGCATGGTACTCGGGAGGTCCAGAGAAGCCCGCCTCAAAGATTCAGAACGGTTGTGTTCGCGTGGTGATGCTGGCAGTGCACATCTATCACAGGGAAGTCGGTAGGGGGATCTATGCTGACCGGCCGGGGTACTCAGCGCGTCGACATGCAAGACCATACTACAAGGAGATGTAACAAAGATTTAATATATGACCTTTAAAGACTTCTATAAATATAGTGTGATCAACAAACAACTAAATATTGTAATTTGAGTGTTTGCAATTTTAACATTCGAAAGGGTGTAAAAACATTCAGAAATGCAATGGGATCAACTACTATTATATAAAGCCTTTTTTAAAATCTACTTTACAGTGCAAAAAAGGAAAAAGATATATTTACCTATGATCTTTCATCTATAACTTCTTATGTAGAGTCACACGAGCATGAGCAAAGATCATACATTTTCCTGGCACATCTGAATGGCCTCGTGATACGTTATAACGTATCTATAATTTTTGATGGTTTTCTGCTAATAATATGCTCTTGACACTCCTTTTTGTATAAAGTTTATGATTTATTTGGACAAACCTACTAATAGTTGTAAAAGTGCACAATATTCTTGTTTTACACTTTGATGTGTAGGAATTACCAAGAATACAGGTGAAAATCTTGTTGGAGTCAAATTGGGATTTTTCTAGAAATCTGTCTCAGAACTCTTTTTGAAGTTGGTCACGTTTCGGGTCGAATACGCTGTCAAACAGAAAACTCTTCAACTACAAAGTTGTTAGAAATTTCGCGACAAACGTTCTTGACATAAAATTTAGCTGATTCCAAGTCCAGACAGGCCTTTTAGTCCCGATTTACTGCATCCCAAGATGGGGTGACGGGAATCCGAGAAGCTATATAAAGGGAGGAAACCTAATTCGGCCAGGGCATCTCTACCAACGAATTTGCAGCCACCAAAGCCACATTTTTTGCCTCCCCCAAGGATCTCATCTCCATGGGAGAGGGCTCCCAAGAATCCATGAAGGAAGGGGGCTAAGGGGCGGTGCTCCCCTATGATACCGGCGGCGGGGAAGGAGTCCCCCGCGCCGCCGCCGTCGCCGACGACTTCTTCACCATCTTCACCGCCATCTCCATCACCTAATCCTCCTAGTATGCAGTGGTCCATCCTCCCACACACCTTTGTACTGTCCTATGTAAACATGGTGTTTGATGCTATTAGTTATAATCCTATGATCTATGTCATGTTTGTGTAGTTTCTTTGTTCTTAGATTGAATGGTTAAACGTCTTTGATTCATTAGAGTTGTATATTGATATGATACAGTCTTTTGGTATTCATTATATTTGTGCACGCATGGATTAAACATCATAGGGCTTGTAGTATGTGTAAAAGGAAGGGGGAGTTCTGCCGGAGTGACAGAAACCTGAGGACGCGAACCGGAACATTGCACGTATGGAAGTAAGAGGACCATTAAACTTAAGGCTATGGTTGGGGAAACCTTAATGCATTGATTAGTACTTACGGATGTTTGTTAATAATCCAATCATATAGTACATGTAATTCTAAGTAGTGAAGTGCATGTATATTTAGCCTCTCCCACATAGAAAACTGTATCGAAGACAATGAACCCGATCTATTCGCTATTTAAACTTGGACAAAGCCACCACAATTACCACCACTATTCCACACTCATGGTTCTATTAGTTTAGTGTATTTTATTGCTGCAGCAACTAGCTTTACTTTCTTGTTATTTATTATCATGCAAAGCTATCTCTATTACTCGTATTGTTGCTCTAGTTTTATTTCCTAGATAATGCAAACGTTTAGTGTGCAAAGAGTTGTATCAGTGGTTGATAGAACTTGAGAGAATATTTATCCTACCTTTAGCTCCTCGTTGGGTTCGACACTCTTACTTATCGAAAAGGCTACACACGATCCCCTATACTTGTGGGTTATCAAGACCTTTTCTGGCGCCGTTGCCGGGGAGCAATATCGTGTGGGTGAATATTCTTGTGTGCACTTGTTTGCTTTATCTCTAAGTAGGTTTTACTTTCAGTTTTAAGTTGTTCTCTATATTAGTATGGATAGGGCATGCGAATTACAAAAAAAATAGTTGTACTTGTTACCTAAAAACGTTTTCAAAAAGGAAAGTGATTGGAAAGATGAGTAATGGTTAAGTGGGGGTCAACCTTGAACACTTGTGTTCATGCCTATGAAACCAAAACAAATCTTTCAATAGAAGCTTTTCAGTTAAAAACTTGTAGGAATGCATGAAGCCTTAAAAAAGAAAGATATTTTTGGTGTTGATCTTAATGCTTATTCATTCGAAAATACTTGAATCTTGCTCATATGCCTAACTTAAAGGCGTTAAAGAAATATACTTATTGGGAGATAACCAAAAGTTTTAGATGAGTCTTGGAAGTTATTACCTCTGTAATAACTGCTCCTTGTCCTTTTTATTTGCTTTTTGTGCCAAGAGTAACCTCTAATGAGAGAGCACTAATGCTTGGGTGCTGTCCCGAAATAGATTTTTGTGCTTCACCATACAAATTCGTGTAAAATCTCTGTATGTCAGTTTGAGCTCTGAATTTTTTTTGCTTCTGCCCCAGGTTGTTATCTAACTTTCGTTAGTTCAACACTTCTCGATTTGAGCAACAGAAGGTCTTCGAAAAAATTGGTCTTTACTTGCTGGTTTGTTTTGATAGATTTCTGCCATTATTTGCATTTGCTTCTTGTTGATTTCTATTTGGGTTCTTTTTGGAGAATTGAGCTTTTTGAGGAAAGTGCTATAGTAGCTTGTGTTTTAATGGAAGTTTTATTGGTGTTGAAACTGAACCCAAAGACTTATTATCTTGAGTGCACTAATGTTGCTAATAAAGATTGTGTGAAGTTTTGCATGAAGGAAAAATTTCAAGTGTATAGAAAGAGTGATGTAATGAGATGAAGAATGGACTAAAGCTCAAGCTTGGGGATGCCACATGTGTCATCCCAAGAAATATCCAAGAAGTACAAGCGTCAAAGCTTGGGGATGCCCAAGGCATCCCCTTCTTCATCAATAAAAATCTCAGGTTTCTTTCAAACACTTCATTTTTATTGTTTTCATGCACAGTTATGTTGTTCTTGGAGCGTCTTCATTTTTGTTTTCGTTTGCTTGGTTTTTCTTAGTTTGCTTGAATAAATTGGTTGGACTCCCTCTTTCATACATTAATTTTGAAATAAGTGTGGTTTGGATTGGAAAAAGAGTAGGAAAAGTTCATGCTTAAGTGGTAAAAGAAGCTCGTTTTTTACGGTGGCCTATACTTTGTCATGTCATGCTTGATATTGTTTTGGATTTATGCTTAGTGATTTTTGCTGTAACATGACATGTTATAAACAATTGAGATTGCTTAATGTGCCTTGAAAGAATCATGCGTTGTTTTAGCATATTAAAGCATAGTATTGTGGTATTCTCCTTTGATGCTTTATTTGGGTTGACTTGGCGCATGCTCACACCATGTTATGACTATCCCAAGTCATCATAGCCGTTATGATCCTTTAGTTTTCGACTTGTAATATCACGCTATGCTTTAATTAATGATGTTTTGTCGCTTTGCATGATTATGGCCCTTATTGCTCTTTTAGTTGGTTGCTCCCAGTCTTTTGCTAGCCTCCATAACCAAGTATGAGTTCTACTCATGCATCCAACTCCAGATAAAACCAAGTTATCCCGAAGAGTCCACCATACCTACCTATTAACATTTGTTATTCCAAGTATATTCATTCTTTTATCTACCTTCCAAATTAAACTTGTTATGTGAAAATTAGTGATTAAAGCTCTCACGAACTTGATGGAACACTTTATTTTCTTGCACTTAATAAACTTGAACCTTTGTGTCCATCTTTGTTGCGTATATGCTTGCTCTTTATAAGTTGAAGTTAGCAGAACCATGTATCATGGGGAACACTTTCAACACTGCACTTATATTCCGTTGATATCATGATTCTTTTGCTTATGGATCCCGACAGTGTGAAATAAAAGGGGAACTTGTAAGATCATGGAGTTTGTATGTGTGTTAGAGAAACGCCTGGGCCGCTAGCCTAAGCCATGCCTAATCATGGTGGAAACTTGCAGCATAACCATAATGAGCACTCTATGAAGCTGATGTCTACGCATTTCTATTCTTGTAGACAGTTGTTGGGCCTCCAAGTGCAGAGGTTTGTAGAACTTCAGCAAGTTTTCCCTTAAGTGGATCACCCAAGGTTTATCGAACTCAAGGAGGAAGTGGTCAAAGGTATCCCCTCTCAAGCAACCCTACAATCAAGATACAAGAAGTCTCTTGTGTCCCCAACACACCCAATACACTTGTCAGGTGTATAGGTGCACTAGTTCGGCGAAGAGATAGTGAAATACAAGTGGTATAGATAATTACAAGTGGTAACGGTGATAGAAAATAGCTTGCTGGCGTGTGGTTGACGTGGGAAAAGACTAAAGGCAAACTGAAATAAAGATGGAAGTAAGCAAAAATGTAACATATCTAATTGCAATCGGTGTTTCAATGCTTAGAAACAAGGCCTAGGGATCATACTTTCACTAGTGAACACTCATATTCTTTATGATACTACGTTGAACTACTCTCCGGTTGGACACTCTAATCGTTGGTAGGGCTATAACAGCACACCTCAAAGTTCATCTTTCCCATCTAGATAACCCCACACTATCACCTTGAGTACTAGATGAGTCCAACAAACACCACAATTTCATAAAGACATCCAACTCCAAATATAACTCATAACAAGTATTTGTAATCTCTAGCCTAAGTGCCACCATGGTGTGCACGCTGTCACTTTCACACACATGGGAGGAGCAGAGATCTATTAAAGCACTTGAGTAGCAAGGTTGATCTAATTGATTACAAAGCTCATGATCACAATATGATCATGCATAGAGAGAGATGAACACATAGCTACTGGTAGAACCCTTAGCCTCGAGAGAGAACTACTCCCTCCTCATCATGGGAATCAACAACGGTGATGGAGATGGTGGTGGAGATCGATGGAGATGGCTCCGGGGGCACTTCCCCGTCCCGACAAGGTGCTGGAACAGAGACTTTCTGTCCCCCGAATCTCCCCTTCGGTGGTGGCGGCGCTGTGGAACTTTTTGTGGCTGGAGGCTTGACTCTTTAGGGTTTCTGTATAGGGAGGAATATATAGGCGAAGGAGGCAAGGTCGGTGGCCGGCCAGGGGGGCCACACCATGCCCTGGCGCGGCCAGGGGGACCCGCGCCTAGGGGTGGTGTGGCCACCCTGTGGCCCCTCTCCTTCTCGTCTTATGGCTCTGTGAGTCCTCTGGTAAAATATCAACTTCGGCTTTTGTCTCGTCTAATTTCGAGAATATTCATTTTCTGACTTTCTGGAACCAAAAACAGCAGAAAACAGGCAGCTGGCACTATGGCTCTTTGATACATTGCAAATGTATCTATAATTTTTGATGTTCCATGCTTGGTTTTATCCACTTTTGTTTTGTTCCAACTTTGGAGTACTTTTCATATGATTTCTTGGACTAACCTATTAATAAGAGACACGGTGCCAGCTGCCTGTTTTCTGCTGTTTTTGGTTCCAGGAAAGTCAGAAAATGAATATTCTCGGAATTGGACGGGACAAAAGCCAAAGTGCCTATTTTTCCGGAAGTGATCAAGTGCCAGAATACGAGACGGAGAAGGGCCAGAGGGCGGCCACACCACCTGGCCGCGCGACCAGGTCTGGCCCGTGCCAGGGGGTGGTGTGGCCAGCCCAGGCACCCCCTCGGCCTCTCCTTCAGCCTATATATTGCCCTCGGGACGAAAACCCTAAGTATCCGATCAAAAATCCACGAAAGAGTCTATAGCCGCCGTCATCTCCATCCCTAGATCGGGAGGGATCTGAAACTCTTCCCGGCACCCTGCCGGAGAGGGGAATTCACCCTGGAGGCCTTCTTCATCACCATGCAAGCCTCCGGTGTGATGCGTGAGTAGTTCATCCTTGGACTACGGATCCATGTAGTAGCTAGATGGTTGGTTCTCCTCCTTTGTGCTTTCATGTTTAGATCTTGTGAGCTCCGTTCATGATCAAGATCATCTATTTGTAATTCATACATGTTGTGTTTGTGGGGATTCGATGGATATTGAGATGCTATTTCAGATTGATTATTGATTCTATCATGTCTTTGTTATTTGAGATCTTGCATGCTTTCCTTTGTTAGTAGCTATCTTGGCCAAGTAGATGCTAGCAACTCCAAGAGTTAGTATTTATGCTCGATAGTGGGTTCATGCCTCTGGTAATCTGGGGAAGTGACAGAAATCTCTAAGGTACTAGATGTGCTGTTGCTACTAGGGAGAAAACAACAATCTTTTGTTCATAGAACAATCGTATCGTTTACTTTACACGCGGTTCGTAAAGCAATAATCTGTTGCTTGCAACTTAATACTGGAGGGGGTTCGGATGATAACCTGAAGGTGGATTATTAGTCATAGATGTAGTTGGATGGCGGTCTATGTATAATGTTGTAATGCCCAATCAAGTCTCAAAGGAGTCAAGATGATTAGTATATGAATGTATTGCTTTCTCGGTGTTTGTCAATTGCCCTGCTGTAATTTGTTCACCCAGCATGTTATCTATCTAAGGAGAGCCACCTCTAGTGAACTACGGATCCCGGTCCTTTTTCTTTTACATACAATCTACAAACTGTTTACTGCTTTGTGTTTACTTTCTGCAAACTTTTACTTCTTTCCATTCGGTACGTTTAATCCTTTGTTTTCCACAAAACACGGTGAGATTGACAACCTAATCGCAAGTTGGGGACAAAGTTCATTGGTTGTGTTGTGCAGGTCTCCATGTTGCTACTAGCTGAAGGGCCACGTAGAGATAAACAAAACTTTTTCCCTACGCGGTGATCCCAAGATCTAGCTCAGGTAGAAGGCCACGAGGATTACCACTAGACGCGCAGTTGCGGAATTGATGAAGCACGTCGCTTGATGCAGTGCAGTCCTCGCGATATGTTCCGGTTCCACGATCCACGATCCGTACTTTCTTCATGATCGTCGAAGTGCTAAACATACAGAACCTCCGCCGGTATCCACACGTACGAGGAGGAGCGTCGGCGATGGACTCCTAGGTCCGGTACGGCGGTGACAGGACGGACTGGGCTAGGGTTTCCAACACATGGAGTGACCTAACCTTGTGCTCTAAGCACATGCGCCCCAGCTTATATAGGGAGTGAAAGTGGGCTCCACTCACTTGTGGCCCATTCACTAAAAAGGCCTATATTAGCCACTACAAGTCTCACTTGCTGACTAAGTCCATGTATCTATTTGGGTCCAACCCAAATAGGTTTCCTATTTGGGTCTAACCCAAACTTGCTCTCGCTCTTAAGTGTGTGACCCGACAGGCTCATGGTAACTCGGACACGATTCCGAGTCTCACTCGTGATCGATCAATTGGTAGCGGCTCCTAGCAGAATGTGCCAACTCCCAAGTACCAATAAGTCATGACGACATACCTTCCAATGCGACTTTCGTCTGAGTCCCTTTTGCCTCACGATATACCTTGTCGGACTATAGGCGAATTATCGCCATCCCTTAAATAGTCTGACTCTCTTTCTCGATCCGAGATAAGTGATTCATCCGACTAACTCTTAGTCGGCTGCCTCGGTTAACACTTAATCCGAGACGCGCATGGCCATGCTTTCCGAATCATATCTTCCGAGAGGGCCCAGAGAATATCTCTCCAGATGGAGGGGCAAAATCCCGTCTTGGTTATTCACATCACGCAGCTTGATTCTCAGACGACCCGAACTCCGCCTTTATAACTGCCCAGTGACGGAACAACGTTTGACAGAACCTAAGTCGAAGATCCTCAACTCCGATTGTGCAATAACCTCAGGTCTAAGGATTGCATTGATTGATACATGCAAATGACGACTTGTTCGTTGCATCTCAATATGGGTCAGTCCAACTTGCTAAACTCTTTAGCCGAATCCGTGTAAGTCGGAATAGCATCTCCATGCCCATGACAAGTGGAACCTAGTCATCTGCTGACTTTCACATTGGTCTAAGTTGTGTGTCCGACACAACCTCAATGACCAAGGACAATTAGTATGAACAACATGAATATGTAGTTCCACAATAAAATCACATATTCGATGATACATATCAGCAGTTCATACATGGACCATAACCTTATGAATACACAGGAATATCATCATACATGATTGCCTCTAGGGCATATTCCCAACAGTCTCCCACTTGCACTAGAGTCAATCTTCCGACATCACATGTCCAGGCATCTAATGCCCATTGCTCTCAGGTGCGCCTCATGCTTCGGCTATGGAAGTGGCTTTGTCCACGGATCCGCACTGTTTGCATCCGTGTGTACCTTGCATAACTTGATATCACCTTGATCCACGAACTGGCGAATAAGGTGGTACCGCATGAGTATATGTTTGTTCTTCTATGTTGTCTAGGTTCCTTGGCTTGTGCAATAGCACCATTGTTGTCACAATACACGTCTAATGGATTGGACGAGCCTTGAACCACACCAAGATCCATGAGGAAATTCCTCATCCAAACGGCTTCTTTTGCCGCCTCCGAGGCAGCAATGTACTCAGCCTCTGTTGTAGACGCAGACACCGTTTCTTGCTTGGAACTTTTCCAGCTCACAGCCCCTCCGTTTATCACAAACACATATCCGGATTGCGAATGAGAATCATCTGAGTCAGTGAGATAACTCGCATCCGTGTAACCCTTTACACTGAGTTCATCCTCACCTCCATAAACCAGGAACATATCCTTAGTCCTTCTCAAGTACTTGAGGATATTTTTAGCCGATGCCTAGTGGATTTCTCCAGGGTCAGCCTGGTATCTGCTCACAACACTTAGAGCATAGGAAACATCTGGCCTAGTACAAATCATAGCGTACATGATGGATCCGATTGCAGAAGCATACGGAATCGCACTCATTCGACTTCGCTCATCAGTTGTCGAAGGACACTGAGTCTTGCTAAGTTTTACGCCATGGGACATCGGTAAGAACCCCTTCTTAGACGATTCCATGTTGAACTTCTTCAACACTTTGTCCAAATATGTACTCTGACTCAATCCAATGAGCCGCTTTGATCTATCTCTATAGATCCGGATTCCTAGTATGTAAGTCGCCTCACCCAAGTCTTTCATCGAAAAACTCTTTTCCAATGATTCCTTGGTCTCTTGCAACATCTGGGCATCATTTCCAATCAGTAATATGTCATCCACATATAAGATCAAAAAGTTTACTTTGCTCCCACTAAACTTCTTGTATAAACAAGAATCATGATCGCTCTTGATGAAGCCAAACGATTTAACTACCTCATCAAAGCGAATGTTCCAACTCCGAGATGCTTGCTTCAACCCATAAATGAATTTTCGAAGTTTGCATACCTTGTCAGCATTAGCCGGATCGACAAAACCCTCGGGCTGTATCATATACACGTCCTCGGTTAACATTCCATTAAGGAAAGCCGTCTTGACATCCATCTACCATATCTCATAGTCGAAATAGGCTGCTATAACTAACATGATCCGAACTGATTTAAGCATCACCACAGGAGAGAAAGTCTCATCGTAGTCAACTCCTTGAACTTGTCGGAACCCCTTCGCGACAAGCCGAGCTTTATAGATAGAAACATTTCCATCCATATCAGTTTTCTTCTTAAAGACCCATTTGCACTCAACGGGTCTTGCACCGTCTGGCAGATCAACCAAGTTCCAAACTTGATTTTCATCCATGGACTTTAACTCGGATCTCATGGCTCCAAGCCATGACTTGGAATCAGAACCCACCATCGCTTCCGAATAAGTTGCCGGCTCATCACTGTCTAACAGCAATACATCACGAACACTTCGCAATCTGGCCGATCTTTGTAGTGTCGGTGCAATTTCTGGCTCAGGTACCACGTCCAGCTCAACCTCTAAGGCATTTGCCGACTCGCTGCTAGCCGGCATCTCTCAAATTTCTTCGAGATGCACCGTACTCCCACTGACTCCCCGACTGAGAAACTCTTTCTCAAGGAAGACACCGTTTCAAGCGACAAACACTTTGCCCTCTTCTCATCTTTTGTTCATAGAACAATCGTATTGTTTACTTTACACACAGTTCGTAAAGCAATAATCTGTTGCTTGCAACTTAATACTGGAGGGGGTTCGGATGATAACCTGAAGGTGGATTATTAGTCATAGATGCAGTTGGATGGCGGTCTATGTATTATGTTGTAATGCCCAATCAAGTCTCAATGGAGTCAAGATGATTAGTATATGCATGTATTGCTTTCTCGGTGTTTGTCAATTGCCCCGCTACAATTTGTTCACCCAGCATGTTATCTATCTAAGGAGAGCCACCTCTAGTGAACTATGGATCCCGGTCCTTTACTTTACATACAATCTATAAACTGTTTCTGCTTTGTGTTTTCTTTCTGCAAACTTTTACTTCTTTCCATTCAATACGTTTAATCCTTTGTTTTCCGCAAAACACGGTGAGATTGACAACCTCATCGCAAGTTGGGGACAAAGTTCTGTGGTTGTGTTGTGCAGGTCTCCACGTTGCTACTAGCACCGGTAGTGCGCCCCGCCAAAGCTCAGCTAGTAACATCTTTGAGGTGTTTCCTTGCTCCTACTGGTTCGATTAAACCTTGGTTTCATAACTGAGGGAAACTTGATGTTGTGCTCATCATATCTTCCTCTTGGGGTTCCCAACGAGCTCTACATCAACATCGCACCAACATTTTTCTGGCGCCAACACTGAGCCATCAAGCATTTTTCTGGCGCTATTGCTGGGGAGTCAAGGACATCTTCACAAGGGGAGTCCCTCATAACCAATCTCTTTACTTTGTTATTTTTGTTTTTCTTAGTTTATTTTTGCTTTGTTTTCTTGTTTCTTTATCAAAAACAAAAAAAATAGTTTTACTAGTTTGCTTTCTTATTCAAAAACACAAAAAAATGACTACTCTTAAAAACACTAAGTTGTGTGACTTCACTAGCACCAACAACAATGATTTTATGAGCACACCTATTGGTCCACCTGTGTCTGAAGATACTTTCTTTGAGATAAAACCTGCCTTACTCAATCTTGTTATGAGAGAACAATTTTCTGGTATTGGTAATGAAGATGTTGCTGCCCATTTAAATAACTTTGTTGAACTTTGTGAGATGCAAAAGCATAGGGATGTAGACGGTGATATTATTAAGCTGAAATTGTTTCCTTTCTCTTTGAGAGGAAAAGCTAAAGAATGGTTGAATTCCTTAACTAGGAATAGTATTGATTCTTGGACTAAATGCAAAGATGCTTTCATTGGAAAATACTATCCTCCTGCTAAGATTATATCTATGAGAAGTGAAATAATGAAGTTTAAACAATATGATAATGAGCATGTTGCTCAAGCTTGGGAAAGAATGAAATCTTTGGTAAAGAATTGTCCCACTCATGGACTGACTGCTTGCATGATCATCCAAACTTTTTATGCAGGATTGAACTATTCTTCGAGGAACCTATTGGACTCTGTTGCTGGAGGTACCTTTATGACCATCACTTTGGGTGTTGCAACGAAACTTCTGGACAATATGATGGTTAATTATTCTGAATGACATACTGAGAGAGCTCCACAAGGTAGGAAGGTAAATTCTGTTGAGGAAACCTCCTCCTTGAGTGATAAGATTGATATTATTATGTCTATGCTTATTAATGGAAAAGCCCATATTGATCCAAATAATGTTCCTTTAGCTTCTTTGGTTGCTCAAGAAGAGCAAGTTCATGTGAACTTCATAAGAAATAACAGTTTTGGCAACAATGCTTATGGTAATAACAATTATAGGCCCTACCCTCCTAATAATACTTATGGTTATAATGGTAAACCTGGATTACCTAGTGAAGGAAGAATTTTAGAAGTTGAAAGAGCCACTAAAAACTTCATGCAAATGCAATTTGAGCAAAATAAACTATTCACTAAAACTATGGAGGAACAATCTATCATTTTGAAGAACATTAGCCATCAACTTGAGAGTCTAAATAGGGAAATTCCTAGTTTACAATTGAAACTCTCTAATGCTGAAAGAAATATATCCTCTTTGTCTGAAGCTCAATCTTCATTGATTAATAAAATGGCTGCTAAACCTGAAACTAATGATAATCCCTTTGCAGCTACTAATGCTATACAAGTAAGAATTGATGAAAATGTTAGACTATTAGCTAAATTACATGCTAAGTGGGAAAGAGAAGATGAAATTGCTAGAAACATTAGTGTTTCTACTATCACCACCACTAGTGTTGAGGCTAGTAATAGTTCTACTACTTTAAATGATAATTATGATTTTGATCTTGATGGTTGCAACATCTCTGAAGTTATTAAGTTCCTACAGAAGCTTGCTAAAAGTCCTAATGCTAGTGCAATGAATATGGCCTTTACAAAACACACTACTGATGCTCTCATAAAGATTAAAGAAGAAAAGATGAAACATAAAGCTTCTATTCCTATAAAACAAGAAGATGGTTGGGAACCCATCATTAATATGAAAGTGAATGACTTTGATTTCAAAGCTTTATGTGATCTTGATAGTAGTGTTTCTATTATGCCTAGAAGGATTTATGATATGCTTGATTTGCCTCCACTTGAAGATTGTTATTTGAATGTCCCACTTGATGATAATGCTAAAAAGAAACTCATGGGAAGTCTTAATGATGTTCTTATTATGGTTAACAATGCCTACGTCCCCGTTGATTCCTATGTTTTGGATGTTGAATACAATGCTTCTTGTCCTATTACTTTGGAAAGAGCTTTTCTTAGAACTGTTGGTGCCATTATTGATATGAAACAAGGCACCATTAAATATCAACTCCCACTCAAGAAAGGTATAGAACACTTCAGAAGAGAGAGAAGATTTCATTTACCTCTGCTATGAAAACAAAATTTGGTCTTAATGCTTCTTCATTTGAGAACACTTGATTCTTTTTCTTACTTCTTATGCCTAACTTAAAGGCGTTAAAGAAAAGTACTTATTGGGAGATAACCCAAAAGTTTTAGATGAGTCTTGGAAGTTATTACCTCTGTAATAACCTCTCCTTATCCTTTTTATTTGCTTTTTGTGCCAAGAGTAACCTCTAATGAGAGAGAAGTAATGATTGGGAAAGTTGTTGTCCCGAAATAGATTTCTGTGCTTCACCGTAACAATTCATGTAAAATCTCTGAATGTCTTTCTGAGGGGTGAATTTTTGTTCTTCTGCCCCAGGTTGTTATCTAACTTTCGTTAGTTCAACACTTTTTTATTTGAGCAACAGAAGGTCTTCGAAAAAATTCGTCTTTACCTACTGGTCTGTTTTGACAGATTTCTGCCATTTTCTGCATTTGCTTCTTGTTAGTTCCTTCTTGAGTTCCTTTGGGGAATTAAGCTTTTTGAGGGAAGTGCTACAGTAGCTAGTGTTCTAATGGAAGTTTATTTGGTGTTAGAACTGAACCTTGAGACTTATTTACCTTAAGTGCACTAATGTTGCTAATGAGATTGTGTGAAGTTTTGTACGAAGGAAAAATTCCAAGTGTATGGAAGGAATGAGTAATGAGATGAAGGATGGCCTAAAGCTCAAGCTTGGGGATGCCACACGTGTCACCCCAAGAAATATCCAAGAAGTACAAGCGTGAAAGCTTGGGGATGCCCAAGGCATCCCCTTCTTCATCAATAAAAATCCCAGGTTTTTTGCAAACGCTTCATTTTTATTGTTTCATGCATAGTTGTGTTGTTCTTGGAGCGTCTTCTTTTTTTTCGGTTTCGTTTTGGTTTTTCGTTTGCCTTTGTTTGCTTAGTTTGCTGAATAAATTGGTTGGACCCCCTCTTGCATACATTGGTTTGCAAATAGTTTGGTTTGATTTGGAAAAGAGTAGGAAAGATCATACTTATGTGGTAAAAAGAGCTCGTTTTTGACTGTGGCCTATGCTCTGTCATGCCATGATTGATATTGTTTTGGCTTTATGCTTAGTATTATTTGCGGTACCATGACTTGTTATAAACAATTGAGATTGCTTAATGTGCCTTGGATGAATCATGTGTTGTTTTAGCATATTAAAGCATAGTATAGTGGTATTCTCCTTTGATGCTTTATTTGGGTTGACTTGGCGCATGCTCACACCATGTTATGACTATCCAAAGTCACCATAGCCTTTATGATCCTTTAGTTTTCAACTTGTAGTATCACTTTATGCTTTGATCAATGATGTTTTCTCACTTTGCATGATTATGGCCATTATTGCTCTTTTAGTTTGTCGCTCCCAGTCTTTTGCTAGCCTCCACAACAAAGTATGAGTTCCACTCATGCATCCAACTCCCTAAACCAAGTTATTGCAAAGATTCCACCATACCTACTGATACATTGCAAATGTATCTATAATTTTTGATGTTCCATGCTTGGTTTTATCCACTTTCTTGTGTTTTGTTCCAACTTTGGAGTACTTTTCATATGATTTCTTGGACTAACCTATTAACAAGAGCCACAGTGCCAGCTGCCTGTTTTCTGCTATTTTTGGTTCCAGGAAAGTCAGAAAATGAATATTCTCGGAATTGGACGGGACAAAAGCCAAAGTGCCTATTTTTTCGGAAGTCATCAGATGCCAGAATACGAGACGGAGAGGGGCCAGGGGGCCATCACACCACCTGGCCGCGCGGCCCAGCCTGGCCCGCGCCAGGGGGTGGTCTAGCCGCCTCCGGCACCCCCTCGACCTCCCCTTCCGACTATAAGATGCCCTTGGGACAAAAACCCTAAGTACCCGATCAAAAAATCCACGAAAGAGTCTGTAGCCGCCGTCATCTCCATCCCTAGATCGGGAGGGATCTGAAGATCTTCCCGGCACCCTGCCGGAGAGGGGAATTCACCCTGGAGGCTTTCTTTATCACCATGCAAGCCTCCGGTGTGATGCGTGAGTAGTTCATCCTTGGACTACGGATGTAGCTAGATGGCTGGTTTCTCCTCCTTTGTGCTTTCATGTTTAGATCTTGTGAGCTCCGTTCATGATCAAGATCATCTATTTGTAATTCATACATGTTGTGTTTGCGGGGATCCGATGGATATTGAGATGCTATTTCAGATTGATTATTGATTCTATCATGTCTTTGTTATTTGAGATCTTGCATGCTTTCCGTTGTTAGTAGCTATCTTGGCCAAGTAGATGCTAGCAACTCCAAGAGTTAGTATTTATGCTCGATAGTGGGTTCATGCCTCTGGTAATCTGGGGAAGTGACAGAAATCTCTAAGGTACTAGATGTGTTGTTGCTACTAGGGAGAAAACAACAATCCTTTGTTCATAGAACAATCTTATTGTTTACTTTACACGCAGTTCGTAAAGCAATAATCTGTTGCTTCCAACTTAATACTGGAGGGGGTTCGGATGATAACCTGAAGGTGGATTATTAGTCATAGATGAAGTTGGATGGCGGTCTGTGTATTATGTTGTAATGCCCAATCAAGTCTCAGAGGAGTCAAGATGATTAGTATATGCATGTATTGCTTTATCGATGTTTGTCAATTGCCCCGCTGTAATTTGTTCACCCAGCATTTTATCTATCTAAGGAGAGCCACCTCTAGTGAACTATGGATCCTGGTCCTTTTTCTTTACATACAATCTACAATCTTTTACTGCTTTGTGTTTACTTTCTGCAAACTTTTACTTCTTTCCATTCGATACATTTGATCCTTTGTTTTCCGCAAAACATGGTGAGATTGACAACCTCATCGCAAGTTGGGGACAAAGTTCTATGGTTGTGTTGCGCAGGTCTCCATGTTGCTACTAGCACCGGTAGTGCGCCCTGACAAAGCTCAGCTAGTAACACCTTTGGGGTGTTTCCTTGCTCCTACTGGTTCGATTAAACCTTGGTTTCATAACTGAGGGAAGACTTGCTGCTGTATTCATCGTACCTTCCTCTTGGGGTTCCCAACGAGCTCTACGTCGAAAGTCGAGCGCATCAAGATTTTTTGGCGCCGTTGCCGGGGAGTCAAGGACATCTTCACAAGGGGAGTCCCTCATAACCAATCTCTTTACTTTGTTGTTTTTGTTTTGCTTAGTTTTCTTTTTTGCTTTGTTTGCTTGTTTTGTTCTTCAAAAAAAACACAAAAAAATTAGTTCTACTTGTTTGCTTTCTTATTTGAAAACCCAAAAAAAGACCACTCTTGAAAACACTAAGTTGTGTGACTTCACTGGCACCAACAACAATGATTTTATGAGCACACCTATTGCTCCACCTGTGGCTGAAAATACTTTCTTTGAGATAAAACCTGCTTTGCTCAATCTTGTTATGAGAGAACAATTTTCTGGTATTGGTAATGAAGATGCTGCTTCCCATCTAAATAACTTTGTGAGATGAAAAAGCATAGGGATATAGATGGTGATATTATTAAGCTGAAATTGTTTCCTTTCTCTTCGAGAGGAAAAGCTAAAGAATGGTTGAATTCCTTAACTAGGAATAGTATTGATTCTTGGACTAAGTGCAAAGATGCTTTTATTGGAAAATATTATCCTCCTGCTAAGATTATATCTATGAGAAGTGAAATAATGAAGTTTAAACAATATGATAATGAGCATGTTGCTCAAGCTTGGGAAAGAATGAAATCTTTGGTAAAGAATTGTCCCACTCATGGACTGACTGCTTGGATGATCATCCAAAAAATTTATGCAGGATTGAACTATTCTTGAAGGAACCTATTGGATTCAGCTGCTAGAGGTACCTTTATGACCATCACTTTGGGTGCTGCAACAAAACTATTGGACAATATGATGGTTAATTATTCTGAATGGCATACCGAGAGAGCTCCACAAGGTAAGAAGGTAAATTCTATTGAGGAAACCTCGTCCTTGAGTGATAAGATTGATATTATTATGTCTATGCTTATTAATGGGAAAGACCATATTGATCCAAATAATGTTCCTTTAGCCTCTTTGGTTGCTCAAGAAGAGCAAGTTGATGTGAACTTCATAAGAAATAATAACTTTGGCAACAATGCTTATGGTAATAATGCTTATAGGAACAATTTTGGTAACAACAATTATAAGCCATATCCTCCCAACAATGGTAATGCTTATGGAAATTCTTACAACAGTAATAAGAGTGCTCCCTCTGAACTTGAAGTTATGCTTAAAGAGTTTATTAAACAAACTGCTTTCAATAAAACTATTGAGGAAAAACTCTCTAATGTTGAAAGAAATATAGCATCTTTGGCTGAAGCTCAATCTACTTTGAATAAAATGGCTGGTAAACCTGAAACTAATGATAATCCCTTTGCAGCTACTAATGCTATACAAGTAAGAATTGATGAAAATGTTAGACTATTAGCTGAATTACATGCTAAGTGGGAAAGAGAAGATGAAATTGCTAGAAACATTAGTGTTTCTACTATTACCACCACTAGTGTTGAGGCTACTAATAGTTCTACTACTTTAGATGATAAAGTAGATTTTGATCTTGATGGCTGCAATATCTCTAAAGTTATTAAGTTCCTAAAAAAGCTTGCTAAAAGTCCTAATGCTAGTGCTATGAACATGGCTTTTACAAAACACATTACTGATGCTCTCATGAAGATTAAAGAAGAAAAGATGAAACATAAAGCTTCTATTCTTATAAAACAAGAAGATGGTTGTGAACCCATCATTAATATGAAAGTGACTGACTTTGATTTCAAAGCTTTGTGTGATCTTGATAGTAGTGTTTCTATTATGCCTAAAAGGATTTATGATATGCTTGATTTGCCTCCTCTTGAAGATTGTTATTTGAATGTCCCACTTGATGATAATGCTAAAAAGAAACTCATGGGGAGTCTCAATGATGTTCTTATTATGGTTAACGATTCCTATGTCCCCGTTGATTTCTATGTTTTGGATGTTGAATACAATGCTTCTTGTCCTATTACTTTGGGAAGACCTTTTCTTAGAACTGTTGGTGCCATCATTGATATGAAAGAAGGCACCATTAAATATCAACTCCCACTCAAGAAAGGTATATAACACTTCCCTAAAAAGAGAGAAAAGATTTCTTTTGCTTCTCCTATGAAAACAAAATTTGGTCTTAATGCTTCTTCATTTGAGAACACTTGATTCTTTCTTTGGTTCTTATGCCTAACTTAAAGGCGTTAAAGAAAAGTACTTGTTGGGAGATAACCCAAGAGTTTTAGTTGAGTCTTGTAAGTTATTACCTCTGTAATAACCTCTCCTTATACTTTTTATTTGCTTTTTGTGCCAAGAGTAACCTCTAATGAGAGTGAAGTAATGATTGGGAAAGTTGTTGTCCCGAAACAGATTTCTGTGCTTCACCGTAAAAATTCCTGAGAGAGCTTTGTATGTCGAATTGATCTGTAATGTTTTGTGCTTCTGCCCCAGGTTGTTATCTAACTTTCGTTAGTTCAACACTTTTTGATTTGAGCAACAGAAGGTCTTCGAAAAATTTTGTCTTTACCTGCTGGTCTGTTTTGACAGATTTCTGCCATTTTTCTGCATTTGCTTCTTGTTAGTTCCTTCTTGAGTTCCTTTGGGGAATTGAGCTTTTTGAGGGAAGTGCTACAGTAGCTAGTGTTCTAATGGAAGTTTATTTGGTGTTAGAACTGAACCTTGAGACTTATTTATCTAAAGTGCACTAATGTTGCTAATGAGATTGTGTGAAGTTTTGTATGAAGGAAAATTTTCAGGTGTATGGAAGGAATGAGTAATGAGATGAAGGATGGACTAAAGCTCAAGCTTGGGGATGCCACGCGTGTCACCCCAAAAAATATCCAAGAAGTACAAGCGCCAAAGCTTGGGGATTCCCAAGGCATCCCCTTCTTCATCAATAAAAATTCTAGGTTTCTTCCAAACGCTTCATTTTTATTGTTTCGTGCACAGTTGTGTTTTTCTTGGAGCGTCTTCTTTTTCGTTTTCGTTTTGGTTTTTAGTTTGCTTGGTTTGCTTAGTTTTCTGAATAAGTTGGTTGGACCCCCTCTTTCACACTTTGGTTTACAAATAGTTTGGTTTGGTTTGGAAAAGAGTAGGAAAGTTTATGCTTATGTGGTAAAAAGAGCTCGTTTTTGACTCTGGCCATGCTTTGTCATGCCATGCTTGATATTGTTTTGGCTTTATGCTTAGTATTCTTTACTGTAGCATGACTTGTTATAAACAATTGAGATTGCTTAATGTGCCTTGGATGAATCATGCGTTGTTTTAGCATATTAAACCTTAGTATAGTGGTATTCTCCTTTGATGCTTTATTTGGGTTGACTTGGCGCATGTTCACACCGTGTTATGACTATCTCAAGTCACCATAGTCTTTATGATCCTTTAGTTTTCAACTTGTAGTATCACTTTATGCTTTGATCAATGATGTTTTGTCGCTCTGCATGATTATGGCCATTATTGCTCTCTTAGTTTGTCGCTCCCAGTCTTTTGCTAGCCTCCACAACCAAGTATGAGTTCCACTCATGCATCCAACTCCCTAAACCAAGTTTTTCCAAAGAGTCCACCATACCTACCTACTAGCTTATGCTATTCCAAGTATATTCATGCTTTTGTTTACCTTCCAAATTAATCTTGTTATGAGAAAACTAGTGATTAAAGCTCTCACGAACTTGATGGCAGACTTTACTTTTCTTGGCCTTAATAAACTTGAACCATTGTGTATTCTATGTTGTATATGCTTGCACTTATTTGTCGAGAATGAGAAGAACCATGCTTTCATGGGGAACGCTTTCAACATTGCACTTGGTACTTGTACCTAGTTGATATCATGCTCTTTTGTATATGGATGTCGTCGGTGTGAAATGAAAGGAGAGCTTATCTGCATTCCGGACATGGATTTCATCATCGGATAAAACAATTTTACCCAAATCCGATTCGGACTCTGATTCGATCAAACCCTTTGATCTTCGATCACCGCATCCGGGTTTACGTGTCACAGTCTACCCCGATGGCAGAAACCGACCGGTAGGGGTATGTCGTTCCACGACCTTAGCAGTTAGATCACGGAAACCAGATCATCCATTCCCCGAGTACAGTTGATCCAATCAACTTTGTACAAAACCGATCTATCTCATAGATCGACCACTAAAACTGCAATTAGATCCAATCTAACGCCAACCGCATATCACATATGCGCGATCTCGAGCCTAAAACCAGAAGCTAACGCTTTGATACCACTGAAGGGCCACGTAGAGATAAACAAAACTTTTTCCCTACGCGGTGATCCCAAGATCCAGCTCAGGTAGAAGGCCACGAGGATTACCACTAAACGCGCAGTTGCAAAATTGATGAAGCACGTCGCTTGATGCAGTGCAGTCCTCGCGATCCGTTCCGGTTCCATGATCCACGATCCGTACTTTCTTCACGATCGTCGAAGTGCTGAACGTACAACACCTCCGCCGGTATCCACACGTATGAGGAGGAGCGCCGGCGATGGACTGCTAGGTCCGGTACGGCGGCGATAGGACGGACTGGGGCTAGGGTTTCCAACACATGGAGTGACCTAACCTTATGCTCTAAGCACCCGCGCCCCAGCTTATATAGGGAGTGAAAGTGGGCTCCACTCACTTGTGGCCCATTCACTAAAAAGGCCTATATTAGCCACTACAAGTTTCACTTGCTGACTAAGTCCATGTATCTATTTGGGTCCAGCCCAAATAGGTTTCCTGTTTGGGTCTAACCCAAACTTGCTCCCGCTCTTAAGTGTGTGACCCGATAGGCTCATGGTAACTCGGACACAATTCCGAGTCTCACTCGTGATCGATCAGTTGGTAGCGGCTCCTAGCAGAACGTGCCAACTCCCAAGTACCAATAAGTCATGACGACATACCTTCCAATTCGACTTTCGTCTGAGTCCCTTTTGCCTCACGATATACCTTGTCGGACTATAGGCGAATGATCGCCATCCCTTAAATAGTCTGACTCTCTTTCTCGATCCGAGATAAGTGATTCATCCGACTAACTCTTAGTCGGCTGCCTCAGTTAACACTTAATCCGAGACGCGCATGGCCATGCTTTCCGAATCATATCTTCCGAGAGGGCCCAGAGAATATCTCTCCAGATGGAGGGGCAAAATCCCGTCTTGGTTATTCACATCACGCAGCTTGATTCTCAGACGACCCAAACTCCGCCTTTATAACTGCCCAGTGACGGAACAACGTTTGACAGAACCTAAGTCAGAGATCCTCAACTCGGATTGTGTAATAACCTCAGGTCTAAGGATTACATTGATTGAGACATGCAAATGACGACTTGTTCGTTGCATCTCAATATGGGTCAGTCCGACTCGCTAAACTCTTTAGCCGAATCCGTGTAAGTCGGATTAGCATCTCCATGCCCAAGACAAGTGGAACCTAGTCATCTGCCGACTTTCACATTGGTCTAAGTTGTGTGTCCGGCACAACCTCAATGACCAAGGACAATTAGTATGAGCAACATGAATATGTAGTTCCACAATCAAATCACATATTCGATGATACATATCAGCAGTTCATACATGGACCATAACCTTATGAATACATAGGAATATCATCATACATGATTGCATCTAGGGCATATTCCCAACACTAGCACCGGTAGTGCGCCCTGCCAAAGCTCAGCTAGTAACACCTTTGAGGTGTTTCCTTGCTCCTACTGGTTCGATTAAACCTTGGTTTCATAACTGAGGGAAACTTGCTGTTGTGCTCATCATACCTTCCTCTTGGGGTTCCCAACGAGCTGTACATAAACACCACGCACCAAGCACTTTTTTGGGCACCGTGCATTGAGCCATCAAGCGATTTTCTGGCGTCGTTGCTGGGGAGTCAAGGACATCTTCACAAGGGGAGTCCCTCATAACCAATCTCTTTACTTTGTTGTTTTGGTTTTGCTTAGTTTATTTTTGCTTTGTTTGCTTGTTTTGTTTTTCAAAAACCCCAAAAAATTAGTTTTACTTGTTTGCTTTCTTATTTGAAAACCCAAAAAAATGACTACTCTTGAAAACACTAAGATGTGTGACTTCACTAGCACCAACAACAATGATTTTATGAGCACACCTATTGCTCCACCCGTGGCTGAAAATACTTTCTTTGAGATAAAACCTGCTTTGCTCAATCTTGTTATGAGAGAACAATTTTCTGGTATTGGTAATGAAGATGCTGCTTCCCATATAAATAACTTTGTTGAACTTTGTGAGATGCAAAAGCATAGGGATATAGATGGTGATATTATTAAACTGAAATTGTTTCCTTTCTCTTTGAGAGGAAAAGCTAAAGAATGGTTGAATTCCTTAACTAGGAATAGTATTGATTCTTGGACTAAGTGCAAAGATGCTTTTATTGGAAAATACTATCCTCCTGCTAAGATTATATCCATGAGAAGTGAAATAATGAAGTTTAAACAACTTGATAATGAGCATGTTGCTCAAGCTTGGGAAAGAATGAAATCTTTGGTAAATAATTGTCCCACTCATGGACTAACTGCTTGGATGATCATCCAAACTTTTTATACAGGATTGAATTATTCTTCAAGGAACCTATTGGATTCTGCTACTGGAGGTACCTTTATGACCATCACTTTGGGTGCTGCAACAAAACTTTTGGACAATATGATGGTTAATTATTCTGAATGGCATACCGAGAGAGCTCCATAAGGTAAGAAGGTAAATTATGTTGAGGAAACCTCCTCCTTGAGTGATAAGATTGATATTATTATGTCTATGCTTGTTAATGGGAAAGCCCATATTGATCCAAATAATGTTCCTTTAGCCTCTTTGGTTGCTCAAGAAGAGCAAGTTGATGTGAACTTCATAAGAAATAACAATTTTGGCAACAATGGAAGTGAATGACTTTGATTTCAAAGCTTTGTGTGATCTTGATAGTAGTGTTTCTATTATGCCTAGAAGGATTTATGATATGCTTGATTTGCCTCCTCTTGAAGATTGTTATTTGAATGTCCCACTTGATGATAATGCTAAAAAGAAATTCATGGGGAGTCTTAATGATGTTCTTATTATGGTTAACAATTCTTGTGTCCCTGTTGATTTCTATGTTTTGGATGTTGAATACAATGCTTCTTGTCCTATTATTTTGGGAAGACCTTTTCTTATAACTGTTGGTGCCATCATTGATATGAAAGAAGGCACCATTAAATATCAACTCCCACTCAAGAAAGGTATAGAACACTTCCCTAAAAAGAGAGAAAGATTTCTTTTGCTTCTCCTATGAAAACAAAATTTGGTCTTAATGCTTCTTCATTTGAGAACACTTGATTCTTTCTTTGCTTCTTATGCCTAACTTAAAGGCATTAAAGAAAAGTACTTATTGGGAGATAACCCAAAAGTTTTAGATGAGTCTTGGAAGTTATTACCCTGTAATAACTTCTCCTTATCCTTTTTATTTGCTTTTTGTGCCAAGAGTAACCTCTAATGAGAGAGAAGTAATGATTGGGAAAGTTGCTGTCCCGAAACAGATTTCTGTGCTTCACCGTAAAAATTCGTGAGATAGCTTTGTATGTCAGATTGAGCTGTAATTGTTTGTGCTCTTGACCCAGGTTGTTATCTAACTTGCGTTAGTTCAACACTTTTTGATTTGAGCAACATAAGGTCTTCGAAAAAAATCGTCTTTACCTGCTGGTCTGTTTTGACAGATTTCTGCCATTTTCTGCATTTGCTTCTTGTTGGTTCTTTCTTGAGTTCTTTTGGGGAATTGAGCTTTTTGAGGGAAGTGCTACAGTAGCTAGTGCTCTAATGGAAGTTTATTTGGTGTTAGAACTAAACCTTAAGACTTATTTATCTTAAGTGCACTAATGTTGCTAATAAAGATTGTGTGAAGTTTTGTAGGAAGGAAAAATTTCAGGTGTATGGAAGGAACGAGTAATGAGATGAAGGATGGACTAAAGCTCAAGCTTGGGGATGCCACGCGTGTCACCCCAAGAAATATCCAAGAAGTACAAGCGTCAAACCCCAAGGCATCCCCTTCTTCATCAATAAAAATCCCAGGTTTCTTCCAAACGCTTCATTTTTATCGTTTCGTGCACAGTTGTGTTTTTCTTGGAGCGTCTTCTTTTTCGTTTTCGTTTTTGTTTTTCGTTTGCTTTGGTTTGCTTAGTTTTATGAATAAATTGGTTGGACCCCCTCTTTCTTACATTGGTTTGCAAATAGTTTGGTTTGGTTTGGAAAAGAGTAGGAAAGTTTATGCTTATGTGGTAAAAAGAGCTCGTTTTTGACTCTGGCCATGCTTTGTCATGCCATGCTTGATATTGTTTTGGCTTTATGCTTAGTATTCTTTACTGTAGCATGACTTGTTATAAACAATTGAGATTGCTTAATGTGCCTTGGATGAATCATGCGTTGTTTTAGCATATTAAACCTTAGTATAGTGGTATTCTCCTTTGATGCTTTATTTGGGTTGACTTGGCGCATGTTCACACCGTGTTATGACTATCTCAAGTCACCATAGTCTTTATGATCCTTTAGTTTTCAACTTGTAGTATCACTTTATGCTTTGATCAATGATGTTTTGTCGCTCTGCATGATTATGGCCATTATTGCTCTCTTAGTTTGTCGCTCCCAGTCTTTTGCTAGCCTCCACAACCAAGTATGAGTTCCACTCATGCATCCAACTCCCTAAACCAAGTTTTTCCAAAGAGTCCACCATACCTACCTACTAGCTTATGCTATTCCAAGTATATTCATGCTTTTGTTTTACCTTCCAAATTAAACTTGTTATGAGAAAACTAGTGATTAAAGCTCTCCCGAACTTGATGGCACACTTTACTTTTCTTGCCCTTAATAAACTTGACCCATCGTGTATTCTATGTTATATATGCTTGCACTTATTTGTCGGGAATGAGCAGAACCATGCTTTCATGGGGAACGCTTTCAACATTGCACTTGGTACTTGTACCTAGTTGATATCATGCTCTTTTGTATATGGATGTCGTCGGTGTGAAATGAAAGGAGAGCTTGTAAGTCCATGGAGTTATGTATATGTGTTAGAGAAACGCCTGGGCCGCTGGTCTAATCCATGTTGACATGGTGAAAACCTGCAGCGCAACCATAATGAGTTGTCTATGAAGCATTCTTCTTATAAAAAAAGAGTCCTATATTGAGAAAAAAAGAGAAAAAGAGAAAAAAAAGATACTATGAAAAGAGGAAAGAGAGAAAAAAGCACCATATTCCCATGGTAAATAAGAAGAATGCTAAGATGCTCGTTGTCTGCTTGCCTTGTCATTTTGATATGGGGATTCTTCCGTATCATCGGGCAAGGGGTACCCTGTTGGCGGTTCTTAATGATACACATGTACATACGATGACAAGAACTTACCGGTGACTAAACTTGAGTAGCATGAGGAGCGGCCCTCGTATACAAGGGACATGAGATTTCTGACTTATACTTCATCAAGCATGTACACCATAGTTTGTTCACTTTAACCTTAATCACTTCAAGATGCTTATGATAGGGGCAATGAGAGCTGAAAGCTATAAGTACCATAATTTTTGGAAGCTCTTTATGAGACTTGAATCCCTACTTCCTTTTACAAAGGCCTTTCTTCCACCATTATATTGAGTCTCCACCTTCTATCTTTATGCACCTTCTTTGAGAGCATAGTGGCCATTCTTAGTTCTATGTGCATTGTCCCAAGACTAGTTGATTGATGCATACTTTGATATTGCTTGTTTTAAACTATTGTATCTAGTCACTCTTATGAACTTTGAAGGTGTCCTATGCATTTATATTTGCTACTCTATTGAGAGACAAGCTGAATGCTATTATGCCATGTTTTCTTTATGTGAAACAAACAAACGTCTTGCAAAGCATTGTTATTCATGAATCTTTTGTTTGTGCCTTTTCATGTTGCATCATAGTTTCTTTGCTTATTGCTAGAACTTTGTATTTCATGTTATGATTGAAGTACTTTGATCCCAGCTTTGAATGTTTTACAAATACTTTGATCAAGTCTTTGATGGTGCATGTCACCTCAAAAATTATTCTTTCTTTTTATCACTTACCTACTCGAGGACGAGCAGGAGTTAAGCTTGGGAATGTTGATAAATGCAAATGTATCTAAATTTTTTGATGTTCCATGCTTGGTTTTATCCACTTTCTTGTGTTTTGTTCCAACTTTGGAGTACTTTTCATATAATTTCTTGGACTAACCTATTAACAAGAGCCACAGTGCCAGCTGCCTGTTTTCTGCTGTTTTTGGTTCCAGGAAAGTTAGAAAATGAATTTTCTTGGAATTGGACGGGACAAAAGCCAAAGTGTCTATTTTTCCGGAAGTGATCAAGTGCCAGAATACGAGACAAAGAAGGGCCAGAGGGCGGCCACACCACCTGGCCCGTGCCAGGGGGTGGTGTGGCCAGCCCAGGCACCCCCTAGGCCTCCCCTTCCGCCTATAAGATGCCCTCGGGATGAAAACCCTAAGTACCCGATCAAAAATCCACGAAAGAGTCTGTAGCCGCCGTCATCTCCATCCCTAGATCGGGAGGGATCTGAAACTCTTCCCGGCACCCTGCCGGAGAGGGGAATTCACCCTGGAGGCCTTCTTCATCACCATGCAAGCCTCCGGTGTGATGCGTGAGTAGTTCATCCTTGGACTACGGATCCATGTAGTAGCTAGATGGCTGGTTCTCCTCCTTTGTGCTTTCATGTTTAGATCTTGTGAGCTCCGTTCATGATCAAGATCATCTATTTGTAATTCTGCATGTTGTGTTTGCGGGGATCCGATCGATATTGAGATGCTATTTCAGATTGATTATTGATTCTATCATGTCTTTGTTATTTGAGATCTTGCATGCTTTCCGTTGTTAGTAGCTATCTTGGCCAAGTAGATGCTAGCAACTCCAAAAGTTAGTATTTATGCTCGATAGTGGGTTCATGCCTTTGGTAATCTGGGAAAGTGACAGAAATCTCTAAGGTACTAGATGTGCTGTTGCTACTAGGGAGAAAACAACAATCTTTTGTTCATAGAACAATCGTATTGTTTACTTTACACGCAGTTCATAAAGCAATAATCTGTTGCTTGCAACTTAATACTGGAGGGGGTTCGGATGATAACCTGAAGGTGGATTATTAGTCATAGATGTAGTTGGATGGCGGTCTATGTATAATGTTGTAATGCCCAATCAAGTCTCAAAGGAGTCAAGATGATTAGTATATGCATGTATTGCTTTCTCGGTGTTTGTAAATTGCCCCGCTGTAAGTTGTTCACCCGGCATGTTATCTATCTAAGGAGAGCCACCTCTAGTAAACTATGGATCCCGGTCCTTTTTCTTTTACATACAATCTACAAACTATTTACTACTTTGTGTTTACTTTCTGCAAACTTTTACTTCTTTCCATTCGATACGTTTAATCCTTTGTTTTCCGCAAAACACGGTGAGATTGACAACCTCATCGCTAGTTGGGGACAAAGTTCTGTTGTTGTGTTGTGCAGGTCTCCACGTTGCTACTAGCACCGGTAGTGCGCCCTGCCAAAGCTCAACTAGTAACACCTTTGAGGTGTTTCCTTGCTCCTACTGGTTCAATTAAACCTTGGTTTCATAACTGAGGGAAACTTGATGTTGTGCTCATCATACCTTCCTCTTGGGGTTCCCAACGAGCTCTACATCAACACCACGCACCAAGCACTTTTCTGGGCGTCGTGCATTGAGCCATCACTCTTGTTAATAGGTTAGTCCAAGAAATCATATGAAAAGTACTCCAAAGTGTGGACAAAACACAAGAAAGTGGATAAAGCCAAGCATGGAACATCAAAAATTATAGATACATTTGCAATGTATCAGAAGCATTCTCAATAAAAACCTATGCAAATAACAAATAAAAAGATCGCTGAGATGCTCATTGTCTGCTTGCCTTGTCATTTTGATTATGGGATAGCTCCTGTATCATGTGCAAGGAGTACCCCATTGGCGGTTCTGTATGATACATATGTACTTACAATGACAAGAGCTTACTTGTGATTGAAGTTGATTAGCATGAGGTTCGGTACTCGTAAGTAAGGGGCTTGAGATTTCAACTTATAACTTGTCAAGCATATCCTCTTAGTTGTGTCACTTTAACCTTAATCACCTAAAGATGCTTATGATAGGGGAAATGAGAGCTGAAAGCTAATAAGTACCATAATTTTTGGAAGCTCTTTATGAGACTTGAATCCCTGCTTCCTTCTAAGAAGGACTTTCTTTTACTTTTATGTTGAGTCTCCATCTTCTATCTTTATGCACCTATTAATAGAGCATAGTGGCCATTCTTAGTTTAATGTGCATTATCCCAAGACTTGTTGATTGATGCATAACTTTGATATTGCTTGTTCTTAAACTATTTGTATCTAGTCACCCTTATGAATTTTGAAGGTGTCCTATGCATTTATGTTTTGCTACTCTATGAGGCACAAGATGAATACCATTCTCATTATGCTTTCTTTATATAAAACAAACAAACGTCTTGCAAAGCATTGTTATTTATGAATCTTTTGTTTGTGCCTTTTCATGTTACAACATAGTTGTTATGTCTTATTGTTAAAACTCTATCTTTCATGATGCATGTTTAGAGTACCTTAATCCCAGCTATCAATTATTTTACAATAATGATGATCAAGATTGTGTTGTCTACATGTCACATCAAAAATTATATTGTTTTGATCGTTTACCTACTTGAGGACGAGCAGGAACTAAGTTTGGGGATGTTGATATGTCTATAACGTATCTATAATTTTTGATGGTTTTATACTAATAATATGCTTTTGACACTCCTTTTTGTATAAAGTTTATGATTTATTTGGACAAACCTACTAATAGTTGTAACAATGCACAATGTTCTTGTTTTACACTTTGATGTGTAGGAATTACCAATAATACAAGTGAAAACCTTGTTGGAGTCAAATTGGGATTTTTCTAGAAATCTGTCTCAGAACTCTTTTTGAAGATGGTCACGTTTCGGGTGGAATACGCTGTCAAATAAAAAGCTCTTCAACTACAAAGTTGTTGGAAATTTCGCGACAAACGTTCTCGACATAAAATTTAGCTGATTCCAAGTCCAGACGGGCCTTTTAGTCCCGATTTACTGTAGCCCAAGATGGGGTGACGGGAATCCAAGAAGCTATATAAAGGGAGGAAACCTAATCCGGCCAGGGCATCTCTACCCACGAATTTGTAGCCACCAAAGCCACATTTTTGCCTCCCCCATGGATCTCATCTCCATGAGGGAGGTATCCTAAGAAGCCATGAAGGAAGGAGGCTAAGGGGCGGTGCTCCCCCATGATACCGGTGGCGGGGAAGGAGTCCCCCGCGCCGCCGCCGACTTCTTCACCATCTTCACCGCCATCTCCATCACCTAATCCTCCTAGTATGCAGTGGTTCATCCTCCCACACACCTCTGTACCGTCCTATGTAAACATGGTGTTTGATGCTGTTAGTTATAATCCTATGATCTATGTCATGTTTGTGTAGTTTCTTTGTTCTTAGATTGAATGGTTAAACGTCTTTGGTTCGTTAGAGTTGTATATTGATATGGTACAGTCTTTTGGTGTCCATTATATTTGTGCGCGCATGGATTAAACATCATAGGGCTTATAGTATGTGTAAAAGGAAGGGGGAAGTTCTGCCGGAGTGACAGAAACCTGAGGACGCGAACCGAAACATTGCACGTATGGGAGTAAGATGACCATTAAACTTAAGGCTATGGTTGGAAAAACCTTAATAAATTGATTAGTACTTACGGATGTTTGCTAACAATCCAATCATATAGTACATGTAATTCCAAGTAGTGAAGTGTATGTATATTTAGCCTCTCCCACATAGAAAACTGCATCGAAGACAATGAACCCGATCTATTCGCTATTTAAACTTGGACAAAGCCACCACAATTACCACCACTATTCCACACTAATGGTTCTGTTAGTTTAGTGTATTTTATTGCTGCAGCAACTAGCTTTACTTTCTTGTTATTTATTATCATGCAAAGCTATCTCTACTACTCGTATTGTTGCTCTAGTTTTATTTCCTAGATAATGCAAACGTTTAGTGTGCGTAGAGTTGTATCAGTGGTTGATAGAACTTGAGAGAATATTTATCCTACCTTTAGCTCCTCATTGGGTTCGACACTCTTACTTATCGAAAAGGCTACACACGACCCCCTATACTTGTGGGTTATCACCTCGCAAAGCATATCGGCCCACAAGTGCCATTAAATGGGATTAGTTACTATTATATAAAGCCTTTTCAAAATCTACTTTCTAGTAAAAACTAAAAAGGTATATTTACTTATAATCTTTCATCTAGCCGTAACTTCTTATGTAGAGGGACACGAAAGAGCAGAAATAATACATTTTCCTGCTACATCTGGATGACCTCGCAAAGTATATCGGCCCACAAGTGCCATGCCTTACCCCAGTCCTAGGCATGTGGTGTGGCATTTTTGTATGAAACCAGTATTTCCGAGGAAAGAAATTCGTACTTATGTTTGAAACAAAAGTAAATAGAAACAATTGAGTAAAAAAACTAAAATTTTCCAGACCTTGAGTGTCATCATCATCTAATCAGGAGACACTGCAGCTGGCAACTGTCAAATAGACACGAGAATTAAGGGGCGGCAGTAATACTTCAGGTAACCCCATATCCCCAAAAATTTCAGCAAGCAATTCAGGAAACACTCGAATATATGAGCGTGTTTACCTGTAGCCTAGAAACTGCATTCTTTGGTTTAAGCTGGTACTTCGGGTAAGCCAGGACTATTTGAATATGCCATCATATTGTGTCAATTAAGGAGATATTCAGGACCAACTGCATGGGGTATAATAAATATTGCCTGCCGACTAGTCATGGCAGCAGTACTTCAGGTAACTGTATCTCCCCAAAAACTCGAGCAAGCAATTCAGGAGAAGATTCAGGAAACACTCGAAACTCGAATATATGAGCATTTACCTTGCAGCCTAGAAACTGCATCATTTGTTTAAGCTGGTACTTCGTGTAAGCCAGGACTATTTGAATATGCCCATCATACAGTGTCAATTCAGGAGAAGATTTAGGATCAAACTGCAAGTGGTATTCGTACACAATCTCTATGTCTCCTTCGGCGATCTCTATCTGGATCATGCTCGTAAAATACTCCATCTGCCACAGTAACATGCTCTTCAATAGCAGTATGGATTACAAGAAAATATGAATTCCCCAATTCAATCTGGTTGTGAGAACACACTGGGTTATTGAAACAACTATGTAGTTTCCATACTCCATTTCAGATTTGCATACTAAAAATACATGCTACTGCTTTCAAGAATACAATTTTACAGTAGTAGCTTTCCCAATCATAGTTCTCCATGACAGACCTGATGTTCGCAAATTCGTTTCTCCCGCGGCGGAGACACCGACCAACGCCATAGACACTGAAGATAGTACAATAGCGCTTGTGAACTGCACCCCAAAAACACGAATTGATTTTTTAATGCCCCAAATCCTATTCGGATACGGTGCACGATCTAGACGAGCCAATGCACAACATAAGAATGGTGACATCCATTTAATAATTGATGGCATGAAGTACATAAAGGTTTGCATCACACCGGCTATCAGAAATGAATCATGTCATACTATTATACTTATAGGTAAACACAGGCAATTTTCTTCAGTTGTCATACTATTTTTAATTAAGCCATATCAGAAAATGCAAATTGGTACAATTAAGCACATGTGTGACTTGTGAGTGCCGATGAGATTGGTAATAAACCGTAAATGCATCATATATGCAAGCAGGGAAACCATAGCTGATTCAAATCAAGGAAGTATGACTCATATATACTCGTTGTTTTAAACTATAAACATGTGGCATGAAAACACCATTAAATATATCTTTTCCCCATAGGAAAACGACATGACCTATATTCATGCCCAAGAAAGGCTTATGCAATTTAAGGCTTTCAACAGGTAAATAATTTCAGAGATAACACTAAAGCTGCCGTGTAGTTTTCGCATTTTCGGAACAGCTCCTTTTGACACATATATTCTTGGAGTTGTAAAGTTTGATGCCTGGCCGTTGACAGAACATTGCTGCTATCATGCAAAATATAAGCCCTCGGGCATCTCCTCAAAAGAAATGCAAAATATATGAATCCGATACAATTTTCTGCTCATTGTATATAAAAAAATATTTTCTATTAATTCCATTAAAGTATATATGACATTTTCTCAAAATTTCTTACGCAAATCAAGTCAATGTACTTCTTTCTTTTTCAAAGATTAATTTTAATTACTTATTCCTTTTTAATAGGTTCCCATATGTGTAGGATAATGCTTTATATTCATATGGAATGTATGGCAAAGCAAGATATAGGGGTTGTGAATGTATGAACACATAAAGTTATAACATAATGCAAATTGTGTGACTATTAAACATAGAAGGCATGTGATTCCTATAACTGACGCACATCCATCTAGTACATTAAAGAACTCACCACAAGCCTAGTTAATTTGAGATTAGACTCATAAATTATACAACTTTAGAAAGAAAGAAAACAGGCAACATGTAAAATTCCAGAGAAGTAGAGTAAAATAAGACCTTGCAGAAGATGGAAGCAATCCTTACTTGAGCAATGCATAAACTTGCCGCCATATGCATCTCCTCAAACAACAACCCGTCATGATGCTTTTTCGTTTCTAGCTAAGTTGGTAAAATAACATCAGAAATAAAATCACATATCTTCTTCTTTCTATAAGAAATATCATTAAATTTAACAGCCATTTGAGCCACCAAAATTTTCTACCACAACAATTACTTATGCTAAAATAACCAATATATTGGTGATACTTCAATTGTAAATTCTTGCAAGCACATATTTTGCCTCTAGAAAACTGAACTTCAGTACACCGATGCATATAAACACGATTCAGCTATGCTGATCTAATTGATCATCATAGTCAGCATTGGTACGAATGTATACGCGACAAAAATAAATAACTTATATAGTAGGAAAGAAAATATTTTAAAATTACTTGTACTTACACAAGAATGACAGGAACATCCATGAAGAATTTTCTTCCGAGAAAATATCAATGTAGGTATTCATAGTATAAGCAGACAGGTGCCCATACATGATCAACTTAAATGAAGCAGGAATAAGAACTTTGTTCCCACTTCTTGTAAAAATCCAAGTAAAAATGTAAATACAATCAACTTAGTATATTTTGCTTCCAGACAACCATATAAGGGAGCAACTGGCCAGACTCGCTTAAAGCACAACAACTATTACCATAAAATATAGCACTGATCTATGGTTGAAAAATAGGATATACAATTAAAAGTAATAATGAAAGAGGCTGTGCTAAATCATCATTTTTATCCTCGCTAATGTCAGTACCTATCAAATCCCTTGCAAAACATCAACTATTTGATGATGGGGTTCGTAGCATGGAAAATAAAAAAATTACTACACGCGAACCGCTATCTAGCCAAGATCATCTACGAGATGGTAGCAACGAGTAACTCACCCTCAAATACCGTAAGCGGGATTATGTTCTCGCACAAACATTGTCGATGAAGGTGTATACACGACAATCTCAAGATCAGGTACTCACAACGCCACAACCAGCGTCACCTCTGTACTCGGTCACACGTGTGACTCGTTGACGTTCTCCACGCCCTCGGTCCAGCGGGACAGCGGAAGAAGGGATCCGCCAGAACTCCTCCTCGCTCCTCCTCCACTTCTCCAAGTGTTGGTGGTGAATTATTTTGGCAGCGCTTCGCTACAAACACTCGCCAGCCAAATGGTGGAGCAGCAAGAAAGGGAAATGGAAAGGAATTCAAGAGTGTAAAGGAAGAGAGGAGAGATGGATACCTTTTATAAGAGAGGAGGGGGAGCCCCTAGGGGTGGCACGCCAGACCCTAGAGGTGCCACTTTCCCCTCTTCATGGTGGTAACCCCTGTTCCCTCCATCAATTGGTAACCCCCTGTCTTATTCTCTTTTTAATTGCATGACCTTTATAACAATTAAACCACACTTATGGAATTAATAAAATATTTTTATTTATTTAATATTTGTTAATTCATTCAATTAACAAACATTAACAATTACCCATTGAGTTATTTTGATATTTCGAAACAATTTCGGTGCTTTTTCGAAATAACCCCTATGTTGTCCAATAATTCAGTCGGAGTTCTAAATCCACTCAAAACGCGTCAGCAAACCTTAAGTGTGTCACTCTACGGTTCGTGAATAATATGGACATGATCGAGACACCTCTCCGAACAATAATCATCAGCAGGATCTGGAAATCCGTAATGACTCCTATTTATTCAATGATATATCTAGTGATCGTGCGAACCTTTTTCTTAGTAATCAACTTTTTGTCTCATGATATTTTACTTGTCCGAGATCCGATCATTTGGTATCATCCATACCTAGTTCGACCTTGTCCGGAAACTGGTCTAGCCAGGTTCTCGCTGCAAAACCGTAAAGAAAGGTTATTTTGCGGGTCAAGTTGTTTTGTGGGACGTGGTAGAGTCAGTGGAGGATTGCACCTACACTATGTGGTCGAGCAACCACACAAAAAATGGTCAGCAATGAAACTTCAGCTAAGAATACACCATAAATGACCCCATAAATCCCAATTTTGACATCGATGCACTTTCTTACTATGAGCTTTGACAACATTAGCTGTTAATCCGGGCTCCTCACTGTCTAGAGATGCTTTTAGGAGGGCAATACCATCCTTACAACAAAATGTTCAAGATTCTGAGAAAAGGGAATAATAATATTTTTTTTACAAAACCTAGCACAAACGCAGACACTCACAAATACGCATATACACTGACCCCTATGAACGCATGCCTGCACACCCTACCCCTATGAGCATCCCGAAAGACTGATTCTTGAGATTGATAGACGGGTATTGAGCTTCATGAAGTCACCACGAGCGTCTTGCTATTGATAGGAGTGTCACCTCTCACTGAAGAATACTCCGACTTTTATGAGACACCAAAGTGCAAACCTGGAATTTGAACTCTCGTGAACTGGAGGTACCACATGATGGTTCTTAACAAGAACATATTTTGTACGACTTCTCGAAACAAATCCTACATTATTCTGGAGACACCATAGAAACTTTAATGATAAGATTCTATTTTGATGAGAATCTGCTAGAGTTGCTCTAAGAGGGTGACAGATACACGATTTTTGTCCGTCTCATTTGAAAAAACCATCCATTTCAAAAATATTTCAATCACGAGGCCCACCGACACGGCGACACCCCAGCAAGCAAAACGCGCTCGCTCAAGGTTTAAATTTCGAACCCACTTTTTCCCTTTCCAAAAAAGAAAACCAAACAAGGAAATACAAGTGGGCCCGGCCCCGCTCCTCCCATGATGGAAATCTTCCCTTCCTCGCCAAGCTCGAGTCTCGAGTCTCGAGTCGAGCAGAGCACGCGCTCGCGACGACCTGTTAAACCAACCAAACCGTCCTCGTTTTTTCTTCCCCCCTCCCAGAAAAACAAATCGCCGGAAAATACCCAGCTGCCTCACCCCAAATCCATTCCATATTACCGCCGCCGCGGGCCGAGCTACTCTTGCCCACGTCGGCTTCTCTCCCGCTCCCCCTCCCTCCCTCCCTCCATCCTCCTCCACCTCTTCTACTCTCGTCGCCCGCCGACCGCTCGACCCGACCCGCCCGCGGCCCTCCTGCTGTTCGGAGCATTTTTTGAATTCTGCGTCCCTGCCGGCCAGTCGAGGCGCCGCCACCGCCGCCACAGATGTCGATTTTCCGGCGGCTGTTCAACTGGCGGCTGCCGTCCGGGCTCGTCGAGATCTCCGGCAACATTTTGGGTGCGTCTTTCCTTATCGAATCCCCCCTTTCCATCGGGGTACTTGTTTAGTTATTACGGTTTTCCATTACGCTGTCTTTACTGGGTCCGTCTGGGTAAAAACCTGCCTTCTCGCTCGCTCGCTCTCGTGCTGGACCTGTTCGTGCGCGGTTTCTTGGAGGTAGCGCGTTGCACGGGGAAAACCTTCGCGTTGCGTGCAGCGTGGTTCTTCAGTTTGAAGGTTTTAGTACGCCACTAGCACGCGATTTTTTCTTGTTTTTTTAGATTTTACGTTCCTTTTGCAGTCGTTAGTCTGTGAGAAAAAAACGTACGGAGTAACACGATTTGCTTGTTGGACTGGAGGTGCAGAGTTTGTTTATAGGAGGAGAACTGATCAATGGAGACGACTGTGTCAAAGACTTGTGCTATCGTGGCGGCATTGTTTCTTGGTTTGACTTGGCAAAGGTTGCGCACAAAGCCCATTGACTAGGTGTTGCTCAACTTTACATTTGACCATAACAGGAACACAGATACACCGGATTGGTTTATTATCAGGTTGTCATTATTTTCTTTGGAATCATGGGTTTGATTCAATGCTATTCGGTTAATGCTGGGTTTATTTCAACAAGGTTTAGCACCTATGCTTCAGAGCATGAATGATAAGCATTAAAGCTTGAAGGTCCGTGCCTGGCATATTTTTTTGTAGATACCCTTTTTACCGGGAAAGGAACTTGCATCCGTTTCAGAATTACTTGTGTCTCACTGCTTTATTAGGACAGTTTGTCATGAAAATCCGATGAGTAAGTTGATTTACAGTTCGAAAAGGCTTTTTGCTTTCCGATGAAATTGGCTGCCTGAAACTACCACCATATTTTTTTTCGTATTAGACACTCAATTGTGTAGCATATGCACACCAACTACCATTTCTTTTCTCAGTATTCATGGATGTTCGTTGTTTAGGTTTCAGATGTTTCAGAGTGGGTACATACTTTTTTCACATTAGGTTTATATATGGAATTGCTCGCCTGCTACCACTGGGCTTGCTTTATATGTTAGGGGTGATCTCAGTGTTTAATAGCATAGCTGAGGTTGCTCTCAGTCTCAGTGTCATCTTTCAGATGCTAACTTCAACTACTTCACTTTCCAGTATTTGACCACTGCTTCTCCATGGATTTGCTTGAAGAAGACGAGCTGAAACCATACATTGGAGGCATCTTAAAACAGCTACTTGCCCACTACTCCATCGATTCATTTATGGTATTCAACTTTGAGGGAGGCAAGAAGAACAACCAGACTGCCCGCATTTTCTCAGGCTATAATATGAGCGTGATGGGTTACCCACGTAGCTATGAGGGGTGCCCTTTGCTCACATTGGAGATGATTCACCATTTTCTTAGGTCTAGTGAAAGCTGGCTTTCATTAAGCCAGGACAACTTCCTGCTCATACATGCGGAACACGGGGGGTGGCCAGTCCTCGCTTTCGCATTGGCAGCTCTACTGGTTTATCTTCGAAGGTGCAAATATGAGAAGGCATTGGACACGGTCCACAAGCATGCACCACCAGGGCTACTTGAGCTCTACTCACCACTGGACCCAGGACCTTCTCAGTTGAGATACTTGAAGTATGTGTCAAGACGGCACATATCACCTGAATTGTGGCCTCCTGGTGACAGGATTCTGAATTTGAATTGTGCAATCATCAGGACGGTACCGAATTTTGATGGTCAAGGGGGATGTAGGCCAATATTTCGAATTTATGGCCCAGATCCCTTGGTGCCTAATGAGAGCAGTGCCAAAGTCCTCTTTTCAACACCAAAGACAAGTGATTTTGTCCAGCTTTACACACAGGTATAATTTTCTTCTGTTATCAACATATTATGAATTATACATTGGTCTTGTACGGCTGTGGTTTTGTCTGTAATGTTGATTAGCCACCCAGTCAATAGTTCATTACTGATCTATTCTACAAAGGGAAACAAGTATTACACCCCTGGACTCTCAGCCAACTAGTTTTAGCGCTTGACCTCCTAAACGTCCTAACTTTCTCCCTGCAACTCTAAAACCCACTGAAATCACACCCTGACCAGAAAGGCTAAAATAACCCTTGCTGCACCAACCCTTGGTTAAGTGTAATTGACCAGCACATGTGATGCTGGTCGTGAGGCAACATCAGCAAAATATTTCACATATTTGAGTACCACCACGATTACTGAATTTGCACTGATTTTGACGTTTGACAGGTGAAGGGTGTGTGAGTATACAGTTTTGGTGTTTAGGGTTGAAGTTTGGCAGCTTAAAGAATGAAGAGTTTACATTAATATAACGTTTTTTCTTCTTGAACTACTTAAAAGTACCCCTGGTCATGTGGCGAGATTATGCATAGTATTGCATACTTCTTTTGGCTATTTAATTTATTAGGATTTATTTTTTCCAGTTCATATAATTGGTATCTGTACCAATTCTGTCAAGTCATCCTTAAGCTTAAATAGCTGACCAGAAAAACATTATACTGTTTTCGTTTACAATTTCAGGAAGACAATGAGATAATCAAGGTTAATGTTAGATGTCCTGTCCGAGGAGACGTTGTCATGGAGTGCATCACTGTGAACGAAGACTTGAAACATGAAGTGATGGTATTCAGAGTCATGTTTAACACAGCTTTTATTGAAGACAACCTTTTGTTACTTGATAGGAACCAGATTGACATTCTGTGGGACACAAAACACCGGTTTCCTGCAGACTTCAGAGTCGAGGTAACCAGAGAATTCTTGCATCTTGTAGCTTTCTTTACTTGTGCACTTTACCTCTCCACATAGTAAAGCCCTCTTTCTGTCTGATCATAGGTAATATTTTCGGAGATAGATGCGACCACATCGCTTCACACTTCCGAGTCGTCGAGTGACCAGAAAGAAAGCTTTTCTAATCTTGATATTGCACTTAGTGATGTGGACTCGTCAAGCAAAAACAATCACATCACAAATGGTGCGTCCGATCATAATGGACTAAACGATTTGCATGACGGCTTTGATGCTATCTCTCTCCAGGAAACAGAAATCAGCAATGTCACGCCTGAAGAGAGCATCATTCTAGATAGCACATCTGTCCAGGTTTTTCAGAATGAACTAGAAAATACTCATCCTTCTGCACCGAAGTTTGAGGGTGACAGAGAGTCTGTTGCTGATACACTATCCTTGCCAGAAGCTGAACCCTTCAGCCCAAACTCTCAAGAAGGTGAACTCTCCGAGGATGCATCTGCAAGTTCTTCTGCACCGAAGTTTGACGGCGATGAAGATGCTGTTGCTGATGAAGTATCCTTGCCAGAATCTGAATCCAACGGCACAAGCTCTGAAGAAAGTGAACTCTCGGAGGATGCATCTGCAGAGGAGAACCCAGAAGGGGATACAACCAACGGCATACCCAATTCCGATACTCCTTCGGTAGAGCTCCCAGGTTCGGAAATTGGCGGCGCAGTCACGGCTGAACGGTCTGACACCAACACAGATACGTTCCTGCCAGGTACACCTTCAAGCAGCGCTCCATCTAGCCCGCCAAGGTTCGACGAAGATACCATGGAAGCTGGAACGGCTGAGGACCAACCGCATTCGTCAGAACTACAAATATAGTTGAGACTGGGATCTGATTCGGCTGTAAACTGGGGCAGCCAATGGGTCTATGGGGCTGCCCTAAATGTAGTTACACATACACACTTCCACAGTACAGTGGAAAAATTTGCTGGTCGTTCATACCAAATGCATTGTACAGGTAAGGTTGGTAGACATGCGAGAAATTTTCAGCGTATCTCCAGGTTTTGGAGGCATGTGGTATTTGGAGATAGATCTTCACTTTTCCTTTTCGTGCCTGAGTAGGATGGCCGCGGTGAGCTTGCCGTGCTTGCCGTCCTCGTTTATGTTTATATATTGTGTACCGACATTAGTTGTTAGTTAACTTTAGAATTACTGAGAACAACCAAACAAACTGCAACACTGTTGTTACAGTTCTGGCTCTCGAATGTGCTCGTAGCCCGGTCACAGACATAAAAGCCGCCAGTGGCCCCCTCCGTTGAAGTAGCCGAATTCCCACAACCAACGGTGACCTAGCTGAACTCCCACATTGTTGAAGAGAAGAAGCTGCATCGGCTAAGGGAGGGACACTCCCACAAAGATGAAGAAACCTACATACACAAGACCATACGGTGGAAGTGGTGTCCGACGTACCGATGGCCAACATCAAGAGCCATCTCGTTACCCACATGGCGCAAGATCAAACATCCTCAAGGTGCCACCTAGCTCCTGCCTTGATGATCCATCCTTGTTTCTGTCAGCAATCTTGGTGAACGGTGATCTGAATCTGGACTTTGCTTATTATCGATCTAATACCACATGCTAGGTTCTATTTAATTTATAAAACCACTTCAGTTCAAAATATATATTTTTCAAACCGATTATATTTTTGGAACCCAGCAAATATTTTTTCGAATACGACAAACATGTTATTGGATCACGAGTATTTTTTTTAAAATCCATCAACATTCCTTTTTTTAGGGAAAGCCACCATGGCGAATTTTATTGATTGTGGATCAAAGATACATCATCCGCAAGCACACTTACAAGGAAATCGGGAGGTTCATCTTGCCAAATAATCGGCAAAGGCCCCTCTGAATGTCTAGCTAACACATGTGCTGCCGTATTTGCCTCCCTAGGACAATGAACAAAAGAAATTTCAGTAAAACTACGACAAAGAGTAGTGCAGTCCTCATAGATAGCAACGACAAAGAGTAGTGCAGTCCTCATAGATAGCAGCCGCTGGTCCTAGCGAATTTCCGTCATCTTTCATTACTTCAATAACCTCCATGCAGTCATAATTTACTTCGACTCTATTGCAGCCCACCTGACCTGGCAGTATCAGACCGTCATAAGGGTATTAGAGTTTGTTTTGTATTGGAGTAGAACTCTAGCCTAAGTCAGTTTAGACTCTCCCTCTCTTCTATATAAACGTTGTAATATTATCTAAATCAATACAAGTTATTTCTTTCCCAAACTATCATGGTATCAGACGTCTAGGTTTTTCCGCACCTAGATGGCTCCGCCTACTCCACCACCACCGCCGAAAGGTCCTCGCTGGACCGCGGCAGAAGTTCGGCCTCCCCCTCCGCCCCCTCCACCGGCCCTCCCCACGCTGCCCCGCAGCCCCCACCTGGATGGTGTCCAAGTCCAAATTATCGCGGGAAGAATCCCACGTACATACCGCCTCAACCTCGACCACCTGCTCCTGCTCCACCTACGACGCCCCCGACAGCACCACCATCGGCTCCGACATGGCGACCTCCGCACGACCCGTGGACTGGACTTGTTCAGGCGTGGTCCATGCCTTGGTCCGCTCCGTCTCCCTACGGGGCCCCTCCCGCCTACACCGGAACCTAGAGTCCCGGGCTCCGTCCTTCAATCGGTTCCCCTGGGCTCCTTGGACGATAGCCTCAGCAAGTCTACACCGCGCAGACGCCACCCCCTCCCTACATGGCCCAGATGGCGCCACCTCAATACGTGGTCTTGCCGACGTCGCTGCCCTACAAGTACAATGCTACTCCAGCTCCTCAGTACATACCTGCGTCTCCCTCTCCGTCAACCGCTCCACCAAGCTGGGACCAAGCCGCCTTCATCGCTGCCATGAACAATTTTACACTCAACAATTACGAAGGTACGGATTGGATTTTTGATTCTGCTGCTTCCTCGCATATGTCTTCAAATATGGATTTTCTGTCAGCTTGTTCTTCCTCTCCTTTTTCTTCTATCACCATTGGCGATGGATCTTCTATCCCCATCTCTTGCACCGACCAATCTTACATCATTAATCCAAAAACCAATTTTATTCTACGAAATATCCTAGTTGCTCTCTCATTAATTAAAAATCTAATATCTGTTCGACAATTTACTATTGATAATAATGTTTCCATAGAATTTGATCCCTTTGGTTTGTCTGTGAAAGATCTGAAAACGGCGGCGGTCCTTGATACGTCCATTTTGCATCACTATTCTATGTCTTAATTCACTATTATTCATTGATATATTTCGTATTGAGAGGTGATACTTATGTTATTTCATCTATTTTTGCATGGTTGATGACTTTTGGAGCATGGACCACTGCAGTCAGGATTCTGATGGAAAAGGTGCTGTTTGGAGGCAAAATTCGCGAAGATCAGAAAATCCGGGAAAATATACGGAAAATCCTATTTTTCTAGAAGACTGAGGATGCCAGAAGATGGAGTGGAGGTGGGCCATAGGGGGCCCACACCACCCCATGGCGCGGGCAAGCCTAGGCCGCACCAAGGAGTGGTGTGGCCGCCCTGGCCCACTCCAGCCTCTCCCCTCTGGCGTATATCATCCTCCCGAAACCCTAAGACTCGGGGGGCGACCACAGAAAGATTCCGCCGCCTCTGCGGGGCGGAAAACACCGAGAGAGAAAGATCTCTCCGGCAGACATATTTCTGCCCGGGGAATTCCTTCCGGGAGAGGGAAGATCGTCGCCATCAACACCACCATCAAGTTGGACTTCATCGGGATCATCATCATTATCATCACCACCATCATCGCCATCAGCACCCTCATCACCATCTCCATATTGCTGTAACAATTGCGTTGAATCTTGCATAGTTCATAGGAGAAACTTTCCCGGTGTTGATTACTCTTTGTAGTTGATGCTATTGAGTGAACCATTGAATTATTGTTTATGTTCAGATTGTTATACATCATTATTTCATCTCTGATCATGATCCATATGATGTCTTGTGAGTAGTTCGTTTTGTTCTTGAGGACATGGGAGAAGTCTTGTTGTTAGTAGTGGAGTTGCGTTGAGAAAGATCCAATAGATTGTTATTTAAGTTATGGTGTACTTCTTCTAGTGGTGTCATGTGAACGTTGACTACATGACACTTCACCTATATGGGCCTAGGGGAATGCATTGTGTATTTGGCTACTAATCGTAGGGGTTGCCGGAGTGACAGAAACTTGAACCCCCGTTAGAAAACCATTGCACAAGGGACGTAAGGGTCTTAGAGTTTAAAGCTGTGGTTAGGTTTCTACCTTAATTACTTTCTTGTACTTATAGATGTTTGCAAGGGGGTTTAATCACAAGTATGTATTAAGTCTTGGATGGGGCGGTACATTAGCACAAGTTCACCCACACAACACTTAGAAGGCTAGAGAAGATTAATCGACTATATGAAGCGAAAGCACTTGACAGTCTTCCCATGTGTCCTCGAGAACGTTTGGTCATCTATAGAAATACAACCGGCTTGTCCTTTGCTGCATAAAGGATTGGGCCACTTGCTGCATTTATTCCTACTGTCTTTTGTTTACTCGTACTTTGTTTACTTGCTTTATCGAAAACCCCTAAAAATCCATTTGCTAAGTATTTGCAGAGAATTCCTGATCCATACCACTAGCCAGCACCTTTTACTCCTCGTTGGGTTTGACACTCTTACTTATCGAAAATACTGCGATACACCCCCTATATTTGTGGGTCATCAAGACTATTTTCTAGCGCCGTTGCCGGGGAGTGAAGCGCTATTGGAGAGTGGAACTGGTAAAGGAAACTTCTACTGTGAGTATTGTTTACTTCTGCTAGTTGCTTTATTTTTGTTATGGATAATTCGCTGAGTTTCTTATTTGGTAATGCTACTACCACAGCTAAGGTAGTAGATAAGGCACCACCTGCTGAGAAAGATGTTTTCAAAATACCTACAAGAATTATTGATCGTGTTATGGATAACTACTATGTTGGGGATGGATTTGTATATCCCGGTGATCATTTACTCTTTATACACGAATTATGCGGGTTGTTCAAGTGTGCATGTATTACTATAGATCAAGTTAAGAAGAAGTTATTCTCATTATCACTGAAAGGAAGAGCTGAGGAATGGTATAAGCTGCTGAAGAATGGTCAAGCTCTGGAATGGGAGGAAATAGTGCCTCTCTTTTACTCAAAGTTTTATCCTCCTAGTGAGATTCATAAAGATCGGAATCAAATATACAACTTTTGGCCTCTTGATGGAGAGAGTACAACTCAAGCTTGGGGGAGATTGAAGTTACTAATGCTCAAATGTCCCATCCATGAGCTCCCCAACAATATTATTATCAACAACTTTTATGCAAGGCTCCCTCTACATGATAAAGATCTATTGGACGCTTCTTGTGCTGGATCATTCACTCGCATGGAAGAAGAAGCTAAATGGGACCTTCTAGATCGTATTCAAGACAATGCTGAAGCTTGGGAGAATGACAAAGGTAGAAAGTCAGGTATAAATTATGATTATGAATGCATTGAATCTTTTATGGGAACTGATGACTTTCAAAATATTAAAAATGCTTACGGTCTAGACCCTCAAGCTATTGCTTCTTATTTTAAGTCCTTTGCTTCCTACATTTAAGTGCCTAAAAAGAAGTGGAACAAGTATCATGAACCTTATAAAGATATTGCCAAGAGTGTTCCTGCAAGAAATACTGAAGTTTATACTGTTAATCATGTTTTACCTGAACCTTATATTGAGAAAATGCCTTTTCCTGTTAAGGTAAAGGAACATTCTATGTTAGCTAGTATGGTTAATGAGAGTATGAACAAAGCTGTTGAACCTGATAAACAAATTGTTGATAAACCTATAGTAGCAAATGTGAAAGACTTTGTCACTAAGTATGAGGAAGAGGGACACACTATCCTTTGTAAGGATACCTCTAATATTGTTTCACATAGTAGTGTTATGAGAGCTAGTATTCCTGTGTTTTCTGTTAGAATAAGTGATCATTGCTATGACGGTACTTGTGATAGCTATATTGTTAAGTTTATGCATGATACTGAAAGTTACTATGAGAGAGGGAAAAGTGTTCTTATTTATCTCAATAATATCAAGTTTCCTCGTTTTATGCTGAAAGTTTTTACGTTGCACTTCTTTTGCCTTCTTATACAAGTTGTCTTTGGTTTCAATAACTTGTTTGTTTACAAAATCCCCTTGCATAGGAAGTGGGTTAGACTTAAATGAGTGTGTGTTTTTGCTTCTTAATGCTCTCTTTCACTTCAACTCATATCCCTATGAGAGCTTCTTCAAAATTATCATGCCCATCTTAATGGCTATAAAGAAAGAGCTTTATGGGAGACAACCCAATTTGCTTTTGCTTTTAGTTTGGTTTTGTTTCTTTTAGTCTTGGAAGTTATTACTTCGGTAATAACCACTCCTTATCCGTTTTGTTTGGTTTTGTGTCAAGATCAACCTCTAATGAGAGAGAAGTAATATTTGGGGAAGTTGCTGTCCTGAAACAGATTTTTGTGCTTCACCGTAAAAATTCGTGAGAGATCTCTGTATATCGGATTGAGTTGTAATTTTTTGTGCTTCTGCCCCAGGTTGTTATTTAACTTTCGTTAGTTTTGCACTTTTTGATTTGAGCAACAGAAGATTTTCGAAAAAATTGATCTTTACCTGCTGGTATGTTTTGACAGATTTTGCTACTCTTGCATTTGCTTCTTTACTCGATTTCCTTTTTGAATTCTTTTTGGGTTTTCGGAAGGAGTTGCTACAGTAGCTTATGTTTTGATGGTTTTCAGTTGAGATTGGACTCAAAAGGTTTTATCACTTCACCTATACTAATGTTGCTAATAAGAACTGTGTGAAGTTTTGTGTGAAAGAAATGTCCAGGAAGTGGAGACAATGGTGTAATAAGGAAGAGAAGGGTTTTATGACTCAAGTAATAAGTGTATGAAGATAAAGATATTGATGTTATTCAAGTGGTGATTCCGGAAGAATCCACTCAATACCAAATTCAGAGACCTGAAGAGTCTGTTTCCAACTAGGTAACAGTTCTGGTAAGAAAAGTTCCGCGAAAACACAATCCAACTATATTTTTATAGTTTTCAGTCAATAAGGAAAGCTATGAAGCGAAAAAGGGACGGAACCGGAGCCAGGGTGGCCCACACCACCCCATGGCGTGGGCCGACCCCTGGCCGCGCCACCAGGTGGTGAGGCCACCCAGGACTCCGCCTCCGACTCGTTTTCTCCGAGTACCTTCCTTTTGATATGAAGCTTCGTAATATATAACCCCCGGATCCCCCGAGGTCCGTATATCGTGTTTTCGTCGTGTTTTTGTTTCGATCTGTTTCTGCCAGGACATACTCTTTGAAAGCTTAGAAGCACAATGATGTCCGCCAAGGATAAAGGGAAGGAGCCTATGGAGGAGGATCTTCAAGACCCCAAGCAGAGGCTGGTACCTTTAGTCTCTTGCCCTGCATCAATGGAAGCCCTACGAGTCACTAAGGAGTTCTGCGATAAGTACCGGGACTTGAAGAGGAAGGTGGACATGCTTCAATGGGAGAATAATAGGCTTCGCAAGATGCTGGAAGATTTCCTCACGTCAACTAAGAGCATAATACCACCACCACCAAAGGAGTGATTCGTCATCAGGTTTGGCATCCCCTTGGTTTGTTCCAAGCTTGGGGGAGGGACGCGGTATCATATCACTATCTTCCATTCTTTTTACCTTATTAGTAGAGTCATATCATGAATAGAGGAGTTATTATGTAGTATGGTTTGCATTATGGAAGTGTCCCCTCTCTCGTTAGATTTGTATCCCTTGGTGTGAGTTGCCGTTATGGAATATTAATGAGAAGTTCTATCATTCACTCTTTTGCATAGCTTATGTTAGTTTTCAATTCTTGGTTATATGATTGATCTTGTTGTTAGTATTGGTAGCACTTTTGGATCATTGAGTTAATTTAGTTGGTTTTGGCAAACCTGGCTCGGTTAGTAGCAACACCTTTTTGAGAGTTGATTGAAAAAGATAGTAGTACTCTAGAGAAAAAATATTTCATCGTCTTTCTTTCTTGATTTGCTCATAAGTTTAGTATTCTCTAGTTAAGATCTTTTGTGCTTCCAAGGAAGATTGCATGTTTGTCTTTATCATTTGTATGTTTGGTTGTTTCCCTCAACTCTTGTACTTGCTACCCAGCCTTGCTAGCCAAAAACCTGTACTGAGAGGGTATTCTTCTCGTGCATCCACCTCCTTTAAACCAAAACCTTTGCCATTTGAGTCCACCATACCTACCTAGTAGCATTATTGCTATTCCAAGTAAATTCCTGTTTTATCTACCTCCCAAATTAAACTTGTTATGTGAAAATCAGTGATTAAAGCTCTCACGAACTTGATGGCACACTTTACTTTCTTGCATTTAATAAACTTGAACCATTGGGTCCTTCTTTGTTGCGTATATGCTTGCGCTTTATGGGTTGAAGTTAGCCAAACCATGTATCATGGGGACCGCTTTCAACACTTCATTTGGTACCTTGTGCCTAGTTGATATCATGTTCTTTTGCTTATGGATCCCGGCGGTGTGAAATAAAAGTGGAACTTGTAAGATCATGGAGTTTATATGTGTGTTAGAGAAACGCCTGGGCCGCTAGCCTAAGCCATGCCTAATCATGGTGGAAACTTGCAGCATAACTATAGTGAGCATTCTATGAAGCATCCTCAATAAAAACCTATGCAAATAGCAAATAAAAAGATCGCTGAGATGCTCACTGTCTGCTTGCCTTGTCATTTTGATTATGGGATAGCTCCTATATCATGTGCAAGGGGTACCCCGTTGGCGGTTCTCGATGATACACATGTATTTACAATGACAAGAGCTTGCTCGTGACTGAAGTTGAGTAGCATGAGGATCGGTACTCATAAATAAGGGGCATGAGATTTCAACTTATAACTTGTCAAGCATATCCTCTTAGTTGTGTCACTTTAACCTTAATCACCAAAAGATGCCTATGATAGGGGCAATGAGAGCTGAAAGCTAGTAAGTATCATAATTTTTGGGAGCTCTTTATGAGACTTGCAATCCCTGCTTCCCTCTGCGAATGGCCTTTCTTTTGATTTGCAGTTGAGTTAGTAAACCTATTCCCTTCTATCTCAGCAAGTATTTTGAGTTGATGTGTTTCATTCATTCATATGATGATTTATTCATTCATGTTTCTTATGTTCCTTGTTTTGCACATTGCTCTTATCTTGAAAGTTTACTACTTTGAAAGCTTTCTTTGAAAACTAGCCATTTGTGAACTCCAGCAAATTATCAACTATTCTTCGACCAAGAGCTAAGTTTGCCATTACCAATTATGATTCACTTTATGTATCTTTATTGTATTTCCTTTACTCATTGCAAGTTGAGTTGTATAACAGTGAGTTGTCTTCTATTATGATCTATGTATTTGATGAATGTGATGCTTCTTGTCCGTATTCTTTTATTGACTCTTCACACCATAAACCTGAGGTCATGTTTATTGAGCTCAGTTTCGCTTGGGGACAAGCGAAGTCTAAGCTTGGGGGGAGTTGATACGTCCATTTTGCATCACTATTCTATGTCTTAATTCACTATTATTCATTGATATATTTCGTATTGAGAGGTGATACTTATGTTATTTCATCTATTTTTGCATGGTTGATGACTTTTGGAGCATGGACCGCTGCAGTCAGGATTCGGATGGAAAAGGTGCTATTTGGAGGCAAAATTCACGAAGATCAGAAAATCCGGGAAAATATACGGAAAATCCTATTTTTCCAGAAGACTCAGGATGCCAGAAGATGGAGTGGAGGTGGGCCACAGGGGGCCCACACCACCCCATGGCGCGGGCAAGCCTAGGCCACGCCAGGGAGTGGTGTGGCCACCCTGGCCCACTCCAGCCTCTCCCCTCTGGCGTATATCATCCTCCCGAAACCCTAAGACTCGGGGGGCGACCACAGAAAGATTCCGGCGCCTCTGCGGGGCGGAAAACACCGAGAGAGAAAGATCTCTCCGGCAGACAGATTTCTGCCGGGGGAATTCCTTCCCGGAGAGGGAAGATCTTCGCCATCAACACCACCATCAAGTTGGACTTCATCAGGATCATCATCATCATCATCACCACCACCATCACCATCAGCACCCTCATCACGATCTCCATATTGCTGTAACAATTGCGTTGAATCTTGCATAGTTCATAGGGGAAACTTTCTCGGTGTTGATTACTCTTTGTAGTTGGTGCTATTGAGTGAACCATTGAATTATTGTTTATGTTCAAATTGTTATACATCATTATTTCATCTCTGATCATGATCCATATGATGTCTTGTGAGTAGTTCGTTTTGTTCTTGAGGACATGGGAGAAGTCTTGTTGTTAGTAGTGGAGTTGCGTTGAGAAAGATTCAATAGATTGTTATTTAACTTGTGGTGTACTTCTTCTAGTGGTGTCATGTGAACGTCGACTACATGACACTTCACCTATATGGGCCTAGGGGAATGCATTGTGTATTTGGCTACTAATCGTAGGGGTTGCCGGAGTGACAGAAACCTGAACCCCCGTTAGGAAACCATTGCATAATGGACGTAAGGGTCTTAGAGTTTAAAGGTGTGGTTAGGTTTCTACCTTAATTACTTTCTTGTACTTACGGATGTTTGCAAGGGGGTTTAATCACAAGTATGTATTAAGTCTTGGATGGGGCGGTACATTAGCACGGGTTCACCCACACAACACTTAGCAAGCTAGAGAAGATTAATCGACTATATGAAGCGAAAGCACTTGACAGTCTTCCCATGTGTCCTCGAGAACGTTTGGTCATCTATAGAAATACAACCGGCTTGTCCTTTTCTGCATAAAGGATTGGGCCACTTGCTGCATTTATTCCTACTGTCTTTTGTTTACTCGTACTTTGTTTACTTGCTTTATCGAAAACCCCTAAAAATACGTTTGCTAAGTATTTGCAGAGAATTCTTGATCCATACCACTAGCCAGCACCTTCTGCTCCTCGTTGGGTTCGACACTCTTACTTATCGAAAATACTGCGATACACCCCCTATACTTGTGGGTTATCAGTCCTCGCTCGTTACAATAGTTCAGGCGATCTCTATCCTCTCCATGGCGCACCCACCTCCACACCTCAAGCCATGATTGCCTCCGTCACCCTTTGGCACCGTTGTCTTGGTCACCCCAATAAACATACCATGTCATCCCTGCTTCAAGAATTTCGCATATCTAGTGATAGTTCTTCACATGATTCCTCAGTTTGTAATGCATGTCAATGCGGCAAACATATTAGATTACCTTTCAGCACTTCTTCAACCTATAATTCTTTTCCATTTGAATTGTTACATTGTGATCTATGGACCTCTCCAATACCAAGTGTTTCTGGTTTCAAATATTATCTCGTTATTTTGGATGATTATTCTCATTATGTTTGGACCTTTCCTCTTCGTGCTAAATCTGATGTTCATCAACTTTTTCTTAATTTTCGACAATATGTTCTAACACACTTTGGCCTCCCTATTCGTTTCATCCAATGTGACAACGGAAAAGAATTTGATAACAACCAAAACATAACTTTCTTTCTCTCCCAAGGCATGATATTTCGTTTTTCGTGTCCTTACACTTCTCCTCAAAACGGCAAGGCTGAACGCTCTCTTTGTTCTATCAACAACATCTTACGCACTCTCCTCATTCAAGCATCTCTTCCACCGCGTTTTGGGCTGTGGCTCTCCGAACCACCACCTATCTTCTAAATATACGACCAACCAAAACATGTCCTCTTTATTCCCCCTTTCAATCTCTTTTTCTATCTCACCCCGATTATTCTGATTTACGTGTTTTTGGCTGCCTTTGCTTTCATAACACTTCATCTACTGCTGCCAATAAACTCGCTCCAAGATCATTGCCATGTATATATTTACGTCCATCCGATGATCACAAAGGATCACGATGTTTTGATCCCTCCTCCGGTCGTGTTCTTATATCTCGTCACGTCACTTTCGATGAAAATACTTTTCCCTTTTCGGCCATTCAGTCACCGACGGTCCCTACCCCTCTATCCACATCTACTGCCCCTATATCGCGTCATGTTTTTGTTCCCATCGACCCCCCTGCCGCGACAGCCAAAACCCCCGAAAACCCTGCTGCGGCAGCCAAAACCCTGCCGTGGCAGCTGAATCTTCCCAAACCCCTGCCGTGGCAGCCTCACCTCCTGCCGCGTCTCCTTCTCCTGCCGCGCCAGAGTCTCCCGTTAGCACATCATCCAACTCCGTCTCTCCCGCCTCAAACACACCCCCTACTCAATCATCTCCTTCCCCAACTACTCACATTCCTTCTCATGCCGTTCCAATACCCATTGCTACAAATGATCATATTATGTGTACTCGTGGCAAACGGGGCTTCCATATTCTCCGATGTTTTCTCAATCTTTCGGCTACTCCATCGATCTCTCCTATCCCAAGTTCCTACAAACGAGCCCTTCTCGATCCATTATGGCACTCTGACATGCCAGATGAGTTCAATGCTCTTATTCAAAATAATACATGGACTCTCGTTCCTAAACCATCTGGCACCAATATTGTCTCAGGAAAGTGGATTTTTCGTCATAAGTATAACTCCGATGGGTCTTTGGCTCGGTACAAGGCTCGTTGGGTTTGTAGAGGTTTTTCTCAACAACAAGGAGTTGACTTTGATGAAACTTTCTCCCCTGTTGTTAAGCCCAGCACTATTCGCATTATTCTCAGTCTTGCAGTTCCTCTTCCTGGTCTATTCATCAACTTGATGTAAAAAATGCTTTTCTTAATGGTACTCTCAATGAAACTGTATATTGCCAACAACCATCCGGTTTTGAAGATTCCTCTAATCCCAATCTTGTCTGTCTTCTCAAGAAATCTTTGTATGGTCTCAAACAAGCTCCTCGTGCCTGGTTTCAACGTTTTGCTACATTTATTCAAACTATTGGCTTTCTTTCTTCCAAATCTGATACATCTCTTTTTATCTTTCATTCTTCCTCTCACGCAGCATATCTTCTTCTATACGTAGACGACATTGTTCTTACAGCTTCTTCTGATTCTTTTCTTAAACATATCATTACTCTTCTCAACAAAGAATTTTCTATGACTGATTTAGGATCACTTTATCACTGTCGTGGTGGTGTCACGGCAGATGCCATGGATAGGCTAAAGGTGGGGACTAATACACGCTAGGGGAATCCAGGGAGGGATAGTGAAGTGATTCTCCACGCAGTAGTTTGTATTGCTTTGATTCCAAGATTACAAGTGCTCCTTGAGCTGTATTGGCGAGAGGAGGAAGAAGGAGCTCTCTTACTCTCACCCACAGATAGCACCTAAAACCCTAGCACCAATAGAGAAAATCCCATCAACTAGAGATCAACCAACCTCTTCTACTGAAACCCTAGCCCCTCTTTTATAGAGGGAGCTCGGGCTCTGCCTAGGGCATATGTGGAAGCATATTCCTAAGAATATGCTTCCTCCCAAAGTAGCAAGCCGACCGGGGTGCTTTTCCCCTGCGTCACTCATGCTTTAGCTACGTGAGCCTCTGCGGCGCCTGCGTTAGCCGACATGGGCGTCGTCACCCTTGTCGGCCACGCCCCGGTGGTCCTGTCCTTGCTTGCTTCGCTCAGGTAGTGTGTACCGGGGCTTCTTTTGACCAGCGAGATTCCTTCCTTCTCCTGGAAGCTAGATATGGCCCGGATCATGGTTGATCCGGCCACACCTGTTCCTGCACACAAGTAAAACATGCACTTCCAACTTACTGCTTAAGTCGGATGAGACTTAGTTAGGCGAACGCCCCCGGTCCAGGTTACCCCGTGATTCGGCCTGCCTTGAGGTGACCCGGCCAGCATCCGCTTTGACCTTGCCGAACCTCGGTTAACTTGGCCTTTATACCCCAGCGTGACCCTACCCGGGGGTATCCCCCCAACAATCATTTTCTTGGTGTTACCGCCACTAGAACATCTTCTACTCCATTTCTTTCTCAACGTCAATACATTCTTGATCTCTTAAACCGAGCAGGCATGATAGACTGTCAACCTTGTCGTACACCAGCTGATGTTGGCTCAAAACTTTCAGCTGAAGGTGATTCTGTCCCCGATCCAACTCTATATCGTAGTCTTGTTGGTGCTTTGCAATACGCCACTCTCACCAGACCTGACATTTCTTATTCTGTTCAGCAAGCATGTCTCTATATACATGATCCTCGTTTACCTCATCTAGCTCATGTCAAAAAGATTCTTCGATACTTAAAAGGCACTCTTGATCATGGTCTACTTCTTAATTTATCCTCCCCAATAAGCTTGACAGTTTATTCTGATGCAGACTAGGCAGAATGTCCAGATAGTCGATGATCCACATCCGGCTTTTGTGTTTATTTGGGTGATAATCTTGTTTCTTGGTCATGGAAAAGGTAGGTTACGGTCTCCCGGTCTTCGGCTGAAGCGGAATACAGGGCGGTTGCGCATGCTGTTGCTGAAGCAGTTTGGATTCGCCAACTACTGGTGGAACTTCAGTGTCCCGTCCAGCACGCCACTATTGTCTACTATGACAACATATCAGCTGTCTATATGGCCTCCAGCCCCGTGCAACATCGTCGTACCAAGCACATCGAGATCGACATTCATTTTGTTCGGGAAAAAGTTGCTCTTGGAGAAGTTCGTGTTCTACATGTTCCAATGAGTACACAGTTTGCAGATATTTTACCAAAGGACTACATCCTTCGTCCTTCATCGACATTCGCTCTAGTCTCAACATCGTGGCACCCGACATTGACACTGCGGGGGGTATTAGAGTTTGTTTTGTATTGGAGTAGGACTCTAGCCTAAGTCGGTTTAGACTCTCCCTCTCTTTTGTATAAACGTTGTAATATTGTCTAAATCAATACAAGTTATTTCTCTTCCAAACTATCAGAGGGCACGAGCTTCCACCGTCGAGGGATCAGAAATTAAGGGTATGCCACAGACACTTGCCGCCAAGAAGAATCCTCTATCATCTCGTAGGATTGCGCCAGTACTACCTGAAACCAACGCCAACATTAAGCTTCACGAAATTCTCTCCCGGCTTCACCCACCCATGTCTGACTATCCCTTGTTTCTTCTTACGTACCAGAAGCAATGGAGCCACTGTTGTTTTGTCACGTAGGAGAGCCTCCAAAATTGATCCTCCATTCTCCTCCCTACTACACACATGTGATATTAGCTCCCTCATGCCGAGTAACTTCCAAATCTCAAAAACTCTCGGACATGCAAAGAAAGCATGACTAATACTCTCGCAGTCTGTCTGACAAAGGTGACATGGAGAACTATTAATCATATGGCGATTTGCTAGTATCCCGTTGCACGGGATAGCTCCCAATAAAGATCTCCATAGATGTATTTTTACCTTCACCGGTACATTCAACGACCATACTGTTTTCCAGACCGGTAGCGTTGAAGAAGTGCCATACTCACTTGTTCTTCTCAGTTTTTCCTCGTGTTGGTGATCCCATTAGTAAAGTGCCAGGAAACGAAGTCTTCCATCATGCCTCTCGCTAGAGGGATATTTAGGATCCTTTGAGCATCAATAGGCCAAAAATGTCTATAATCAACTCTTCATCCCATGTATTAGTATCAACATCGATTAGATCCGCGACCTTTGTGTACACGACATTACCTCTTCTAGTAGCAATCTTTCTGTTAGGGCTCGATGGGACCCATGGGTCGGACCATATATTGATTTTTGATCCATCTCCCACTCGCCACATATGCCCTCTTTTGAAAGATTGAATACCCGCCCAAATGCCCCGCCAAGTATAAGAACTCCCCTTCTTCAGCTGGCATTTCAAGATGTCCCCATCCGGGAAATATTTGGCTCTTAGAACTGATGCACACAACGAATCTGGATTTGAAATTAATCCCCAACACTGCTTGGCAATCATAGCCAAATTAAAATAATGCAAATCTCTAAAACCCATACCTCCTTGCTTCTTGGGCACACACATTTACCACCACGTCCACCAATGTATATGCTTTTGTTGATCATCATCTCTCCACCGGAATTGGGACATTGCAGTTATTATCCCTTTTATAATCTGTTTGGGTAGCTTGAAGACTGACATTGCATATGCAGGTATGGCTTGTATGACGGCTTTTAGAAATACCTCCTTGCCTCCAAAGGACATATTCCTCTCCTTCCATCCACTTAGTATCTTATAAATCCTGTCAATGAGATGCTGAAAATAATCTGATCGGTCCACCCCAACTAAGGGTGGTAAGCCCAAGTATTTATCTGTCATAGCTTCAGTCATGATGTTCAAAATAGAGCAAACTTGCACTCTTGTGTCAACTTCAGTCCATGGACTAAAAAATAAACTTGACTTTGCTTCACTTACTAGTTGCCCTGATGTAGCACAATAGTCATCCAAGGCACGGCGCAAACTTGATGCATTTGCCGCATCCGCTCTCATCAATATCAACGAATCATCCGCAAAGAGGAGATGTGAGACTGACGGAGCTCCTCTACATACTTTAACTCCCAATAAATTCCCAGCATTCTCTTCATACTTGAGGAGGCTTGAGAGAACCTCCACGCATAGAAGAAACAATTATGGTGACAGAGGGTCCCCCTGGCGGAGGCCCCTAGTAGGATAAATATAATCAGAAAGATTATTATTGAGCCGAACTTGATACCTTACCGATGAAACGCATGCCATAATAAGATCGACCCACCCCGTGCCGAAACCGAGTCGAACCATAATATTTTGGAGAAACCTCCATTCCACTCTATCATAGCCCTTGTGCATATCCAGCTTCACCGCACAGGTACCATACTTGCCAACTTTCTTATTTTTAATACAATGATAAGACTCATAAGCCACCAACACATTATCCGTAATTAACCTTCCGGGCACAAATGCACTTTGTGTCGGAGAGATGATCTCGGGCAGCAGAAACTTCAGCCTGTAAGCAATCAACTTCGAAATCACCTTATAAACAACATTACACAAACTTATAGGGAGGAATTGTGTAATACTCTCCGGACTCTCAACCTTGGGAATCAACACAATTGTAGTATTGTTCCATCCCTCAGGGATCACTCTAGAATTCACTGCCAAGAGTACTTCATCAGTTAGATCTTCACCTATAATATGCCAAAACCGCTTGTAGAAAACTGCATGAAGACCGTCCGGACCAGGGGCTTTGAGATCGCCGATATTGAACATAGCTTTTCTCACTTCCTCCCTTGTATAAGGGGCCAGCAACCTCTCATTCATCTCAGCATTTACACAAGGGGACACTTTGTTGATAACCTCCTGGTTCGCTACCTGCACCTCCGCAGTAAACAGAGTCTCAAAATAACTTGCCGCTAGACCCAACATCTGGTCCTGGTCATTGATGATATCTCCAGTCTCAGTCTTCAACTGAGTGATAAAATTTCTCTTACGGCGAGCAGTAGCAGACCGGTGAAAGAACGCCGTGTTTTGGTCACCATGTTGGAGCCAGTTCACACGTCCACGTTTGACCCAATAGAGCTCTTCTTGCTCCAACAGATTTTCTATTTTTAGCTGCACCTCACGTTGATTCGCAACTGCTTCATCAGTTAACGGTCCAGACATTATTTGGTTCAGCTCGTGCTGTAGCTCACGCAGCCTCTTCCTAGGCCCCTTCAACACGTTTTTATCCCAGCTATGTAGTGCCTCGTGGACCTCCTTAGTATGATCACTCAGCGATGCCTCTGCATGCAAAAGTTTGGCCCGCTCCCAAGCTGTCTGAATTATTGTCTCAACCGAGCTCTCGCATAGCCACCGAGCTTCAAACCTCAGCGGAGGTCGTTGTCGATTTTCAATCATGCCTGCACATCGATCAGTATTAACTAGTACAGGTCTATGGTCTGACTTGCCAAAGTCCTCGTTCACCACTCCATCAACATTCCTTCTTAATTAGCCTCCCGTGAACATTTATTGAATCATGAAGTTCTATTAACCCCATGTTTTTTTTTGAATAACCCATTAGCATCTAACCCCTTAAACATTTTGTAAGTTATGAACACTATGTAAAAAAGGCATACAAATAATTAATAAAAAAAGTGTGGAAAAAAAGAAACAAAAAAAGAAAAGCTTCAATTTTTTTTAAATAGCGGGAGGTCCTACGGGCTCGACGTTCGCTTCCCATTCCTACTAGGCTGGCCTAGGTAACTGTTTCTCTTATCGTAGTTTTTTCTTTTTCCTTTTTGGTTTTATCTTTCCTTTAAAAAAGTTCATATTTGAGATTTTTCTAGATTTTGAAAAATATTTAGATTGAACATTGTTAAAATTTCAAAAAAAATAGATTCATAAATTGTTTATTTTTAAATGTTCAGTTTTTTGAAAATGTCCATGTTTGGAAAATTTCAAAATGTTTAGATTTTTTCTAAGTTATGGTTATGAGAAATATTCAGATTTGAAATTTTTTCAAATTCAGAAATATTCAAAATATTTTTAAAAAGTAGAAAAAACAAAGAAGGAAAAAAGGGAAAGAAACAGGAAAACAGAAAAAGAGAAAATTAGAAAATCCAAAAAACCAAACCAGAACGTTCTAGAACCCTCCCTAATCCGTAGAAACCAAGACTCATCATTCCCTAATAGGCCGGCATGCTTACAATCGTTACGTGCAGGGAAGATAAGCCCGTAGCCGATGCTACATGCGTCAGATAGGTCTCTCCCGATGCTCGGCAACAGACTCTAGAAGCGAGATGCAGAGTTCTATCGATCTAATTTCTATCTGATATAGCACGAACTAGAGAGGATTCCGAAGGACTCATCATTCCCTAATAGGCCGGCATGCTTACAATCGTTACGTGCAGGGAAGATAAGCCCGTAGCCGATGCTACATGCGTCAGATAGGTCTCTCCGGATGCTCGGCAACAGACTCTAGAAGCGAGATGCAGAGTTCTATCGATCTAATTTCTATCGATCTAATTTTTTTTAACAAGAGAGGATTCCGAAGGACCTAGAGATTCATTCATTATCAGCGGCAGAACTAAATATTACAGAAAGGCCATGATGGGAATAGGAAATCACAAACATGCGCCTACAATTTGCATAGATGACCTCTAAAGAAGAACCGAAAAAGCAATCAAGGCCAACTCCTCTCCACCACGATTCCACGCCATAGCGCAGTCAACCTCACCGTTGCCGGGGACGGAGTAACTTGGGGTGGTGAGGCGGGAGCCTGCTGCACTGGAGCGAAAGGGCCTCCACTTTGGCATAACAACCCGGAGGTTGAAGACCATGAGATGCCGACCGGGTTCTACCATCACCAATATCAGAGGAGGGAGTGGTATCCGTTCATCCTTGAGATACACTGATGAAGACACCGACATGAGGAGACTCTTGAGAGAAGCAATACCTCACGCTTTTTGCAGATTCGGCCAGAAGCCACCACATTGACCCGAGTCCCTCCCTCCCTCGTCCTCTTGACGAGCAGAAAGAAGGGAATTCATGCCTGGCCTGCTGCCACCTAATCTAGCACGAACACAAATCGAGCTTATTGAAGAAGACACCGACAGTGCCCCTGTCAACCTCACGTAGCCCCACGCCACCGCGACTAGTAAGAAAATGCCAAAAGCCGATGTATGTAGCTCGAGTGAAACAACGACGCGCCCCTGACTCCAGCATAACGCCATACTATACAAGGAGAAAACTAATGGGTTCGTTGCATAGAAAATAAACAGATTTTCCTACAGAATATCAAGAGAGAAACCCGCAAGATCTAATCTACTAGATGCAAGTCATAAGTAGAATAGATCTGATCTACTTACCCTCGAAGAACACGAGCATTAACGATCTATAGATCGTGGATTATGTAGTCGTTACTTGTGTCGGTTCAAACCGATGTAGGTCTTGATCTTCCAGATCCATGTACCGAACGGACGACACCTCCGCGGTATCCACACGTTTCGCTCCAATGACGTCTCTTCCTTCTTGATCCCGCAAGAGCTTGAGAAGATCTCCGCGAGAATCCAACAACACAACGGTAGTGCAACTATGGTGGAGAGGATTTCTGTAGGTCTTCGCCTGATCTAATCGAGAGGGGGTAGAGAATCGCCGTGAGAGAGAAGTAGAGGCCCCAGGGACAAGGGTGTGCTGACCCCTGCCCCTCCTTATATAAGCGGGGGGGAGGAGGTTGCCCCTCCTCCAATTGCCAGCTAGGGCTGGTGGAAAAGGAATAGGGGGAGTCCTCGTCCCATGCGCCTGTTTCCTAATTTAGGGTTGGCCCTATGGCCGACGACCACTTGGGCCTTGTGGCCATGGAAACCCAGCCCACTAGGGCCGGGGCCATGTGGGGCCACCATGCAGGTGGGTGATGACTGCAAGTGCATAGATCAATTGTAGCTAGTTTCAAAATAAGAGTATCGAACCCACATAGAGCTATTTGGTTGAGGTCTTTATGCCCCTCGTAACTATCTACCAAAGGATACTTATAAGCTGCCTTTGAGTTCAGGTGAACGGGTGTTTGAAAGGTTTTTGGTTTTAGTCTAGGAAAGTAAATAAAATAGACAAAAGCAAAGGAAGTAAAAAAGTGTTTTTGGAATGGTGGTTGAACTCGATGGGGCTAATACATTCTCAGGGCTGTAGGATACACCTCTAGCATGTTATAATTAATCATAATTAGGATAACCTATTTCTTATGTCATGATATGTGTGGAGAGAGTTCCATAAAAAGATGTTCACCAAGACTCGTAGGCAGTCACTTTGTTGAGCCAAGAATGAGGTCATCTCTAAATAACCATTGCGATGCCTGGAAGCAATCACCATGTAGACCACCGCAATTAAGGGTTTCCCCGTGGATATCGTAATTAGCTTAGTGAATCTCCCTTTGTTCCCCCTTCGACCGTGTTGGGTGATAGCGGTGCTTATAGTCACAGTAGCAACCGACACAAATATCCAAGCACGTCCAAATAGTTTCACCCTCTTACTTTAGACCCGAAGGCAAATGATATGTGGCCGACTACACATACCATCTAAAGGGAGAGATCAAACACACATCATAGATCAATGGATCCTCTACACAGGTAATAGATAATCTTTATTTCATTTCATAATAATGCTAGGGTTTATCCATCTCCGCAAGAACGAAGGGAACTACTCACACATGGAAGCAATCAGCAACATCATCATAATCAAATGGATGGATAAAAGTAATGGAATGAAGCTAGTGAAAATCACAATTGAATCTAGAATTACAACAAGATCTAATGGATGGAAGATGGGGGTAGAGATGGTGATGGAGATGCATCGGTTGATGATGTAGGGGATGATGCGTTGTCCTCCAATGATCTGTGCAGCAGCAAGGATTTGCCCCTCTTCAAGTTCCTCCTTCAGATCCCTTTCTAGTGTGGTTTTTCGTGGCTAGAGGTTTCTGTGAATGTCGGATCTCATCTCTGTTTTCACGAGGAGGAAGTATTTGACGCGGCGGTCCCGTCGCCGGGTCGTAAAAGCGCGTGGTACGGGAAGGCTCCGCCCGTACCACTAGTCATTACGCTGGCTGGAGCCTCCTGGGCGTGGGCAATTCTTCCAGGTGCGAAGGTAAATCAATAAAATGACATTTATCACTTAAAAATATCATATTAATATGTAATATGATAGTCTAAATTGATATGTTCATTAAAGACTTAGTAAATTGGGTTCTTGTGTTGAAACAAGGACAAAAAGGTGCGCGCTAACGCGGTAAAATACTAAAAACCCTATACTACTAATACAAAAACAATAAGTAAAAATGCTCAATTTTTGGACTCATCAACTCCCCCAAGCTAGACTCTTGATCGTCCCTGAGCAAGACGGTGGCTTGTGAACAAGATCATCATGTTTATGAGGCACGAGTCGTTACAATAAATAAGGCCAAAACTGAAACAAGAGTACAATATCAGATGTAGAGTTACATCGGGAGATTTATTACACCTTTGCACATCACATGACTTAGAGGCTTCCACACCTTTTTGTATTAATGCTATTATAGGAAGCTATTAGTGATTAAACATATTATAAAATCATAAAGTAAAAAATGATTGAGCACTTGATTAATAGTGAAGATCCATGATCATCTCTTTTTCTCTCTTTTTAGCTTGTACTCTTTATTTTACTGTTGAGATCTTTCTTGATAGAAAATTGATACCTTCGATCCAGATTTACGGATGTAGTATAATAGCTTTTTCCCTAGAAGACCTAGGTTTAACCGAACCTTGGAAAGCTATACTAAAAGGAAATAAAAAGGACACGTCTACAAGACTTTGTTTGTTTGTTTTACCTTATTTTACCGGACCAATCTACTTTACTTTTATAATGGGTTAAATTAATAGATGGAGATAGGCCAGGGTTGTAGATCCACCTGTGATGGCTCAGTGTCGGCGCCAGAAAAATGCTGGTGCGATGTTGATGTAGAGCTCGTTGGGAACCCCAAGAGGAAGGTATGATGAGCACATCAGCAAGTTTCCCTCAGTTATGAAACCAAGGTTTAATCGAACCAGTAGGAGCAAGGAAACACCCCAAAGGTGTTGCTAGCTGAGCCTTGGCAGGGCGCACTACCGGTACTAGTAGCAACATGGAGACCTGCACAACACGACCACAAAACTTTGTCCCCAACTTGCGACGAGGTTGTCAATCTCACCGTGTTTTGCGGAAAACAAAGGCCTAAACGTATCGAATGGAAAGAAGTAAAAGTTTGGAGAAAGTAAACACAAAGAAGTAAACAGTTTGTAGATTGTATATAAAGGAAAGGACCGGGATCCATAGTTCACTAGAGGTGGCTCTCCTTAAGATAGATAACATGTTGGGTGAACAAATTACAGTGGGGCAATTGACAAACATCGAGAAAGCAATACATGCATATACTAATAATCTTGACTCCTTTGAGACTTGATTGGGCATTACAACATTATACATAGACCGCCATCCAACTGCATCTATGACTAATAATCCACCTTCAGGTTATCATCCGAACCCCATCCAGTATTAAGTTGCAAGCAACAGATTATTGCTTTACGAACTGCGTGTAAAATAAACAATACGATTGTTATATGAACAAAGGATTGTTGTTTTCTCCCTAGTAGCAACATCACATCTAGTACCTTAGAGATTTCTGTCACTTCCCCAGATTACCAGAGGCATGAACCCACTATCGAGCATAAATACTAACTCTTGGAGTTGCTCGCATCTACTTGGCCAAGATAGCTACTAACAATGGAAAGCATGCACGATCACAAATAACAAAGACATGATAGAATCAATACTCAATCTGAAATAACATCTCAATATCCATCGGATCCCCGCAAACACAACATGTATGATTACAAATAGATGATCTTGATCATGAACGGAGCTCACAAGATCTAAACATGAAAGCACGAAGGAGGAGAACCAGCCATCTAGCTACTACATGGATCCGTAGTCCAAGGATGAACTACTCACGCATCACACCGGAGGCTTGCATGGTGATGAAGAAGGCCTCCAAGGTGAATTCCCCTCTCTGGTAGGGTGCCGGGAAGAGCTTCAGATCCCTCTCGATCTAGGGATGGAGATGACGGCGCCTACAGACTCTTTCGTGGATTTTTTGATCGGGTACTTAGGGTTTTCGTCCCAAGGGCATCTTATAGTCGGAAGGGGAGGTCGAGGGGGTGCCGGAGGCAGCTAGACCACCCCCTGGCATGGGCCAGGCTAGGCCACGCGGCCAGGTGGTGTGATGGCCCCCTGGCCCCTCTCCGTCTCGTATTCTGGCATCTGATGACTTCCAAAAAAATAGGCACTTTGGCTTTTGTCCCGTCCAATTCCAAGAATATTCATTTTCTGACTTTCTTGGAACCAAAAACAGCAGAAAACAGGCAGATGGCACTGTGGCTCTTGTTAATAGGTTAGTCCAAGAAATCATATGAAAAGTACTCCAAAGTGTGGACAAAAAACAAGAAAGTGGATAAAACCAAGCATGGAAAATCAAGAATTATAGATACATTTGCAATGTATCAACATCCCCAAGCTTAACTCATGCTCGTCCTCGAGTAGGTAAGTGATAAAAGGAAAGAATAATTTTTGAGGTGACATGCACCATCAAAGACTTGATCAAAGTATTTGTAAAACAATCAAAGCTAGGATCATAGTACTTCAATCATAACATGAAAGACAAAGTTCTAGCAATAAGACAAAGAAACTATGATGCAACATGAAAAGGCACAAACAAAAGATTCATGAATAACAATGCTTTGCAAGACGTTTGTTTGTTTCACATAAAGAAAACATAGCATAATAGTATTCAGCTTGTCCCTCATAGAGTAGCAAATATAAATCATAGGACACCTTCAAAGTTCATAAGAGTGACTAGATACAAATAGTTTAAACCAAGCAATATCAAGATATGCATCAATCAACTAGTCTTGGGACAATGCACATAGAACTAAGAATGGCCACTATGCTCTCAAAGTAGGTGCATAAAGGTAGAAGGTGGAGACTCAATATAATGGTGGAAGAAAGGCCTTCATAGAAGGAAGCATGGATTCAAGTCTCATAAAGAGCTTCCAAAAATTATGGTACGTATAGCTTTCAGCTCTCATTGCCCCTATCATAAGCATCTTGAAGGTGATTAAGGTTAAAGTGACACAACTAAGAGGATATGCTTGACAAGTTATAAACCGAAATCTCATGCCCCTTACTTACGAAGACCGAACCTCATGCTATTCAACTTTAGTCACGAGTAAGCTCTTGTCATTGTAAGTACATATGTATCATTAGGAACCGCCAACGGGGTACCCCTTGCACATGATACAAGAGCTATCCTATAATCAAAATGACAAGGCAAGCAGACAATGAGCATCTCAACGATCTTTTTATTTGCTATTTGCAAAGGTTTTTATTGAGGATGCTTCATAGAGTGCTCATTATGGTGATGCTGCAAGTTTCCACCATGATTAGGCATGGCTTAGGCTAGAGGCCCAGACGTTTCTCTAACACACATACAAACTCCATGATCTTACAAGTTCCACTTTTATTTCACACCGTCGGGATCCGTAAGTAAAAGAATCATGATATCAACGGGGTACAAAGTACAAGTGCAATGTTGAAAGCCTTCCCCATGAAATTTGTTTTGCTAATTTCAACTTATAAAGCGCAAGCATATACGCAACAAAGAAGGACCCAATGGTTCAAGTTTATTAAATGCAAAAAAGTAAAGTGTGCCATCAAGTTCGTGAGAGCTTTAATCACTAGTTTTCTCATAACAAGTTTAATTTGGAAGGTAAACAAAAGCATGAATATACTTGGAATAGCATAAGCTAGTAGGTAGGTGATGCGCTCGACTTTCGACGTAGAGCTCGTTGGGAACCCCAAGAGGAAGGTACGATGAATACAGCAGCAAGTCTTCTCTCAGTTATGAAACCAAGGTTTAATCGAACCAGTAGGAGCAAGGAAACACCCCGAAGGTGTTACTAGCTGAGCTTTGGCAGGGCGCACTACCGGTGCTAGTAGCAACGTGGAGACCTGCGCAACACAACCACATAACTTTGTCCCCAACTTGCGATGAGGTTGTCAATCGCACCGTGTTTTGCGGAAAACAAAGGATTAAACGTATCAAATGGAAAGAAGTAAAATTTTGCAGAAAGTAAACACAAAGCAGTAAAAGATTGTAGATTGTATGTAAAGAAAAAGGACCGGGATCCATAGTTCACTAGAGGTGGCTCTCCTTAGATAGATAACATACTGGGTGAACAAATTACAGCAGGGCAATTGACAAACACCGAGAAAGCAATACATGCATATACTAATCATCTTGACTCCTCTGAGACTTGATTGGGCATTACAACATAATACATAGACCGCCATCCAACTGCATCTATGACTAGTAATCCACCTTCAGGTTATCATCCGAACACCCTCTAGTATTAAGTTGCAAGCAACAAATTATTGCTTTACGAACTGCGTGTAAAGTAAATAATACGATTGTTCTATGAACAAAGGATTGTTGTTTTCTCCCTAGTAGCAACAGCACATCTAGTACCTTAGAGATTTCTGTCACTTTCCCAGATTACCAGAGGCATGAACCCACTATCGAGCATAAATACTAACTCTTGGAGTTGCTAGCATCTACTTGTCCAAGATAGCTACTAACAACAGAAAGCATGCAAGATCTCAAATAACGAAGACATGATAGAATCAATAATCAATCTAAAATAGCATCTCAATATCCATCAGATCCCCGCAAACACAACATGTATGAATTACAAATAGATGATCTTGATCATGAATGGAGCTCACAAGATTTAAACATGAAAGCACAAAGGAGGAGAAACCAGCCATCTAGCTACTACATGGATCCGTAGTCCAAGGATGAACTACTCACGCATCACACCTAAGGCTTGCATGGTGATGAATAAAGCCTCTAGGGTGAATTCCCCTCTCCGGCAGGGTGCCGGGAAGAGCTTAAGATCCTTCCCGATCTAGGGATGGAGATGACGGCGGCTACAGACTCTTTCGTGTATTTTTGATCGGGTACTTAGGGTTTTCGTCCCGAGGGCAACTTATAGTCGGAAGGGGAGGCCGAGGGGGTGCCGGGAGCCACCACACCACCCCCGGCGCGGGCCCAGCCTGGCCGCGTGGCCAGGTGGTGTGGACGGCCCCTGGCCCTTCTCCGTCTCGTATTCTAGCACTTGATCCCTTCCGAAAAATAGGCACTTTGGCTTTTGTCCTGTCCAATTCCGAGAATATTCATTTTCTGACTTTCCTGGAACCAAAAATAGCAGAAAACAGGCAGCTGGCACTGTGGCTCTTTTTAATAGGTTAGTCCAAGAAATCATATGAAAAGTACTCCAAAGTTGGAACAAAACACAAGAAACTGGATAAAACCTAGCATGGAACATCAAAAATTATAGATACATTTGCAATGTATCAACATCCCCAAGCTTAACTCCTGCTCGTCCTCGAGTAGATAAGTGATAAAAAGAAATAATTTTTGAGGTGACATGCACCATCAAAGACTTGATCAAAGTATTTGCAAAACATTCAAAGTTGGGATCATAGTACTTCAATCATAACATGAAAGACAAAGTTCTAGCAATAGGCAAAGAAACTATGATGCAACATAAAAAGGTACAAATAAAAGATTCATGAATAACAATGCTTTGCAAGACGTTTGTTTGTTTCACATAAAGAAAATATAGCATAATAGTATTCAGCTTGTCCCTCAATAGAGTAGCAAATATAAATGCATAGGACACCTTCAAAGTTCATAAGAGTGACTAGATACAAAAGTTTCAAACAAGCAATAACAAGTTATGCATCAATCAACTAGTCTTGGGACAATGCACATAGAACTAAGAATGGCCACTATGCTCTCAAAGTAGGTGCATAAAGATAGAAGGTGGAGACTCAATATAATGGTGGAAGAAAGGCCTTTTGTAAAAGGAAGTAGGGATTCAAGTCTCATAAAGAGCTTCCAAAAATTATGGTACTTGTAGTTTTCAGCTCTCATTGCCCCTATCATAAGCATCTTGAAGGTGATTAAGGTTAAAGTGACACAACTAAGAGGATATGCTTGACAAGTTATAAACCGAAATCTCATGCCCCTTACTTACGAAGACCAATCCTCATGCTACTCAACTTCAGTCACGAGTAAGCTCTTGTCATTGTAAGTATATGTGTATCATTAAGAACCGCCAACAGGGTACCCCATGCACATGATATAGGAGCTTTCCCATAATCAAAATGACAAGGCAAACAAACAATGAGCATCTCAGAGATCTTTTTATTTGCTATTTGCATAGGTTTTTATTGAGGTTGCTTCATAGAGTGCTCATTATGGTGATGCTGCAAGTTTCCACCATGATTAGGCATGGCTTAGGCTAGCGGCCCAGGCGTTTCTCTAACACACATACAAACTCCATGATCTTACAAGTTCCGCTTCTATTTCACACCGCTGGGATCCGTAAGCAAAAGAACATGATATCAACGGGGTACAAAGTACAAGTGCAATGTTGAAAGCGTTCCCCATGAAACATGGTTCTGCTAATTTCAACTCATAAAGAGCAAGCATATACGCAACAAAGAAGGACCCAATGGTTCAAGTTTATTAGAGGCAAAAAAGTAAAGTGTGCCATCAAGTTCGTGAGAGCTTTAATCACTAGTTTTCTCATAACAAGTGGAAGGTAAACAAACGCATGAATATACTTGGAATAGCATAAGCTAATAGGTAGGTATGGTGGACTCTTTGGAAAAACTTGGTTTAGGGAGTTGGATGCATGATTGGAACTCATACTTGGTTGTGGATGCTAGCAAAAGACTAGGAGCGACAAACTAAGAGAGCAATAATGGCCATAATCATGCAGAGCGACAAAACATCATTGATCAACGCATAAAGTGATACTACAAGTTGAAAACTAAAGGATCATAAAGGCTATGGTGACTTGAGATAGTCATAACATGGTGTGAGCATGCGCCAAGTCAACCCAAATAAAGCATCAAAAGAGAATACCACTATACTATGCTTTAATATGCTAAAACAACGCATGATTCATCCAAGGCACATTAAGAAATCTCAATTGTTTATAACAAGTCATGCTACAGCAAATAATACTAAGCATAAAGCCAAAAAAATATCAAGCATGGCATGACAAAGCATAGCCACAGTCAAAAACGAGCTCTTTTTACCACATAAGTATGAACTTTCCTACTCTTTTCCAAACCAAACCAAACTATTTTCAAACCAATGTATGAAAGAGGGGGTCCAACCAATTTATTCAGCAAACTAAGCAAACAAGGCAAACTAAAAACCAAAACGAAAACGAAAACAGAAGACGCTCCAAGAAAAACACAACTGTGCATGAAAGAATAAAAATGAAGCGTTTGGAAGAAACCTGGAATTTTTATTGATGAAGAAGGGGATGCCTTGGGCATCCCCAAGCTTTGACGCTTGTACTTCTTGGATGTTTCTTGGGGTGACACGCGTGGCATCCCCAAGCTTGAGCTTTAGTCCATCCTTCATCTCATTACTCATTCCTTCCATACACCTGAAAATTTTCCTTCATACAAAACTTCACACAATCTCATTAGCAACATTAGTGCACTTAAGGTAAATAAGTCTCAAGGTTCAGTTCTAACACCAAATAAACTTCCATTAGAACACTAGCTACTGTAGCACTTCCCTCAAAAAGCTTAATTCCCCAAAGGAACTCAAGAAGGAACTAACAAGAAGCAAATGCAGAAAATGGCAGAAATCTGTCAAAATAGACCAGCAGGTAAAGATGAATTTTTTCGAAGACCTTCTGTTGCTCAAATCAAAAAAATGTTGAACTAACAAAGTTAGATAACAACCTGGGGCAGAAGCACAAAAAATTACAGCTCAATCCGACGTACAGAACTCTCTCAGGATTTTTACGGTGAAGCACATAAATCTGTTTCGGGACAGCAACTTTCCCAATCATTACTTCACTCTCATTAGAGGTTACTCTTGGCACAAAAAGCAAATAAAAAGGATAAGGAGAGGTTATTACATAGGTAATAAGTTCCAAGACTCATCTAAAACTCTTGGGTTATCTCCCAACAAGTACTTTTCTTTAACGCCTTTAAGTTAGGCATAAGAAGCAAAGAAAGAATCAAGTGTTCTCAAATGAAGAAGCATTAAGACCAAATTTTGTTTTCATAGGAGAAGAAAAAGAAATCTTTTCTCTCTTCTTGGGGAAGTGTTCTATACCTTTCTTAAGTGGGAGTTGATATTTAATGGTGCCTTCTTTCATATCAATGATGGCACCAACAGCTCTAAGAAAAGGTCTTCCCAAAGTAATAGGACAAGAAGCATTGTATTCAACATCCAAAACATAGAAATCAACGGGGACATAGGAATCGTTAACCATAATAAGAACATCATTGAGACTCCCCATGAGTTTCTTTTTAGCATTATCATCAAGTGGGACATTCAAATAACAATCTTCAAGAGGAGGCAAATCAAGCATATCATAAATCCTTTTAGGCATAATAGAAACACTACTATCAAGATCACACAAAGCTTTGAAATCAAAGTCAGTCACTTTCATATTAATGATGGGTTCACAACCATCTTCTTGTTTTATAAGAATAGAAGCTTTATGTTTCATCTTTTCTTCTTTAATCTTCATGAGAGCATCAGTAATGTGTTTTGTAAAAGCCATGTTCATAGCACTAGCATTAGGACTTTTAGCAAGCTTTTTTAGGAACTTAATAACTTCAGAGATATTGCAGCCATCAAGATCAAAATCTACTTTATCATCTAAAGTAGTAGAACTATTAGTAGCCTCAACACTAGTGGTGGTAATAGTAGAAACACTAATGTTTCTAGCAATTTCATCTTCTCTTTCCCACTTAGCATGTAATTCAGCTAATAGTCTAACATTTTCATCAATTCTTACTTGTATAGCATTAGTAGCTGCAAAGGGATTATCATTAGTTTTAGGTTTAGCAGCCATTTTATTCAAAGTAGATTGAGCTTCAGCCAAAGATGCTATATTTCTTTCAACATTAGAGAGTTTTTCCTCAATAGTTTTATTGAAAGCAGTTTGTTTAATAAACTCTTTAAGCATAACTTCAAGTTCAGAGGGAGCACTCTTATTACTGTTGTAAGAATTTCCATAAGCATTACCATTGTTGGGAGGATATGGCTTATAATTGTTGTTACCAAAATTGTTCCTATAAGCATTATTACCATAAGCATTGTTGCCAAAGTTATTATTTCTTATGAAGTTCACATCAACTTGCTCTTCTTGAGCAACCAAAGAGGCTAAAGGAACATTATTTGGATCAATATGGTCTTTCCCATTAACAAACATAGACATAATAATATCAATCTTATCACTCAAGGATGAGGTTTCCTCAATAGAATTTACCTTCTTACCTTGTGGAGCTCTCTCGGTATGCCATTCAGAATAATTAACCATCATATTGTCCAATAGTTTTGTTGCAGCACCCAAAGTGATGGTCATAAAGGTACCTCTAGCAGCTGAATCCAATAGGTTCCTTCAAGAATAGTTCAATCCTGCATAAATTTTTTGGATGATCATCCAAGCAGTCAGTCCATGAGTGGGACAATTCTTTACCAAAGATTTCATTCTTTCCCAAGCTTGAGCAACATGCTCATTATCATATTGTTTAAACTTCATTATTTCACTTCTCATAGATATAATCTTAGCAGGAGGATAATATTTTCCAATAAAAGCATCTTTGCACTTAGTCCAAGAATCAATACTATTCCTAGTTAAGGAATTCAACCATTCTTTAGCTTTTCCTCTCGAAGAGAAAGGAAACAATTTCAGCTTAATAATATCACCATCTATATCCCTATGCTTTTTCATCTCACAAAGTTATTTAGATGGGAAGCAGCATCTTCATTACCAATACCAGAAAATTGTTCTCTCATAACAAGATTGAGCAAAGCAGGTTTTATCTCAAAGAAAGTATTTTCAGCCATAGGTGGAGCAATAGGTGTGCTCATAAAATCATTGTTGTTGGTGCCAGTGAAGTCACACAACTTAGTGTTTTCAAGAGTGGTCTTTTTTTGGGTTTTCAAATAAGAAAGGAAACAAGTAGAACTAATTTTTTTGTGTTTTTTTGAAGAACAAAACAAGCAAACAAAGCAAAAAAGAAAACTAAGCAAAACAAAAACAACAAAGTAAAGAGATTGGTTATGAGGGACTCCCCTTGTGAAGATGTCCTTGACTCCCCGGCAACGGCGCCAAAAAATCTTGATGCGCTCGACTTTCGACGTAGAGCTCGTTGGGAACCCCAAGAGGAAGGTACGATGAATACAGCAGCAAGTCTTCCCTCAGTTATGAAACCAAGGTTTAATCGAACCAGTAGGAGCAAGGAAACACCCCAAAGGTGTTACTAGCTGAGCTTTGGCAGGGCGCACTACCGGTGCTAGTAGCAACATGGAGACCTGCGCAACACAACCATAGAACTTTGTCCCCAACTTGCGATGAGGTTGTCAATCTCACCATGTTTTGCGGAAAACAAAGGATTAAATGTATCGAATGGAAAGAAGTAAAAGTTTGCAGAAAGTAAACACAAAGCAGTAAAAGATTGTAGATTGTATGTAAAGAAAAAGGATCGGGATCCATAGTTCACTAGAGGTGGCTCTCCTTAGATAGATAACATGCTGGGTGAACAAATTACAGCGGGGCAATTGACAAACATCGATAAAGCAATACATGCATATACTAATCATCTTGACTCCTCTGAGACTTGATTGGGCATTACAACATAATACACAGACCGCCATCCAACTGCATCTATGACTAATAATCCACCTTCAGGTTATCATCCGAACCCCCTCCAGTATTAAGTTGGAAGCAACAGATTATTGCTTTACGAACTGCGTGTAAAGTATACAATAAGATTGTTCTATGAACAAAGGATTGTTGTTTTCTCCCTAGTAGCAACAACACATCTAGTACCTTAGAGATTTCTGTCACTTCCCCAGATTACCAGAGGCATGAACCCACTATCGAGCATAAATACTAACTCTTGGAGTTGCTAGCATCTACTTGGCCAAGATAGCTACTAACAACGGAAAGCATGCAAGATCTCAAATAACAAAGACATGATAGAATCAATAATCAATCTGAAATAGCATCTCAATATCCATCGGATCCCCGCAAACACAACATGTATGAATTACAAATAGATGATCTTGATCATGAACGGAGCTCACAAGATCTAAACATGAAAGCACAAAGGAGGAGAAACCAGCCATCTAGCTACATCCGTAGTCCAAGGATGAACTACTCACGCATCACACCGGAGGCTTGCATGGTGATAAAGAAAGCCTCCAGGGTGAATTCCCCTCTCCGGCAGGGTGCCGGGAAGATCTTCAGATCCCTCCCGATCTAGGGATGGAGATGACGGCGGCTACAGACTCTTTCGTGGATTTTTTGATCGGGTACTTAGGGTTTTTGTCCCAAGGGCATCTTATAGTCGGAAGGGGAGGTCGAGGGGGTGCCGGAGGCGGCTAGACCACCCCCTGGCGCGGGCCAGGCTGGGCCGCGCGGCCAGGTGGTGTGATGGCCCCCTGGCCCCTCTCCGTCTCGTATTCTGGCATCTGATGACTTCCGGAAAAATAGGCACTTTGGCTTTTGTCCCGCCAATTCCGAGAATATTCATTTTCTGACTTTCCTGGAACCAAAAATAGCAGAAAACAGGCAGCTGGCACTGTGGCTCTTGTTAATACGTTAGTCCAAGAAATCATATGAAAAGTACTCCAAAGTTGGAACAAAACACAAGAAAGTGGATAAAACCAAGCATGGAACATCAAAAATTATAGATACATTTGCAATGTATCAGTAGGTATGGTGGAATCTTTGGAATAACTTGGTTTAGGGAGTTGGATGCATGAGTGGAACTCATACTTTGTTGTGGAGGCTAGCAAAAGACTGGGAGCGACAAACTAAAAGAGCAATAATGGCCATAATCATGCAAAGTGAGAAAACATCATTGATCAAAGCATAAAGTGATACTACAAGTTGAAAACTAAAGGATCATAAAGGCTATGGTGACTTTGGATAGTCATAACATGGTGTGAGCATGCGCCAAGTCAACCCAAATAAAGCATCAAAGGAGAATACCACTATACTATGCTTTAATATGCTAAAACAACACATGATTCATCCAAGGCACATTAAGCAATCTCAATTGTTTATAACAAGTCATGCTACAGCAAATAATACTAAGAATAAAGCCAAAACAATATCAAACATGGCATGACAGAGCATAGACCACAGTCAAAAACGAGCTCTTTTTACCACATAAGTATGATCTTTCCTACTCTTTTCCAAATCAAACCAAACTATTTGCAAACCAATGTATGAAAGAGGGGGTCCAACCAATTTATTCAGCAAACTAAGCAAACCAGGCAAACGAAAAACCAAAACGAAACCAAAAAAAAGAAGACAATCCAAGAACAACACAACTATGCATGAAACAATAAAAATGAAGCGTTTGCAAAAAACCTGGGATTTTTATTGATGAAGAAGGGGATGCCTTGGGCATCCCCAAGCTTTGACGCTTATACTTCTTGGATATTTCTCGGGGTGACATGTGTGGCATCCCCAAGCTTGAGCTTTAGGCCATCCTTCATCTCATTACTCATTCCTTCCATACACCTGGAATTTTTCCTTCATACAAAACTTCACACAATCATTATTAGCAACATTAGTGCACTCAAGATAAATAAGTCTTAAGGTTCAGTTCTAGTACCAAATAAACTTCCATTAGAACACTAGCTACTGTAGTGCTTCCCTCAAAAAGCTCAATTCCCCAAAAGAACTAAAAAAGGAACCAACAAGAACCAAATGCAGAAAATGGCAGAAATCTGTCAAAACAAACCAGTAGGTAAAGACGAATTTTTTCGAAGACCTTCTGTTGCTCAAATAAAAAAGTGTTGAACTAACGAAAGTTAGATAACAACCTGGGGTAGAAGAACAAAAATTCACCCCTCAGAAAGACGTTCAGAGATTTTACATGAATTGTTACGGTGAAGCACAGAAATCTGTTTCGGGACAACAACTTTCCCAATCATTACTTCTCTCTCATTAGAGGTTACTCTTGGCACAAAAAGCAAATAAAAAGGATAAGGAGAGGTTATTACAGAGGTAATAACTTCCAAGACTCATCTAAAACTTTTGGGTTATCTCCCAATAAGTACTTTTCTTTAACGCCTTTAAGTTAGGCATAAGAAGTAAGAAAAAGAATCAAGTGTTCTCAAATGAAGAAGCATTAAGACCAAATTTTGTTTTCATAGCAGAGGTAAATGAAATCTTCTCTCTCTTCTGAAGTGTTCTATACCTTTCTTGAGTGGGAGTTGATATTTAATGGTGCCTTGTTTCATATCAATAATGGCACCAATAGTTCTAAGAAAAGGTCTTTCCAAAGTAATAGGACAAGAAGCATTGTATTCAACATCCAAAACATAGAAATCAACGGGGACGTAGGCATTTTTAACCATAATAAGAACATCATTAAGACTCCCCATGAGTTTCTTTTTAGCATTATCATCAAGTGGGACATTCAAATAACAATCTTCAAGTGGAGGTAAATCAAGCATATCATAAATCCTTCTAGGCATAATAGAAACACTACTATCAAGATCACATAAAGCTTTGAAATCAAAGTCATTCAGTTTCATATTAATGATGGGTTCCCAACCATCTTCTTGTTTTATAGGAATAGAAGCTTTATGTTTCATCTTTTCTTCTTTAATCTTTATGAGAGCATCAGTAATGTGTTTTGTAAAGGCCATATTCATTGCACTAGCATTAGGACTTTTAGCAAGCTTCTGTAGGAACTTAATAACTTCAGAGATGTTGCAACCATCAAGATCAAAATCATAATTATCATTTAAAGTAGTAGAACTATTACTAGCCTCAACACTAGTGGTGGTGATAGTAGAAACACTAATGTTTCTAGCAATTCCATCTTCTCTTTCCCACTTAGCATGTAATTTAGCTAATAGTCTAACATTTTCATCAATTCTTACTTGTATAGCATTAGTAGCTGCAAAGGGATTATCATTAGTTTCAGGTTTAGCAGCCATTTTATTAATCAATGAAGATTGAGCTTCAGACAAAGATGATATATTTCTTTCAGCATTAGAGAGTTTCAATTGTAAACTAGGAATTTCCCTATTTAGACTCTCAAGTTGATGGCTAATGTTCTTCAAAATGATAGATTGTTCCTCCATAGTTTTAGTGAATAGTTTATTTTGCTCAAATTGCATTTGCATGAAGTTTTTAGTGGCTCTTTCAACTTCTAAAATTCTTCCTTCACTAGGTAATCCAGGTTTACCATTATAACCATAAGTATTATTAGGAGGGTAGGGCCTATAATTGTTATTACCATAAGCATTGTTGCCAAAATTGTTATTTCTTATGAAGTTCACATGAACTTGCTCTTCTTGAGCAACCAAAGAAGCTAAAGGAACATTATTTGGATCAATATGGGCTTTTCCATTAATAAGCATAGACATAATAATATCAATCTTATCACTCAAGGAGGAGGTTTCCTCAACAGAATTTACCTTCCTACCTTGTGGAGCTCTCTCAGTATGTCATTCAGAATAATTAACCATCATATTGTCCAGAAGTTTCGTTGCAACACCCAAAGTGATGGTCATAAAGGTACCTCCAGCAACAGAGTCCAATAGGTTCCTCGAAGAATAGTTCAATCCTGCATAAAAAGTTTGCATGATCATGCAAGCAGTCAGTCCATGAGTGGGACAATTCTTTACCAAAGATTTCATTCTTTCCCAAGCTTGAGCAACATGCTCATTATCATATTGTTTAAACTTCATTATTTCACTTCTCATAGATATAATCTTAGCAGGAGGATAGTATTTTCCAATGAAAGCATCTATGCATTTAGTCCAAGAATCAATACTATTCCTAGTTAAGGAATTCAACCATTCTTTAGCTTTTCCTCTCAAAGAGAAAGGAAACAATTTCAGCTTAATAATATCACCATCTACATCCCTATGCTTTTGCATCTCACAAAGTTCAACAAAGTTATTTAAATGGGCAGCAACAGCTTCATTTCCAATACCAGAAAATTGTTCTCTCATAACAAGATTGAGTAAGGCAGGTTTTATCTCAAAGAAAGTACCTTCAGACACATGTGGACCAATAGGTGTGCTCATAAAATCATTGTTGTTGGTGCTAGTGAAGTCACACAACTTAGTGTTTTTAAGAGTAGTCATTTTTTTGTGTTTTTGAATAAGAAAGCAAACTAGTAAAACTATTTTTTTTTGTTTTTGATAAAGAAACAAGCAAAAAAAAGCAAAAAGAAACTAAGAAAAACAAAAATAACAAAGTAAAGAGATTGGTTATGAGGGACTCCCCTTGTGAAGATGTCCTTGACTCCCCAGCAATAGCGCCAGAAAAATGCTTGATGGCTCAGTGTTGGCGCCAGAAAAATGTTGGTGCGATGTTGATGTAGAGCTCGTTGGGAACCCCAAGAGGAAGGTATGATGAGCACAACATCAAGTTTCCCTCAGTTATGAAACCAAGGTTTAATCGAACCAGTAGGAGCATGGAAACACCCCAAAGGTGTTGCTAGCGGAGCCTTGGCAGGGCGCACTACCGGTGCTAGTAGCAATGTGGCGACCTGCATAACACAACCATAGAACTTTGTCCCCAACTTGCGATGAGGTTGTCAATCTCACCGTGTTTTGCGGAAAACAAAGGATTAAACGTATCGAATGAAAGAAGTAAAAGTTTGGAGAAAGTAAACACAAAGAAGTAAACAGTTTGTAGATTGTATGTAAAGAAAAGGACCGGGATCCATAGTTCACTAGAGGTGGCTCTCCTTCAGATAGATAACATGTTGGGTGAACAAAATACAGCGGGCCAATTGACAAACATCGAGAAAGCAATACATGCATATACTAATCATCTTGATTCCTTTGAGACTTGATTGGGCATTACAACATTATACATAGACCGCCATCCAAATGCATCTATGACTAATAATCCACCTTCAGGTTATCATCCGACCCCCTCCAGTATTAAGTTGCAAGCAACAGATTATTGCTTTACAAACTGCGTGTAAAGTAAACAATACGATTGTTCTATGAACAAATGGTTGTTGTTTTCTTCCTCGTAGAAACATCACATCTAGTACCTTAGAGATTTCTGTCACTTCCCCAGATTACCAGAGGCATGAACTCACTATCAAGCATAAATACTAACTCTTGGAGTTTCTAGCATCTACTTGGCCAAGATTGCTACTAACAACGGAAAGCATGCAAGATCACAAATAACAAAGACATGATAGAATCAATAATCAATCTGAAATAGCATCTCAATATCCATCGGATCCCTGCAAACACAACATGTATGATTACAAATAGATGATCTTGATCATGAACGGAGCTCACAAGATCTAAACATGAAAGCACAAAGGAGGAGAACCAGCCATCTAGCTACTACATGGATCCGTAGTCCAAGGATGAACTACTCACGCATCACACCGGAGGCTTGCATGGTGATGAAGAAGGCCTCTAGGGTGAATTCCCCTCTTCGGCAGGGTGCCGGGAAGAGCTTCAGATCCCTCCCGATCTAGGGATGGAGATGACGGCGGCTACAGACTCTTTCGTGGATTTTTTGATTGGGTACTTAGGGTTTTCGTCCCGAGGTCATCTTATAGTCGGAAGGGGAGGCCAAGGGGGTGCCGGAGGCGGCCAGACCACCCCCTGGCGCGGGCCAGGCTGGGCCGCGCGGCCAAGTGGTGTGGTGGCCCCTGGCCCCTCTCCGTCTCGTATTCTGGCATCTGATGACTTCCGGAAAAATAGACACTTTGGCTTTTGTCCCGTCCCATTCCGAGAATATTCATTTTCTGACTTTCCTGGAACCAAAAACAGCAGAAAACAGGCAGCTGACACTGTGGCTCTTGTTAATAGGTTAGTCCAAGAAATCATATGAAAAGTAATCCAAAGTGTGGACAAAACACAAGAAAGTGGATAAAACCAAGCATGGAACATCAAAAATTATAGATACATTTCAATGTATCAACCTGCAACTGCACACCATATGCGATAAAATATAGTGATACGCATAGTCATGTGTAATGTTTGAATGGATATAATCTCTTGTGGGCAAGACATCCTAATATACTAGAGCCCTCGTGATGCAGTGGGTATAGAAATAATATTTTAGTCCAATCGAGTGCACACCGAAGCAACGGGCTACAAACGATTATTAAGTGTAAAACACAGATCAAAGCTTTAATTGGTGATGTTGTTGTGATACCGAATTGGTCGCTAAGCGAAGACCGTACTACCCTTTCTGTCATTGGGGTTCCTATGAGATCGCCGCTAGCCAAGTATCTCACCTCAAGTCTTTATTAATCTATGGGATCTTGGGTACCTACAAGTCCGCAGATCGGGACAAGAGACAAAGAAACAAAAGATACAAATCTCAATTGCAAACAAAATACAATACTCCCATAAATTAGATGCACATAATCGCTGCAAATTTTCTCCCCAACCCGCAGCCCGTGAAGACTACTCACTCATAACAAATAGATTGGAGATAGAAAACATCATACAAATACTTAGATTAAAATCAAATATTCTTACAATGGTCGCCAAATCACAAGGAGATATGAAGTACAAAGCAATAGCTATGGCTAGTGGAGGGGATGGATAATGGACGTGATGCACAATGGATGAACAATTGTGTGGATCTCCTTTGGTGGTGGTGTGATGTAATCTGAGAATGGCGGCTCTCTGGCCGGCGGCTGGAGCCTCAAAATATATAGGCATCTTCACGAAAGTCGTAGGGTTTGACGAGACGAAGCCAATGACACCTGGTACGGGCAGACGGTACGGGCAGGCTCTGCCCGTACTGGTGGTCGTTAAGCATGCTGACGCATGGGACTGGATTCCCAATTACTTGGCCGTGTAGACTTCCTCAAAAACCTTCATTATGACTCCTGATTTCGCATTAAAAGCTGTGATTTCCTGCACAACACAATTTGAAGAAAGGTTTTGCATATCTTTGCAATTATTAATCATTAGTGGCAAGGGTTGATAGTCTCTTATCAATTGCTCGACCAAAAACAATGTTTAAACACAGTGGAAAATGGCTAATTTTGGAGCCATCATAAATCTTTTAGAAGATCTAGTGTCGATCCATTTACCAGAATCTGGGATCATCATCACTTCTCCATAGTTTGCAGGCACACCGTTGTCTAACAACAGAATAGTCATGATAGGATTACCTTACCATTCGGGAGAAGTACGTTTAGTCGACCTACGAGTTTCAATAGTAGCATTGTTTGAAGCTTTATGATCGTTATCATTGGCTTCCTCTTCAAGAGGCGGAGGCTGGACTGGAACAACTTCCAGAGCTGTGCTACTCGCAATCTCAAGAGAAGGTTCAACAACCTCGTCAAGCTCTACCTTCCTCCTACTAACTTCCTTTAAGAGAAACTCCTTCTCTAGAAAGGTTCCGTTTTTGGTGACAAACACTTTGTCTTTGGATTTGTGATAGAAGGTGTATCTAATTGTTTTCTTAGGGTATCCTATGAGGAGGCATTTTTTCGACTTGGGTTCGAGTTTATTAGGTTGTAGCCATTTGACATAAATATCGTATCCCCATATTTTAAGAAATGACAACTTAGGTTTCTTTCCAAATCATAATTCATACGATGTCTTTTCAAGGAACTTAGATGGTACCCTATTTTAACATGAATGTGACTGTCTCTAATGCATAATCCCAAAATGATAGTGGCAGATCAGTAAGAGACATCATAGATTGCACCATACCTAATAAATTTCAATTAAAACGTTTAGACACACCATTACGCTATGGTGTTCCAGGTGGCATCAGTTGTGAAACAATTCCACATTTCTTCAAATGCATGCCAAAATCGAAACTCAAATACTCACGTCCATGATCATATCATAGAAACATAATTTTCTTGTTCCAATGATTCTCTACCTCTCTCTGAAATTCCTTATACTTTTCATATGTTTCAAACTTGTGTTTCATTAAGTAAATATATCCATACCTACTCAAATCATCGGTAAAGGTTAGGAAGTAACGATATACACCACGTGTTATAACACTTATTGGTCCATACACATCAGTATGTATAATTTCCAGTAACTCACTTGCTCTCTCCATCTTGACAGAGAAAGGATTCCTAGTCATCTTGCCCATAAGACACGATTCACATATGTCAAATAATTCAAAGTCAAGTGACTCCTTAAGTCCATCATTATGGAGCCTTTTCATGCGCTTTACACCAATATGACCTAGACGGAAGTGCCATAAGTATGTGGAATTACCATTATTCACTTTATATCTTTTATCATTGACATTATGAACATGTGTATCACCACTACTGAGATTTAACATAAATAAACCATTCACACAGGTGCATGAATATAAAAGATATTATTCATATAAATCGAACAACCTTCATTCTCAGACTTGAATGAATAACCATTTCACAATAAAGAAGCAGATATAATGTTCATACTTAACACAAACACTAAATAACAACTAGTAAAAGATACATGCAAGGCATGTATATAGGAGTTAATGTATTGGCATGCATGTATTTGCATATATACACATAATTATTGCCTACTACCTCTGTCAATATAAAATGTTGATAGGAACAGAGGGAAACAAATGTGGATAGCAAAGCTTATAACACGTGCAAAATATATGGAAGAAGCTTACATTATATGCATTCATGGAGATAAATGAATACAATGGTAAACAAATGGGCAACAGAGCTTGGGCAAGCAGAAGGCTGAACGGTTGCTTATTTCGTAATGAAATACTACACCCCTTGCTACAGCTTATTGGAAAGCAATAAATAGACAATAAATAGTAAGATTACATGTAAAAACAATTCACTGACTACTTCATTTCCATTGATGCTATGATCAATCCACATGAAGAGTAGAATATCCATGTTTACCATTCAATTTACATCATAGTGCTGAATGGTTGTGGAAAGCTCGGTCCGGTCAAACATCTAGTATACACACTGAGTCTCAACTTTCTTCCACCTAGACAACAAAATTCTACTGAAACCTATATAGTCTCTACATACTTCCAGCAAACAACACTTCAGTCAAATTTCTACAATAGTAGATAAATCTACCAATCACCCTTCTAGCAAAATGACTTCCCACAAAATTCCACATTCCATAGTGAACCAATATAGTATTGAAAAGTCCATTAATGAGCCTTCCATCATTTTTCCAGCAGTGGCATCGTTAAGAACTTCATCTGATCTTCTTGTTGACAGAATGACCCTATGTTTTACTTTTCATACAAGCAGAATGATATATCATCCGAATTAACTTTGTGCTATGAAACTTTTTGTAAGAACGAAAAAATCAAACTACAATTCCATTTATTATAATGACATAAGTACCTTTTCAAATAGTAGTCACTATACTAGCTTTGATCATAATTTGCACTTGGATGACATCAGAACATCCCGATAGATAATGTTTTTTGTGCTTTTACCTGATGGATACGATTTACTTGTTTGGTTTCACAAGTATTCTTGTTGATTTTCTTGATGTGCCTCTTGATAAAGCAACATAGAGTTGATCATGAGAGAACACAGGCTCTGGAACATATATGCCAACATTTTGAATAGTTTGTCCTTGAGCTTTGATGATTTTCATGGCAAAGCTTAGACGAATTGGAAACATGCCATCTTCTGAAGGATACATAGGAATGTGTGGAAGGAACACCCATTTTCCAGCATGTTGGCCGCAAATGATTTCTGCAACAATAACGTTATCTTGAAATGCCCTTATAATAAGTCTTAATCCATTGCATAATTCATTAGAAGGGTCTAAATTTCGGAGCAAGATCATAGGGCAATTGAGTTTCAATCTAACAATCTGTGGAGGCAGGCCATTAGGTGTTAAAGAATTAAGGGATTCAGGTGGGTAGTGATTGTGCGTATCATCCACGGCTGAATCAAAGCTATAGTAAACTTTTTCATCTCCAGGAAACCGATCTATAATTATTACATTTAAAGCATTCACATATTCATTTTTGGTGGAAAGAATGGATCGTGCACTAATATAAGATGTCGATATTCCATTTTGGTCAATAGAAGGAAATACGTCATTGATCAATTTACTAACAGAGGTATCTGGATTTGTATGGTCTATAACTATATCTTCAGGTAGACACACATAAGCTTGACCAATAGTATCCTCGCTACCATTGCCGATTCCGAGGAGAAAATCAGAAAACCATGGATCAGATTGTGCTCTCAAATTGCGTTGGAGTTTTATTTGTTTTATATCCTTCCATAGATAAGATTTTTTAAGAGAAACATCTATAATTCGTGCTCTGGTGCCACACCTCACTACAAGAAGAATCTGTCTAAAATCTCCACCAAACACCATTACTTTTCCTCCAAATGGTAGTTGATAACCGGTAATATCTTGCAGGGATCTATCAAGTGCCTCAACAATTTGATGTTTTGTCATAGAAACTTCATCCCAAATTATTAAAGATGCTCTTCAAAGTAATTCTGCAGCTCCATTCTACTTACTGAAGTTACACATGGTGTCCTTGTGTATATTTATCGGTATCTTAAATCTGGAATGGGTAGTCCTACCACCGGGCATTATAGAAGCTGCGATGCCTGATGTGGCTGTTGCGATGGCTATTAGTTCCATGGAGCGCACTTTAGCTAGCAAAGCTTTATAAAGATATGTTTTTCTAGTACCTCCTAGGCCATCAATGAAAAATACTTTACCATTCTTTTGCAATACATGGTCCATTATCTCATCAAAAGAAAGTCCTTGTTCATTGTTTAGAGTTCCATACAACTCTAAGTCCTTCTCGTCAACTTCAATTGACATCTCTTTAGTTAATTCCCTTTGCTCCAAGCTTTCAATATTATTAGTACCCATAAAATCTAGAAGGTCGAAGTTCTTGATGTCTTTACCCATTGAATAGAGAAAATCCCCAATATCTTTGAGCACCATTTGCTCAATTACCTTATTGTGCATACCCTTATGCCGGAAATCATCAACCATTGCCTCAAAGTGTTTATCCCACAATCCACGAACATCTCTTACCTCACAGAAGACCAAAATTGTGCGAAAAGCCTTCAAAGTGTAGAGGGCATTTGAAATGTTGTAGCCTCGTCCAAACAATGAGAAATACTATCATCAGTCTCAATAAGACCCCTTTTTCTGCAGGTTCTCTGATTGTTGAAAAAAGAACACCATCAACAGTGTGTAGATCATCAAAGGAAGTAGGCCCCTTCACATGATTTAGTAGTATCCTTAAGTAATAACGCTCTCCTTCAGCAGGGTGTGCGGACACAAGTCGACCAATCTGAATTTTTTGTTGATGGCGTCTCCATGTCTCCATGTCTTACGACTTTTATCCCATACAAAATGTTCAGGAAATTTCTTGTATGATAAATTCCTTGCATAATCATGAATTGAGTTCATTCTGAAATACTCGGTAATCATTATTTTTGAAGGTAATTCTCTCCTTAAGACATCCTCTAAATCTTCAGAATCCTTATAATGTATAATATGCATTTTTGGCAAATGAACTTATAAAATGTAGAACCGGGGGATAAATCTCACTTAAATTAAAAGAATAAATCCTCCATATTATCTCCAGAGGATATACACCATGCATCTCTGTAATCACTAATCTCATTGATAACAACATCATCCCATGTGGCTTCAATGGCAAAGGAGGCATGATCATGCCCTTTGTAGATGTATTTAAATAGATACTTAATTGCCTTGATGCTAGAACAAACTTCTATATTGATATGACAGGTGTATCACATAAGTAGATATGGGTTGTATGGTACAATCCATCTATTATCCAAAATACCACCTCTAATAAGCACTTGACGACCATCATCCCTGCGTCGATAGATATCTACAGCTGAGAATTGCCGAGGGTAATGATATCTACAACTTCCATTCTCCATGAAAGCATTGTTTATGTTGAAAATTCCACAGGGTCGATGCATCATGTGCTTAATAACTAAAGTATGGAGCACAGGGTATTTGTCTTTGTTATGAATCTCAGCTGATATTATTTATCATATTGGTCGGGAGTAGTTATATTGTAACTTGAGTTCAGTATTATTAAGAAATGTGCATGTGGCAAACCCCTCTTGTTACTAGCAAGTTCTCTTAACTCGTATCGTGGTATAGGATCCCTATGATTAATCACATTAGGCACTGAGCTCTTGGATGCTATACTACCGAGAGGGCCCGAAGATATCTTACACTCCGTCTTATGAAGGAACAAATCCCAATCTTGATCCATGCAACCCAACAAACACCATCGAAGATACCTGAAAGCCACCTTTATAATCGCCTAGTTACGAAGTGCCATTTGATGTCTAGAACTTATTCCTCCGATGCTCGGGAGTAATATATATGGTCTCATGGTTTGAGGAAACTATAGTTGATATATTCAAAAAGTGATAGCTAACAAACTAAACAATGCGACCAGAAGCTATGCTTATTATTTGGGTCTGTCCATCACACATCATTCTCCTAATGACGTGATAACGTTATCAAGTGATGTCATGTCCAAGGTTAGGAAACCATAACCATCGGTTGACTAACGAACTAGAAGTAAGAGGCCTACTAGGGACTCTGTGTTGTTTACTTATCTACACATGTATTTTGTTTCCGATACATACATTTATAGCATGGACAATAAACATTATCATGAACAAGGAAATGTGAATAATAACAAATTTATCACTGCCTCTAGGGATTTTTTCCAAAAAAACTAACCTAGACCTAGCCCTACCACTAACCTGTACACGTCGCCGACCTCCTAATCCATCTCCACACCGTCCGGCCAGGCTGCCAGAGGCGAGAGGAAGAGGAGCCAGAAGATCTCCTATGACTCTCAAGGTGGGTGAGAGAGAGAGGCATGGGATGTGGAAAATGGCTCTCTGAAAAGTATGTTGGTTGATACCAATCAGTTTGATTGTAAGGTAGAGGTTAGCCAACACTTTTGGTATGCCTAACGACGAATAGGAAGACACCACTTGCATATTTTTACAAACCCTAACCATCTTATTAAGAGGAAAATTTGACACATAGTGATGTTCTATCTGTGGAGTGAAAACTTTATGTTTTTAGACCCTCCTGGTTAAAACCTCACCCACCCCGTTTTTGGTGATCCAAACCTATTTATATGGGCTAACTTGTATTTTTTCGTTTTGTGTATGGATCTATTATCACGCCCAACCGACATGTATGATGTGTGCGTCTACAAGTCTAAGTTTTTTTTTGCAAAAAATCCATCGACCAATTAATAATTATCAGCAACAGTATAAAGAGTACTAAAAGTAATAGAATTACAAATAAGTCATTCGACCAACTAGCGACGACTATAAAACACTAGCGCTAGCCGAAGACGCGCCGCTGTCCTCGCCCCTCTATCACCGGAGCCGGGCAAGACTTGTGGTAGTAGAACTTGTTGTAGTAGATATACGTCATGCTAAGACCTTAAAGGATCAGCGTACGAAAGCAACAACCATCACCAAAGATGACAACCGTAGAGCGGAAGAGACTGACCTGAAATCACATCAATGAATACGAAAAATGATCGAATCACAGGAGATCCATCGGACAAATAACTCCACACGTCCTCCGGTGGGGCTAGATGCATCACTAGAGAGAGGATACGACAAAAAGGATTTTATTCTAACTTTGAGATGTGGTTGCCGTCTCACCGTCCTTAAGAAGACACTGAAAAAGGATCAGCAGCTGGTCTGTTGTTTTTGTGTGTTTATGTTTCTTAATTTTCCTGAAGGGTTTGTAAGGTATAGAACCAACATGAATATTAATTCTCCAGCATCCCAAAACCTGACAAAATTATCATTCCTGTGAGCTAACCGTCAAAGGTAGCCGTCATGAACAATATTCCTGTTGGTAAGCCGTCAAGCATAGGATTTTATTCCTGTCAAGCTATGCCCGACAGTTGCTTTTGTCGGTTAGCCATCAGAAATAATATTCCTGCCAGTTTATCTCATTTTTCTCTCGATTTTGGGAACATAGGGCTAGTCCATTTTCTGGTAGTGAAATGAGAGCCCTTCCGTTAGCGAGTGGCCAAGTAATACCACGCCTCCAAGGTTCCAAGGTCAACAGAGACGGACCGGATTAGCAATGTCACCCACGAGAGGGACGGAACCCTGGATGGGTTTACAACTGCCGCCTGGCGATCACTTGTTTCCTAGCTGCCTCCTCCGTGCCGGTTGAGTATGTACCCCCGCAAATCTTGCACCAACTAAGCCGCCCCCGTATCCCTCCATTTTTGTATGCAAGTCCAGTCTCTTATTTTTCAGATACCATGAAAACAAAACCAACTAAGAATAGAATGATTAATGGTCTGAAAAATCCCCCGTGTTTTGTGATAATTAATCATGTTGTATGTGATGTCACTTCTCTATAGTAGCATGCAACACCTGCATTAATAATCACCATCGCTTGTGGTAGAAATCTAGTACTCCCGCCGATCCATAATAAGAGTCATTGATTTAGTACAGGTACTTCTTTTCGGGGATATTAGCCTTGTATACGTATAAAATTTATTTTTGGTAGTGGCCTTGTATTTAAAGGAGTAGTATACATCTCAGGTTTCAGTTGCGTGTAAGACAAACAAAAACGCACACATCGATCAATCACATAGAAGTATGCAATATTTTTGGCATGTAAGATTTAGCAATAATGATTTGAATGAAGGGAAAAACAATACAATAACAAAATACAACACAACAGAGAAGCAACCAGGCAGCTTCTTCTTCCCGGGCGGGGCCGGTCGTCGGAGCTAGCAATCATCACGCAGGCCATGCAACAGCCGGTATACATACAAAGGGACGGACCTTGCTCGATTGCATTCACTTATTTCATACTAAAAATCATAAAATGGGTAACCATTTCGGAAGGGAAGACATAGAGCATGAACCGCGAGCGCGGCCGGCGGCGGACCACCGCCGTACCTCTCACTACGGCGGTGCCTTAGCCGATCCTGCAGCCGGTTTCGCACTGCTCTATGCACAGTGTATAGGCGGTGAACAGGCAGCCCCCGCACTGGTCGAATATAGCGGAGCTGGGGTTGCAGGTACCGGTGCATGATACTGCCTGGATGCAGGGGCACGCGCCGTTGCTGCAGTTGCACGCGTCCTCGCAGAGCGTGTCGCAGAGGTCTGCCAACGCCGTTCGCCCCACGGACGACAGGACCAGCACGACGCAGAGGGAGATAATGGCCGCCATCTTAAGCGCGGAGGTTCTGGCGGAAGCCATTCGTGTGCGTGTGTGTGTGGAGCTAGCTTGAAGAAGATACGCAAGGCAGAAGGAGGAAGAAGACCGGCAGAGAGCGAAATGAACAAGCAGAGAGCAAGCCGACTGATGTGCCAGTAAGACCCGAGGCTACGGTATTTTATAGGCAGCGGAATAATGCAGTGTCGTCACTATAGATAACATGCACCATCTCTCATGCTGACTCAGACCAATCACAATGGCCAATGGGCACGCTATGAATCTGCCTGTCGATATTCATTTTGCTAAAACGTTCCCAGTTTTGCTAAAATTGTTGCTGCTTTGCAAAAACGTTAACTGTTTTGCTAAAAACTTTGGTATTCACTTGAATAGCTAAGAATATCTCTAGCACCGCCCCTGCAGTATCATACATATGATACTAGTATATCATACTATCTCTATAACTCATTGTATTATGTATTAGTATGATAGTCTCATCCCCGTAAAAATAACAATGTCATAGTCTTATTATATATATATATATTGTTTTATAAAATCTTAATGCAAAATTGTGTACAAGACTTTTTGACACTAAATTTTCTAATTTTATGTGTCATGGTATGATATAGTACATAACATCTCTCTAATCATTAATTGCAGTGCCACACTAGTTTTTTAGTATGATACCCCACTATGAAAGACAGAATATACAATCTCTGTAATGAAAACCATTGGATATTACTAGTATAGTTCTCCATTGGTACATCATACAGCACGGCATAATTGCATGTTAGTTTACAACATTTTCCAGCCCCGTTTGTTGATTTACTAGGCACGTACTGACTTGGTGTGACTTCTCGAATTTATTTCCTGGATTACATGTACTGCTGGTTAGCTTATTTTTCTCATTAGACACGGTTGAATCTTTCTGCCATTAGATTTGCGAGATTTTTTTGTTCTTTATTAGGTCGACGCTGATTTTTCTTAATAAAATGGATAAGCATCTTGTATACATATACCTAGAAGGGTTCAGGTTTCAAAGTCTAAACTTCTTATTTTGATCGACACCACCTTGGTCTCTGCTCCTAGTAAAGGACAAAGAGAACTTGCAAGAATAACCACTCACGACCGTCCTCGGCATCTTTGCAGGCTCTGTCCTCGAAGTCACAAAACACCAGCTCGGACTATGCTCCTAGCTAAGAATAAGAACAAAACCTTGCATGAATAATCATAAGAAACAAAACCTTACAAGAATAATCACTCATCATCGACCTCGACATCTTTGCAGATGACGTTGATAGTTGAGATAAGAACTATCCTGTAAAAAGATGTAAAATGCTGGTACTCCTGTAAAGGAAAACCCATCGGTGCTCTCGAGCACTAGTGAGCTTTTTTTTCTCCTTTACTAAGTACCTCCTCTCTCGCCTCTCTTGGATAATATGGCCCAATTTCTCAAGCCACTAGTACTTGAAACTAACCTTAAGTATTTCTTGAAATATTTGGTGCTCGTGAAGCCACTTATCGTAAACAAAAATATTAGCTGCTCATATTATTATGCAGAGAAGCCAAAAGAAGAACTCGCTGGAATCATCGAAAAACAGAACTATAAGGAACAAACTCTAGATATGTACATCCCGCATCCTAGCTGTTTTTCTTAATAATAATGGATAAGCATCCTGTATAAATATATGTAGAAGGTTCAGTTTTCATACTCAGAACTTCTTATTTTGATTGACACCACCTCGGTCTGTGCTCCTAGTCAAGGAAAAGAAATAAAAAATTGGAAGAATAATCATTCATGACCGTCCTCAACATCTTTGCAGGCTCTATTCTCAAAGTCAGAACTTCTTGTTTTGATTGACAGCAGCTCGGTCTATGCTCCTAGCCAAGGATAAGCAAAAAAAATCTTACAACAATAATCACTTGTCATCGTCCTCAACATCTTTGCAGATGATACTGATAGTTGAGATAGAACTATCCCTATAAAAATATGTAAAATCCTGATGATCCTTAAAATGAAACTCATCGGACTACTGAGCCATTTTATTAACTTTTTTCAACTCACGATTCTGGGTCTAAAAAATGTACTACCTCCATTTCAAAATGTGAACCTTCTTATTAGTTTATTTTTAACGGCTAGGAAGGATTATATTGTGGAACGAAGGTAGTAATATATTGGTACATATATACATCTAGAAGGTATGCCAGAAGTTTTGGTGTACACAAAAAATAAAAATTTCTAACTACAAAATAGCATTTTTCTCCTATATACAGTCAAAAAAAATTAAAGATGAAAACATAATGCCTTTCTACCGAAACTTTTCAGGGTTATACATACCATGTATACGTAGTCCTGAATTTGTTTGGATTGTTGTGATACTCAAAAGTACCGTTTTCAAAAAATTTAACAAAAAAGGCACCTGTGTGCTTGGGCAGTGCAAATCCGCGTCCCTCCTTTATGCCTCGTTTCTTGCATCTCTTGGATAATATGGCTCAATTTCTCAAGACACTACTTGCATCTAACCTTTACTATTTTGATTTGGAATATTTCGTGTTCGTGAAGCCACTTCTCGTAAACAAAAATATGTGGTGTTTGTATTATTGTGCAGATAAAGACAGCCAAAAAGAAGACTAGCGGGAACCACTAAAAAATAGAACAATAAGGAATTCTCTCTCGATATGTACTTCACACGGTCTAGCTGATTTTTCTTAATAAAAATGGATAGGCATCTTGTATACAAAGTCAGAACTTCTTATTTTGTTTGACACCACCTCGGTCTCTGCTCCTAGTCAAGAAAAAGAAATAAAACCTTGCAAGAATAATCACTCATGACCATCCTCAGCACCTTTGCAGATTCTGTTCTCAAAAGTCAGAACTTCTTTTTTTGTTTGACACCAGCTCGGTCCGTGCTCCTAGTCAAGGATAAGAAACAAAAACCTTACAAGAATAATCACTCGCCATTGTCCTTGGCATCTTTGCAGTAATTAAACAAATAGTTGCCATAAGAACTATTCCTAAAGAAAGATGTAAAACGCTGGTACTCCTTTATTCCTCTTCTCTCACATCTCTCGGATAATATGGCTCAATATATCAAGCTACTAGTGTAGCGAGTTAAGAGGGTACCACTGTCTTTCTAACCATCCAACCACCGAAAGTGAAAGGAACGTAGACCGAAGTAGCGTTCGAGTTAAGAGGGTGGATGGCAAACATTTCAGAAAATTATATCCCACATACTTTATGTAGCAGTATTTGCAGTTTTGTAGCGACCGACGGTGAACTTGCTAACATATGTACGTATGGACCCCCTAGACATGTAGCATGTGCTGACTTTATCATACCGAGAAAGAAAAGTTTCTTCTATAAGGAAGATTCTATTTCAGAAGTCAGAGCTTTCAGTTTAGCTAATGCCATCGTTGCCGACATACGTACTACTAAAAGGCAAAATTATTGTAGTTGTATTTGAAAACCATAGACACGTATTACGCTATTTATTTAATACCATTGTAAAATAAAAGCATATGTTGCATGAAAGCTTCCGCTTAATAAACCATAGGTTAGTTCTGGCTTCAAAGTGCACGGTGTTGGGGAACCGAGCAGTGAGGTTGGCCCAAGTGAGAGAAGTTGTGAGACCTCGACCTCCGTAGTGACAAGGTCTTCCCACTTAACAGTAGGTGAACACATATCGTATGTAGTGCCTTAGTTGAGTTGTTAAAGAGAAAACTCTCCTAGCTTATTTCATGTTACCAAGCCCTAACTGCTGATGACGCACATTGTACAATACAAATTAATTTTAGGTGCATCCATTTCATACTTCTAGCATATAAATTATAATGATGACATAAAACCAAGATAAATTCAAACAAATGGTTTTCACCACCTTGCATACAAAGTCAGAACTTCTTATTTTGTTTGACACCAACTCGGTCTCTGCTTATCCTAGGCAAGAAAAAGAAATTGAACCTTGCAAGAATAATCACTCATTACCATCAGCACCTTTGCAGATTCTGTTCTCAAAAGTCAGAACTTCTTGTTTTGTTTGACACCATCTCGTTCTATGCTCCTAGCCAAGGATAAGCAACAAAACCTTACAAGAATAATCACTTGCCATTGTTCTCGGCATCTTTGCAGATAACACTAATAGTTTCGATAAGAACTATCCCTAAAGAAAGATGTAAAACGCTGGTACTCCTTTATTCCTCGTCTCTCACATCTCTCGGATAATATGTCTCAATTTATCAAGCCACTAGTGTAGAGAGTTAAGAGGGTACCACTATCCTCCTAACCATCCAACCACCGGAAGGGAAAGGAACGTAGACCAAAGTAGGGTTCGAGTTAAGAGGGAGGATGGCAAACATTTCAGAACATTATATCCCAAGTACTTTACGTAGTAGCAGTATTTGCAGTTTTGTGCCACCGACGGTGAACTTGCTAACATATGTATGTACGTATGGACCCCCTAGGCATGTAGTATGTGCTGACTTTATCATACCGAGAAAGAAAAGTTCCTTCTATATGGAAGATTCTGTTTCAGAAGTTAGAGCTTTCAGCTTAGCTAATGCCATCGTTGCCGACATACGTACTACTAAAAGACAAAATTATTGTACTTGTATTTGAAAACTATAGATACATATTACGCTATTTATTTATTATCGTAGTAAAATAAAAGCATCTGTTGCATGAAAGCTTCCCTTTGATAAACCATAGGTAGTTCTGGCTTCAAAGTCCACGGTGTTGGGGAACCGGGCAATGAGGTTGGCCCAACCGAGAGAGGTTGTGAGACCTCGACCTCCCTAGTGGTAAACACATATCGTATGTAGTGCCTTAGTTGAGTTGTTCAGGAGAAAACTCTCCTAGCTTGTTTCATGTTACCAAGCCCTAACTGCTGATGAAGCACATTGTACAATACAAATTAATTTTAGGTGCATCCATTTCATACATCAAGAATATAAATCATAATGGCGACATAAAAACAACATAAAATCAAACAAATGGTTTCCGTATACAAATTGGCAGGACATAACAAGTCATCATTCTAGCCTTCATCATCAACATGTGCAATAATGCAATAAAGGGTTACATGCATCAATCAATGTAGAGTCTGGGACTATGTTCCCATTTAGAAAAAACATTAGCATGTGCACAAGGAACACCACCATCCTCTTCATCACAGGGACACTCAATGTCTTTCAACCCATTACGGTGTGCGCCTTCATTCACATGTCCAACAACTTTCACTTCCTCATTTACAAGATATCAGGATCCCATGGTGTGTTCAGACTAATAAATATAATAAATATTGAAAGCATAGTAGGGAGTACCACATAAGCCTAGAACAAGCAACTATGAAGTCTTACTCTTTTCCTATGCTTTGTATCATAGCAATACTACTAATGTGTATCAAAACCAAAGACTTGAATTTAGATAGAGTTGGTAGATAGAGAGGGCTCTTATTGCCTCCTCTCTCATAATTACAACCATTAGAAGCAAACTTAAAAACATAATTATGACTAGATTCACCATAAAAAGACTTATCATCTAAAGAGCAAAATTAAATATCTCAATCATTAATATAATTCTCATCCTCCCATGAACTACCACCATTTTTCCACATGGAGAATTATCAAGAAAAATATGATCATCATTTACAACACTTCTAAATAATAGTTCAAACATCTGAATTTCTATCATTAATAAATAAAAATTCTTGTTCTTTAGGTAAAATTTTACCACTATATTTTTACGATTTGTTTTTCGAAAAAAAGAAGGATCAACCACTAGTTTGATGCTTAGGAGGTGATTATACCCCCAACCACTTGGAATTGAACATCAGGTTTAATGCTCTGCGTGTCTAGGTTAATGTGAATTACTCTCTCCGTTCAGAAATAACTGATTTGAGTTTGTCTATATTCAAATGTACCTATCTACTAAAATGCGTCTACATACGTTCGAATCTAGACAAACTCAAGTTAGTTATTCTGGATGGAGGGAGTAATATTTTAGTATGAGTGATGTTCCATCAAGAAGGAGACATTCGCCGTGATTTCACAATATTTATGTTTCACGACTCTAGTTTTATGTGGGCTTTGATCAGTCTATATACGTGTGTACATCTATGTTTTACTAGGTTTTCTCAATAGAAGTTCGTTTTGTAGTTACTCACCTGAGACCGAGACCGTGGATGTGGAAGGAAAAATATTATATGTTTTAGTCTTTTGGTACGGTTGGTATACATGTCTATGTGAGTTCACAGATTGGATATTACTGCCTCCGTTTCATGTAAGCTAGCAGTTTAGTTGAACCGCTAAGAAAGCTTACATTTTGGAACGGAGATAGTAGTATTACACCTCTGAATTGCGCACCAATCTTCAAGCAGCCCTCGTGTTGGCAACCGAAGGTTACACCTTGTTTACCGAGGAGTTATGGATGGAATAAGAGTGGGGAACGAGCTTGAATCATATAGAGACAGATAAAAACAAGGACGGAATCACACAAAAGATAGAATGCAAATATTTTGGCACATGAAACTGGCAACTAACGGTGACCCAATGAAGGAAAAGAAAAAAAGAAAATACAACACAACACAGGCAGCTTCTTCCAACCGGGCGGGGCTTGGTCGTCGGAGCTATACATGGGGACGACCTGGCCCGGCCGCATTCTCTTATTCATACAATACAATATCAGTACCAAAATTCGCAAGGGAAAACATAGAACCATGATCACCGGTGCGCGTTGCCGGCCGGCGGCGAGACCTGCACCACCTCAGCCCGGACGGACCGCGCCTCAACCGGCTATGCAGCCGGTGAAGCATTGCTCCTGGCACACTGTAGTGGCGGCGACCATGCAGGCCTCGCATGTTCCGAAGAAAATGGAGGCGGGGTTGCAGACACCAGTGCATGCCGCTTCCGGGATGCAGGGGCACCCGTCGTGGCAGGTGCACGCTTCTTCGCAGTCCAAGTTACAGTCTGCCAAAGCCGTCCGCCCCATGGACGACACGACCAGCACAGCGCACAGAGCCATGGCTGCCATCTTAAGCGAAGTGGCTCTGACGCGAGCCATTGATATGTGTATGGAGTAAGCTAGCTTGAAGAAGAGAGATGATAAGAAGAAGATCGTGTGGAGCAAAGAGGAACAGGCAGAGCAGGTCGACCGATGTGCCCATAAGACCACAGGCTACACGCTATTTATAGGAGCCGATTGTACATCATCGTAGGTTAACGTGCACCATCTTTCATGCTGACTCACGAGCTGATTTTATAAGTCGTGCTTCATAATACAAGCTGCAGGATAGTAATACAGTGCTCCATTGGCCGTTCCCTAATGCTAATGCCTTTCACAATGATGTTTCTTAGCACGGTATCATATGCATTTTACTTATGTGGCATGTCACTTAATAAAGAGAGATGGTCCTTATATCTTAGGCTGGTCAGAGTGGGAGTATCATACTACTAGTATCAAGCATATGATACTAATGTATGATATTATCTCTATAGTGCATGATATCATGTGGTAGTATCATAGTTGTATTATATTTAATAATTTGTAAAATCTCAATTTAAAATTATGTACAAGATTTACATGCATTAAAATTTCTAGTTTTACGTGCTATGATACGGTATCTACCTATGATTTGCTAATCATCTTTTTCTTCATTAATTGGTGTGCCATGATATATTGCAAATGTATCTATAATTTTTGGTGTTCTATGCTTGGTTTTATCTACTTTCTTGTGTTTTGTCCACACTTTGGAGTACTTTTCGTATGATTTTTTGGACTAACCTATTAACAAGAGCCACAGTGCCAGCTGCCTGTTTTCTGCTGTTTTTGATTCCAGAAAGTCAGAAAATGAATATTCTCGGAATTGGACGGGACAAAAACCAAAGTTGATATCTTACCGGAAGACTCACGGAGCCAGAATACGAGATGGAGGAGGGCCAGGGCCTAGCCACACCATGTGGTGGCACGGGCTAGCCCTGGCTGCGCCACCAGGTGGTGTGGGCCCCTCTGGCCTCCACCGACCTTGCCTCTTCGCCTATAAGAAGCCTCCCGAGGCATAAACCCTAGATCGTCAAGCCTCCAGCCACGAAAAGTTCCGCAGCGCCGCCGCCACCAAAGGGGAGATTCGGGGGACAGAAAGTCTCTGTTCTGGCATCCTGCCGGGACGGGGAAGTGCCCTTGGAGCCATCTCCATCGATCTCCACCGTCATCTCCATCGCCGTTGCTGATTCCCATGATGATGAGGGAGTAGTTCTTCCTCGAGGCTAAGGGTTCTACCTTTAGCTATGTGTTCATCTCTCTCTATGCATGATCATATTGTGATCATGAGCTTGTAATCTATAGATCTCCCTTGCTACTCAAGTGCTTTAATAGATCTCTGCTCTCCCCATGTGTGTGAAAGTGACAGCGTGCACACCATGGTGGCACTTAGGCTAGAGATTACAAATACTTGTTATGAGTTATATTTGGAGTTGGATGTCTTTATAAAATTGTGGTGTTTGTTGGACTCATCTAGTACTCAAGGTGACAGTGTGGGGTTATCTAGATGGGAAAGATGAACTTTGAGGTGTGCTGTTATAGCCCTACCATGGATTAGAGTGTCCAATCGGAGAGTAGTTAAGAGTAGTATCTGATGGGTTCGCAACATGGAAAACAAAAAAATTCTACCGCAAGAACGAACAAAACCCAGATCTAATCTAGATAAAAGCCAAGATCTAATCTATTAGACATGTGCAACGAGATAGATCTGTACTAACCCTGGTAGATCCGAAAGCCTTGTGCGAGATCGGATCTCGTGGTTGATGTAGACGATCACTTGCCGATCTCAAGATCGAGTGGACGATCCTTCCGGCGCCGTGTTCTGGCAGCGCTTCCGCAGTCGGTCACACGTGTGGAGTCGATGCAGACCTTCCTCTCCCCGTTCCAACGAGCATCGGAGGTATTAGATCTCTCCACGGAATCCCAGCAACACGACGGCGTGGTGGTGGTGGTGGAGTAGAGAATTCTGCAGGGCTTCGCCTAAGCCTGAGCAGAGCGAAGGAGGAGGAGAGAGGCGGCTAGGGCAAGGAGTGGAGGGGCAAGGGGGGGTGGCGCCTCCACCCCTCTATTTATAGAGGGAGGGGTGGCGCCTAGGGTTCCCACCCCTAGGGCCACCTCTAGGGCCGACACACAAGGGGGGCTTGGGGGGAGTTTCCTTCCCCCCCAAGTTTCCCTTTTTCTTTTCTTGGTTTTCAAGTAAACTCCATAGAAATTTCTAGAACCTTCCGGAACATTCCGAAACCTTCTAGAATCCCCATATAAACACTCTGGGACATTTCCGAACCTAGAAAATGATCTCCATTATATGAATCTTATTCTCCAGACAATTCCGGATCTCCTCGTGATGTCTCAGATCCAATCCGAGACTCCGAACTACATTCGGTCTCCAACGCACATTCCATATCTACCTAAACAGCATCGAACCTTAAGTGTGTCACCCTATGGTTCGTGAATATGCAGACATGATGGAGACACCTCTCCGATCAATAACCATCAGCGGGATCTGGAGATCCATAACGGCTCCCACATACTCAACGATGACTTCGTGATCGATAGAATCATTAACATACGAAACCAATTCCCTTTGTCACGCGATACTCTACTTATCCGAGGTTTGATCGTCGGTATCTCCATACCTAGTTCTACCTCGTTACTGATAAGTACTCTTTACTCGTTCCATGATATGTCATCCCTTGTGACCTAGTCACATGCTTGCAAGCTAACTAGATGACATCCCACCGAGAGGGCCCAGATCATATCTATCCGTCATATGGATGGACAAATCCCAATCTTGGTCCATGCGCTTCAACACATACTTTCAGAATACCCAATGATACCTTTATAACCACCCAGTTACGAAGCAGTGTTTGATGTCATCAAAGTACCCATCCGGTGATGGTGATTAACATAACCTCATGGCCGAAGGATTAGGTTACTATGCATTTGAAAGCTTGTAGCAATACGAACTTAATGACTTGATCTTATGCTACACTTACTATGGGTGTGTGTGTGTCCATCACATCATTCTCCTAATGATATAACCTTGTTATTAATGACATCCAATGTCCATGATCAGGAAACCATGATCATCTATTAATCAACAAGCCAGTTCAACAAGAGGCTTACTAAGGACTCTTTTATGTTTACAAAACACACATGTATTAGTGTTTCCTAATAATACAATTATAGCATGGGATGTAAACATTCATCATAAACACAAAGATATAATAATAACCACTTTTATTATTGCCTCTTGGGCATATCTCCAACAGTCTCCCACTTGCACTAGAGTCAATAATCTAGACTACATGGTAATATATCTAACACCCATGGCGTTCTGGTGTTGGTCATGCTTTTCTCTAGGGAGAGGTTTAGTAAACGGATCTGCCACATTTAGATCAGTGTGTACTTTGCAAATCTTTATGTCACCATCTTCGACATACTCGCGAATAGCGTGGAAACGTAGCTTGATGTGCTTCAGCTTGCTATGTGACCTTGGCTCATGTGCATTAGCTATGGCACCCGTGTTATCACAATAGATAGCCACCGGGTCCAACGCACTAGGAACCATGCCAAGTTCAGTAATGAACTCCTTCATCCATATGGCTTCTTGTGCAGCCTCCGAAGCAGCTATGTATTCCGATTCAGTTGAAGATTTTGCCACAACACTTTGCTTGGCACTCCTCCAGCTCACTGCAGCACCATTCAAAATAAATACGTATCCATACTGTGACTTCGAGTCATCTGGATCGGTGTTCCAACTAGCATCAGTGTAACTGTTTACCACAAGATGTTCATCACCTCCATAAGAAAGAACCATATCCTTAGTCCTATTTAGGTACTTTAGGATATTCTTGACCGCTGTCCAGTGTTCCATTCCAGAATCACTTTGATATCTGCTAGTCAAACTAACAACATGTGCTATATTCGGTCTTGTACACAGCATGGCATACATGATAGAACCTATGGCCGAGGCATAGGGAATATTACTCATTTTCTCTCTATCTTCTGCCGTAGCTGGACTTTGAGTCTTACTCAAGGTCTTACCTGGCAACATGGGCACGAACCCTTTCTTGCTCTCTTCCATTCTAAACTTCTTTAGAACTTTGTCCAAGTATGTACTTTGTGAAAGCGCTATTAGGCGTCTTGATCTATCTCTATAAATCTTGATGCCTAGAATATATGCCGCTTCGCCAAGATCCTTCATTGAAAAACTATTATTCAAATAGGCTTTGACACTATTAAGAAGTTCTATATCATTCCCAATCAACAACATGTCATCTACATATAGTACTAGGAATGCTATAGAGCTCCCACTCACTTTCTTGTAAATACAAGCTTCTCCATAAGTTTGTATAAATCCAAAGTTTTTGATTACTTTATCAAAACGTTGATTCCAACTCCGGGATGCTTGCTTCAGTCCATAAATGGAGCGCTAAAGTTTGCATACCTTGTTAGCATCTTTAGGATCGACAAAACCCTTGGGTTGTGCCATATACAACTCTTCCTCAATGTCTCCATTAAGGAACGTCGTTTTGACATCCATCTTCCAAATCTCATAATCAAAATATGTAGCAATTGCTAACAAAATCCTCACAGACTTTAGCTTCGCTACTAGTGAGAATGTCTCATCGTAGTCAACTCCTTGAATTTGTCGGAACCCTTTCGCGACAAGTCGAGCTTTATAGACGGTGACATTACCATCAACATCTGTTTTTCTTTTGAAAATCCATTTGTTCTCGACAGCCATCCGGTAAGTCCACCAAAGTCCATACTTGATTTTCGTACATGGATCCCATTTCGGATTTCATGGCTTCTAGCCATTTGTCAGAATCTGGGCTCACCATAGCTTCTTCATACGTCGCAGGGTCATCAATGTTGTCCACCAACATGACGTTCAAGGAAGGGTCATACCGATCAGGAGTGGTACTAACCCTCGTTGACCTGCGAGGTTCAGCAGCAACTTCGTTCGAAGTTTCATGATCACCATCATTAGCTTCCTCTCCAATTGGTGCAGGCGGCACAAAAACATCTTTCGGTGCTACGCTACTCTCAAATCTGAGAGAAGGTTCAATAACCTCGCCGATTTCTACTTTCCTTCCAGTCACTTCCTTCGAGAGAAATTCCTTCTCAAGAAAGGATCCATTCTTGGCAACGAAAACTTTGCCTTCGGATCTATGATAGAAGGTATACCCAATTGTTTCTTTAGGGTATCCTATGAAGACGCATTTCTCCGCTTTGGGTTCAAGCTTATCAGGTTGTAACTTCTTTACATACGCTTCGCAACCCCAAACTTTAAGGAACGACGACTTAGGTTTCTTTCCAAACCACAATTCGTACGGTGTCGTTTCAACAGATTTAGATGGTGCCCTATTTAAAGTGAATGCGGTTGTCTCTAATGCATAGCCCCAAAACGATAGCGGTAAATCTGTAAGAGACATCATAGACCGAACCATATCTAAGAGAGTTCAATTACGACGTTCGGACACACCATTACGTTGTGGTGTTCCTGGCGGTGTCAATTGCGAAAGTATTCCACATTTCTTTAAATGCATGCCAAACTCATAACTTAGATATTCACCTCCGCGGTCAGAACGCAGAAACTTAATCTTCTTGTTACGATGATTTTCCACTTCACTTTGAAATTCCTTAAACTTCTCGAAAGTTTCGTACTTATGTTTCATAAAGTAGACATACCCATATCTACTTAAGTCATCCATGAAAGTGAGAACATAACGATATCCACCACGCGATGCTACACTCATTGGACCGCACACATCGGTATGTATTATTTCCAATAAGTCTGTAGCTCGCTCCATTATTCCAGAGAATGGAGTCTTAGTCATTTTTCCCATTAGACATGCTTCGCATCTTTCAAGTGATTCAGGAAGTCCATCAGAATGGAGTTTCTTCATACGCTTCACTCCAATGTGACCAAGACAACAGTGCCACATGTATGTAGAATTATCATTCAATTTTGTTTGTTTAGCATCTATGTTGTGAACATGTGTATCACTACTATCGAGATTCAGTAAGAATAAACCATTCATCTCAGGTGCATTACCATAAAAGATATTACTCATATAAATCGAACAACCTTTATTCTCGGACTTAAAAGAGTAACCGTCTCGCAATAAACAAGATCCAGATATAATGTTCATGCTTAACGCAAGCACCAAATAACAATTATTAAAATTTAAAACTAATCCCGATGGTAGATGTAGAGGGAGAATGCCAGCGACGATCACATCAACCTTGGAGCCATTTCCAACGCGCATCATCACCTCGTCTCTCGCCAGTCTTCGCTTATTCCGCAGCTCCTGTTTCGAGTTACAAATATGAGCAACCGAACCAGTATCAAATACCTAGGCACTACTACGGTTACTAGTAAGATACACATCAATAACATGTATATCGAATATACCTTTCTTCTTGATGTTGTCGTTCTTCAGATCCGCCAGGTACTTGGGGCAGTTACGCTTCCAGTGACCAGCAACCTTGTAGTAGAAGCATTCTTGGGCTTCTTAGCAGGTGCGGCAGCTTTCTTGCCGTCCATCTTGAAGTTGCCCCTGTTCTTAGGCTTGCCCTGTTTCTTGAAATTGGTGGTCTTATTGACCATCAACACTTGGTGCTCCTTCTTGATCTCCACTTCAGTAGTTTTTCAGCATGGACGATAGTTCAGGAAACGTCTTGTTCATGCAGTGCATATTGTAGTTCATCACAAAGTTCTTATAACTCGGTGGCAGTGATTGGAGGACACGGTGAATCCCTAACTCATTAGGAACCGTTATCCCCAACTCTTGGAGCTTGTTTGCGTGCCCAGACATGGTGAGCACGTGCTCGCTAACGGAGCTAACCTCTTCCATCTTACAGTTAAAGAACTTTTCGGAGGCCTCATAGCTCTCCACGGCCACATGAGTCTCAAAAATGAGCCTGAGCTCTTTGATGATATCAAACGGGTCGTGGTGCTCAAAGCGCTTCTGAAGCTCCATTTGTAAACCGTACAGGATGGCACACTGAACTGTGGAGTAGTGATTTTTCCGAGTGGCGTAAACATTCTTTACGTCATCGGTGGCATCTTCTGTAGGTGGGTCACCTAGCGGTGCTTCGAGCACATAGGTCAACTGACCAGCCCTGAGGACGATCTTCAGTCCACGGAACCAGTCCGTGAAGTTGCTTCCATTGTTCTTAAGCTTTTCTTTCTCTAGGAACGCATTGAAATTGATGGAGAGGTTCGCCATAATCTAGAATAAATTTGCAAGTAGTTTAGACTAAGTTGATGATAAATTGAGTTCAATCTAAATTCTTTAAATCAACTAGGTGAACTCCCACTCAAAACAACATCCCTCACATTGTCTTAGTGATTACACGAACCAAATCCACTACACCAAGTCCGATCTTCACGAGAGAAGATGTAGTTTCATCGGCGAACAATCTTCATGTTCATCATATCATTTATATGACTCATGCTCTACCTTTCGGTATTCCGTGTTCCGAGACCATGTCTGTACATGCTAGGCTCGTCAAGATTCACCTTAGTTTTCGCATGTGCAAATCTGGCTTGCACCCGTTGTATGCACACGTAGAATCTATCACATCCGATCATCACGAGATGCTTCGAAACGACGAGTCTTAGCAACGGTGCCAACTAAGGACGAACACTTTATTACTTGATATTTAGTGAGAGGGATCATCTGATAATGCTACCGTCGCGATCTAAGCAATACAAGATGCATAAAGGATTAACATCACAGGCAATTCACAATTAGTGTGATATGATATGGCCCTTTCTTCTTGTGCCTTTGATCTCCATCTCCAAAGCACGAACATGATCTCCATCATCACCAGCATTGCGTCAAGGTCAGTGGCGCCGCTTCATGGTTGTCCATCATCACTAGCAACTATTACAACTACTTGGAATGAAGCTATTACAAGATGAATAGACACGCAGGTCTTAACAGAATTAGAGACAACCATTAGGCTCCTGTCGGTTGCCATATTACAACAAGGATCATTGCATACATCAAATATAATCACAATCACATGATGGCCATATCACATCACAAAACCCCTGCAAAAACAAGTTAGACGCCTCTAATTTTCTTTGCATGTTTTACGTGGTTTGGGGCTTTCGAATAAGAACGGATCTTACCTACGAAACTGAACCACAACATTGATACAAGTGCTATCAAGTGCAAAGTGTAAACTAGATCTATACTATGGTGAGAGAGACAGACACCCGCAAAGCCACTTGTGCAAAGCAAGTTACACGTCAAGCATGGAGCAAGTCTCATGTGCGATGACATGTAAGGTTAGCCCGAGCCGCTTCATCCCACCATACCGCAAGATGCAAAGTACACAAAGAAAAAGACGGCACAAGCACCAACGCTCACAAAACCATTGTGTTCTACTCGTGCAACAGATCTATGCATAGACATGGATCTGATACCACTGATGGGTTCGCAGCATGGAAAACAAAAATTTCTACCGCAAGAACGAACAAAACCCAGATCTAATCTAGATAAAAGCCAAGATCTAATCTATTAGACATGTGCAACGAGATAGATCTGTACTAACCCTTGTAGATCCGAAAGCCTTCTGCGAGATCGGATCTCGTGGTTGATGTAGACGATCATTTGCCGATCTCAAGATCGAGTGGACGATCCTCCCGGCGCCGCGTTCCGGCAGCACTTCTGCAGTCGGTCACATGTGCGGAGTCGATGCAGACCTTCCTCTCCCCGTTCCAGCGAGCAGCGGAGGTAGTAGATCTCTCCACGAAATCCCAGCAGCACGACGGCGTGGTGGTGGTGGTGGAGTAGAGAATTCTGCAAGGCTTCGCCTAAGCCTGAGCAGAGCAAAGGAGGTGGAGAGAGGCGGCTAGGGCAAGGAGTGGAGGGGCAAGGGGGTGGCGCCTCCACCCCTCTATTTATAGAGGGAGGGGTGGCGCCTCCACCCCTCTATTTATAGAGGGAGGGGTGGCGCCTAGGGTTCCCACCCCTAGGGCCACCTCTAGGGCCGTCGCACAAGGGGGGCTTGGGGGAGTTTCCTTCCCCCCAAGTTTCCCCTTTTCCTTTCTTGGTTTTCAAGTAAACTCCATAGAAATTTCTAGAACCTTTAGGAACATTCCGAAACCTTCTAGAATCCCCATATAAACACTCCGGGACATTTCTGAACCTAGAAAATGATCTCCATTATATGAATCTTATTCTCCGAACAATTCCGGATCTCCTCGTGATGTCTCAGATCCAATCTGAGACTCCAAACTACATTCGGTCTCCAACGCACATTCCATATCTACCTAAACAGCATCGAACCTTAAGTGTGCCACCCTACGGTTCGTGAATATGCAGACATGATGGAGACACCTCTTCAATCAATAACCATCAGCAGGATCTAGAGATCCATAACGGCTCCCACATACTCAATGATGACTTCGTGATCGATAGAACCATTAACATACAAAACCAATTCCCTTTGTCACACGATACTCTACTTATCCGAGGTTTGATCGTCGGTATCTCCATACCTAGTTCTGCCTCGTTACTGATAAGTACTCTTTACTCGTTCCATGATATGTCATCCCTTGTGACCTAGTCACATGCTTGCAAGCTAACTAGATGACATCCCACCGAGAGGGCCCAGAGCATATCTATCCGTCATATGGATGGACAAATCCCAATCTTGGTCCATGCACTTCAACACATACTTTTAGAATACCCAATGATACCTTTATAACCACCCAGTTACGAAGCAGTGTTTGATGTCATCAAAGTACCCATCCGGTGATGGTGATTAACATAACCTCATGGCCGAAGGATTAGGTTACTATGCATTTGAAAGCTTGTAGCAATACGAACTTAATGACTTGATCTTATGCTACACTTACTATGGGTGTGTGTCTCCATCACATCATTCTCCTAATGATATAACCTTGTTATTAATGACATCCAATGCCCATGATCAGGAAACCATGATCATCTATTAATCAACAAGCCAGTTCAACAAGAGGCTTACTAAGGACTCTTTTATGTTTACAAAACACACATGTATTAGTGTTTCCTAATAATACAATTATAGAATGGGATGTGTAACACCCCGTCCACTCCTGGGCCCGGGGGGTGTCACTCCTGGCAGCTTAATAGGATATCTAGACTGGCCCCACAGACCAACACTAGTCTTTTCTGCGCACTTTGTCCTCACTCGTGCGCACCCGGTTACCCACTTCCCGGTCGGTCACCCATCCTAGAATTGCTCTAGGCCAAGCACGCTTAACCTTAGAGTTCTTTTCGAATGAGCTTCCGGAAAAGAAGTTGCAACTTGTTGATATGGGTATCCTATCAATCCTATTAAGCCATATGCCTGGATCTCACATACACCCACCCTTTAGAAGATCGATGCCCTCATCGATCAAGCACACCCCAGAAACGTTCCCTCTTGGCACGCGTCTATGCATCTAGTGCCGGCACATGTGCCATGTTGTGTCCACTCCGGGCCACACGCGCCATGCTCCACATGTCCCGCCACTGACTCGCACACACCCGTTTAACCGCGAGGTCGGCTCTGATACCACTTGTAACACCCCGTCCACTCCTGGGCCCGGTGGGTGTCACTCCTGGCAGCTTAATAGGATATCTGGACTGGCCCCACAGACCAACACTAGTCTTTTCTGCGCACTTTGTCCTCACTCGTGCGCACCCGGTTACCCACTTCCCGGTCGGTCACCCATCCTAGAATTGCTCTAGGCCAAGCACGCTTAACCTTAGAGTTCTTTTCGAATGAGCTTCCGGAAAAGAAGTTGCAACTTGTTGATATGGGTATCCTATCAATCCTATTAAGCCATGTGCCTGGATCTCACATACACCCACCCTTTAGAAGATCGATGCCCTCATCGATCAAGCACACCCCAGGAACGTTCCCTCTTGGCACGCGTCTATGCATCTAGTGCCGACACATGTGCCATGCCGTGTCCACTCCGGGCCACACGCGCCATGCTCCACATGTCCCGCCACTGACTCGCACACACCCGTTTAACCGCGAGGTCGGCTCTGATACCACTTGTAACACCCCGTCCACTCCTGGGCCCGGGGGGTGTCACTCCTGGTAGCTTAATAGGATATCTAGACTGGCCCCACAGACCAACACTAGTCTTTTCTGCGCACTTTGTCCTCACTCGTGCGCACCTGGTTACCCACTTCCCGGTCGGTCACCCATCCTAGAATTGCTCTAGGCCAAGCACGCTTAACCTTAGAGTTCTTTTTGAATGAGCTTTCGGAAAATAAGTTGCAACTTGTTGATATGGGTATCCTATCAATCCTATTAAGCCATGTGCCTGGATCTCATAGGATGTAAACATTCATCATAAACACAAAGATATAATAATAACCACTTTTATTATTGCCTCTTGGGCATATCTCCAACAGTATCATAAAGAGAAGATATTTATATGAGAGTGTTCACTAGTAAAAGTATGATCCCTAGGCCTTGTTTCTAAGCATTGATACACCGTTTGCTATTAGATCTATTACATGTTTGTTTGCTACTATCTTTATTTCAGTTTGCCTTTAGTCTTTTCCATGCCACAAGCTATTTTCTATCATCGTTGCCACTTATAATTATCCATACCACTTCTATTTCACTATCTCTTCGCCGAACTAGTGCACCTATACACCTGACAAGTGTATTGGGTGTGTTGGGGACACAAGAGACTTCTTGTATCTTGATTGCAGGATTGCTTGAGAGGGAATACCTTTGACCACTTCCTCCCTGAGTTCGATAAACCTTAGGTGATCCACTTAAGGGAAAATTTGCTGCTGTTCTACAAACCTCAGCACTTGGAGGCACAACAACTGTCTACAAGAATAGAAGTGCGTAGACATCATGCCACATCAGATTTTTTCCAACATGGCATGCATGATACTAGTTATGATATTCCCACTATGACTAGCCTTAGATAAGATACAACACTTGCACACTACCATAGGCAAAAAACTTGGCTAGTCCAATCACACAGATGCATGAGCACAAAATCATTAAATGCAACATCTCTAAGAAACACCATCTAAGATTCACCCCATTGTGATAGTTGTTTCTTAAGTTTGAATAGCTCCTACAAAAACTTGATAAGATACACCCCATTGGAAAAGACCTAATAATAAGTTTTCGCCATTGGCGCCACCACCTCCGCATATTCTGCTCGCTCTTATCTTCAATATGATGTCTATAAATTTTGATAAAAGCTAAACTTTTAAAGGTTCACCAAGTACTCATCAACATCAGCACTTTTACCACCATCAAACACAACACAGGGATTAAAAAAGGTTACCTAGAAGCAACACCTCCAAAAAGGGAACAATGGATAAGCGTTGTCATCCTCAATTGAAGATCTAAGGTTTTCATTCTGGAGAAAATTCAAGTTCATAAAGCACTGCCTTAAACAAGGACATTGTCAAGTACAACCAATAAAAAACAAGCCTTGGGTTTCCTACTTGGAAATCTCGACTGGGTACTTGAGGAGAACCACCAAAAATGCAGTCATCTAGTGATGTCGCCCCTATTTTACGAGGCCCTTGCTATAAGTCACCAAACACCCAACACACCACTATGACATATCCATAATGGAAAATAATATCTCCCCAAGCGAAATCCGTACAATAGCTTGTACATCGTACTCTTCATCGCATCCAAAACATCACTCCGCCATAACTTCAAGCCCTCCAATAACAACCACCATGACTTCCTCCACATATGTCAGAACCATGAGAATCTAGAATTACACATGTCCCATGGCACCGATAAGAAATCGAAGTTTCACGCCACACCTTATTTGAAGCCGATCGCTAATATGAGCATGCACGACCTGAACATTTCTGATCAAGATATCCAGGAGAGCCATGCACCAAGCCACATGGATCTCCGACAGGTGAAGCCCATAACTCATCAGCTGCCAGGTTGAGAGGCCGATAGCAAGTGGACGACGACTTGGATGAAGAACACTAGGGACAAACCATCATTATTCTGTCCAAGAAAGTAGCCATCACGTTGTCAGCCGACTACCTGCAGGACCAACTGTACTGATCCCCACACCACTTGCAGCCCGTAGCTACGTCGACAACAAAGAAGGCAACCTACATCGCCCGAAGCCTGCGCCAAATGAACATCACGACTTCGATCATGAAGGAGGTAAGGCCGCCACCACGACGTTGATATAGGGCCACACGTAGGAACACACCGTCGCGCCCCTCGCCTTGCGCCACGTCCCTGTCGGCAAACACGACACACGCCGCCATCCGCCATGGGAGGATCACCACCAACTTGGGTGTCGTCGCCTAACTCTCGATCGTCGCTGCCTTTACCGCACTGGCAGGGACGTTGTGCCGCCGCAACCGAAGTGGTTCCTGCGGGGAAGAAGCCGTTGCGAGAGGAGACAACCCTCCTGCCGCCGTCGAGCGATTGGTCTTGGACTCGAGAGCCTATCACGGCACTCACGTTACAACTTACAAGGTAATGAGTGAACTCTACATAACAATTTTGCATGATGGGTTTTATGTTGTGATCCAAATTTATTAAGGAGGCTAATTTCTAACGAGCGGAGTGAGAGACCCATGCTTGGTCCATTATGATAGATGTGTGCATCGTTGATGACCTAGGCTTCCATCCCTATATATACATATTGTAAGCCGCCGATTGGGATAAGTAGAATCTGAGATAATCCCAGGCATTGTCTGAACACTCAATACATAGTGAAGTTTCACTGACTGTTACATTTGAATTTTTCTAGGGATAGATCATGAAGATAGAGGGTACGAGAAGTAGGAGTATTAAAAACTATGGAATGCAGTCACATGAAAAAAAATGTAATTATCTTTTTTGCGATCACTCTTAAATAACTTTTGACGTCATAAATTCATCTAATGAGATATGAAATACAACACAATCAAATAGTCGAAATTAAAGTAAACAACCTTTCCTATATGCTGAACTTTTCAGCCTATGTCGTGAACTTTTCGGCTGCGGGCTAGGACAATTTTCAATCAACTATTTGGGAATACTGATTCACTATTGACGTCTCATAATTATTGAATGGAAACTCGTAGGAGAAAGAATCCTAAACGGCTTAATAGTTGGAAAGGTAAGTTAATATCCCTTGGGGGAAGACTTACTCATAAATTCAGTACTCATCAACATGGTACTGTATAGATCTCGTTTTTCCAGTTACCTAAAGGTGTCTTGAATAAAGTGGATTATTTCCGTTCAAGATTCTTTTGACAGGGGATAGTGAAAATAAAAAGTATCGAGTTGGTCTTGGACGATTTCGAATAGAAATTACTATAGAATGGTAGTTGACTCAATGTATATATAGAGTTTTGATACAACATGATATTCCGGTCGATGATAATAGTAAAATTTGTAAGATGAAAATACCCTAAAGACGAAGATATTCTCATGATATCTTCATAAGGGAGTAATTCTTACAAAAGATAATCTCGTAAAGAGAATTTTCAGGGAAGCACACAATGCGATTTTTGTCATCATGACGAGACGACAATACGATATTTATTCTTCCATTATAAATTTGCTCGCTCTATATGGTCAATCAGCCAAGTCGCCTCTGGTTTATCTTCTCCATGTTCGGTTTCCAATGAATTTGGTAACTGGTTGCATGAGATTGATGATAATAAATACGAGAGTTTGTTTAGGGTGGGAGAGCTTCCCATTATTTGGTTGCTATGGTATGTATAAATGACAAAGAATTTAATAACACTGTGTCTTCTAATTTGCAGGTTATTTATCGGCCACGGCTATTATCCACTCATGGACTACTCTACAATGTATGGAGTTTCATGACTTGTTTGTGGAAGAATGTACGCGATTGGAGGACACGGCGAGGGATATTTTTCCGATATGGTTGAACGCGTGATTCGCGGATCGATCCTCCATAGCTCGAGGCCGTGTATTTTCTTAGTGCACTATGTAATGTTGGTATTTTTACTTTGTGTCTCTAGTTATGTGGATTGGTCAGCTTTGTGCATCCTAACTATGCAGAGACCGGGGTGTAAATATTACTTTTAAGTAATAAAAACGCTCATTTCAAAAAAAAAAGGAAACTACTTTTGTTTCTTCCCTCATCACCCCTTGGCCTGACGCCGCGGCTGTCTACGCACCAAGCCGCGGATTGTCGTCCCCTTAGTTGTTTTTCTCGATTGGAATTGCCGAATTGGATCCTAGGAAATACGGCAGGCAGGCGAGGATCCAATGATTGCATGTCCTAGAAGAAACAAAACAATGAGATGATTTTATCTACCGTTTTAGTTCTTTTTCCGACAATTAATAACACTATATATTTATAGTAGCGAATAGTATATGATATAGATACATAAGCTGTCTCCAACGATTGTAAAATAAAACTTAAAAGAAAACGAATAAATCTTTAAAGTATTCAGAATCTTTTTCTTCTATGACACAGTCTTATACTTGTCTGAAGACAACGGAATAAACATGGTATAGATCATACCATAGACCTGTAAGTACCAACGAATGTTCTCGCATAATTTAATTTGAACCGTAGTGGCAAGGCTACTGCACAACCAGTAGACTAATCAACATCTGTAAGAGTAACAGCACCAGTATTCTATGGAAAAGAAATCGAACAATCTGGTCAACGTCGCATGGATGTTGAGGGTATGAATCTTCATTGTTGAAGACGTAGCAGTTGGGACTAATATTGTAAGAATAATCCTACTTGCGACTACCATGATAAAAGGTATCCAAAATCGATCTGGCGAAGCAAGATCTAAAAGATCGTACCTATAAACTTTAATCTTACAACATCACCATTGACGCCGGTCAGATCCCGTCGTTGAACAAATTGTTGGAGATCATTTATTGCGGACGATATCAACTCCATTGATGTGGACGTCGAAAAATGTCTACCAAACCATAGCTTAATGTTTTCAAACCGATACTTTCATTAAAAACTTTACCCATAAATCAGGTTTCCGACTCTTCCCGACCCTAGTGAGACCATCCAGGAGGCAATAATCATACAACTAAGGAGTGATTTTATGGGCTGGAGGTACGGACTCAATGTGGCCTGATTTTGTTGGAGAAATGCTAGGGTTGATTATTTTTCTAGCAAATCACAATGTATGGATGCTCATCACGTCATCCGGTAAACCTATTCTGTAAACAAACTGTCTGTATGTGTAGCACTGCTCGCCGGAAGTAACCTAGGAGAACTAGGTCGGCTGTGAAAGAAAAGCCTCCGTCCGGTGGCTGCGTTTTTTCTTTTTTTTTAACAAAACCACTGGTCGTATTGGTCTTTTTTTAGGGGAGCTGGCGTATTGGTTTAGGATCACAATTGCTGGTCTTCCGTTGCTGCTTCCAAATGGGCCAGTAGTTGCCCTGTTTGGGCCTAGTACTCCAGTAGTACCAGTTATAGGCTTATTATGCTAATCTATTGCTGTAGCGGGCCAGATATAATTGAAGATGGCTTGGGATGATATGGGAAACCTCTACTCTACATGTTAAACACGGACAGGGGGCGGAAGTTAATCATACGCGAGAGAAATTAGCGTATCCACCTAATCTCTAGCAACGTAAGACAAGGTCGTAGCCGGGGTCTAGCCCGGAAACAAATCTTACAAGACCGGACTATTAATAAACCCTCTCCTATGTGGCTATGTCTGACACATATCCGTCTTTCAGTTTTTAGATTTTTTTCATCTATTAATTAGCCTTTTTTTTCAGCGTTTATGTATCGAGGTGGGTCTATCCTGCAGGGAATACAGACCGGGCCTCATATGATTTATTTATGTCTCGCCTAGTGATGGCAATGGGGCTCCGAAATTCGCAAACCCGACGGATACCCGCCTTAAAAGGGGGGTTTGATAAAAATTACACCCGTCAAGTCTAATGGGACGGGTCTAGGGTGGCAAACCCATACCCATACACCCGTAGACCCGCTCTACGCCTTAATCTTATACCTAATAATGACAACACACGCATGCATGCATGCATCCACTTCCATCAACCCAATCTCAATATCCAATCATTTTCTGCCCACATGTTGCTCCACAGGTCGCTCCCATCTCACGCGCTGACGGGTACCCGTTGGGGTCCCAAACCCGGCCGGATCGCGGGTCTGATAAAATATAAGTCCCGACTAATTAAACGGGGCGGGTATGAGGATGGCGGACCCGGCCCTGCACCCGGCCGGTGCCATCCCTCTCGCCCCGGCTTGTCCCCGCGTTCCCTTCATCCCTGTTTTTTTATCTTTTTATTAGGGAGATTTTTTTAGAAAGGATTTAGTGCACAAGATCGAGCGCCATGCTCTCTTCACTTTCAGATTTTTCAAACTTCACACTTCTATGTTTATAAAATAATATGGTGTTAAATATATAGATAAATATTTATAGGAGTGTACGCAAAAATGTCCCGTTCAAAAATACTTTATATTTTGGAAAATATAAAAAATACAAATTTCTTTCGAATTTCTGACCAAAAAGATATACTATTTTACGACTACTTACTGTTCAAAATTGAAAGAAATTTATATTTTATATATTTCCTAAAATACAACACATTTTTTAACTGATCCTTTTGCGTACACTCTTCCTCTATATATAGATATATTTAACACCATAATTTTTTGAAAACATAGAAGCGCAAGGTTTTGAAATTTAAAAAAAATCTAAAAGTGAACGGAGCACTGGTATCCATGTGTTGTTTCTTTCCGTTCTTCATTTATGCTTGTCACTTTTATAAACAACTAGCAAGGTGGCCCTCGCAAATGCGAGGGCATTATCTTTTTTACAAAAAATATGTTAAGTATTTTCTTTTATGTTACACAATGCTTTAGAAAACTATATGATTATAAAGGTGTAACTTGTTTTTTGTATATCAAAATACAATTATGTTACTAAGAAATTATGAAAAAAAGAAACATGTCTTAGGATAAACTAATGATATTTTTCTCAATAATATTTTATATGGCAAGTTGTCCTATGAGGACACCGACGAATAAAGACGTAATCCGCAAGACCATTAGATCATCTGACATATGCTCTCTAGTTTAGGTGGTATGCAGCTCTATGTCTTCTTGTGATTTTGTGCATCGCTATATATACTAATCTAGTCTGCTTGTTACTATCATCCTAGCCAAAAAAAAGTAACTCGCAATGAGAGCTTGCTTACATATACATAAGGATCCATCTTCTTTTATATCTCCGTTTATGCTATTGTTGGTGCCTAATCACACTTAAATGCTTATAGTATATAGCCCTTGAAAAAATTGTATGTTGACGATAGAACCAAACAAATAATGGTAAGAGTAAATTTTCTATTGAACTTTTGTAGGGTCCAAAAGATGCATCTATAGCATTTATGTGTATGTGGTGATCAAGACTGGCATATTTAAATCAAGCAGAACATGCGCTTTATCATTTACAGTCCAACGAAAATTAAAATTTATGAAGAACTTATATATATTATTACAGAGATATATATTATGCAAACTAAAGCTCGACACCATGCAACACTCATAGAACAAATTAAATCTAAGCCATGCTATGTCACATGAGGTTCATGACTCAAATTATAAAAAATTCTGGGTGATCATATTATTTTTCTTCTACCTCTCTTCCCTTGGTTGCAGCCTCTTATTTGGACATTTACCTTTTATAACTCAAAAATAGATTTTCAGAATAACAAAAATATTTTTCAAAAAATTGTAATAATATGATCTAGCAAGTAAAATTAAACGATGAATAGCTAAAGTCCAAGAATTACCCATAATATAAAAATGTTGATCTTAAAAAAAATGATTTATACCAAAAGTACCATCTTACGCAATAATACCACAGTAAGAAACGCAAAAAGAGGAATATGTAAAGTGGTACGACCAAAATCTAAGTGTACAGTAGATGATTAAGTATACATTCACTTTATTAAATATTTGTTAAGAAAATTATTGTGCCATTTAGATGAGTCATAAAATAAATTATACTTTAGTTATTCATGGTTAAACATTAAACGGGAAGGAAGAGGTGAAACAAATAAATTGATGCTAAAAGGTGAAAGTAGCTATTTTTTATTCTAATTTTTTGCTATATGTCAGATTTACAAAGTGCTTCTTCGAAAAACATCACCTGTTGGAAGTCGTGCAATCAAATTCTGGTATCACCGATTAATAAGGATCTATATTATGATCATCTGGTATAAAATTATACCGTCTGATGATCTGGTTTTTCTTCAAAAGAGTTTTATAACTATAACTATTGTCTTGCTATAACACAATTCGGATCCGGATCTAATTAAAGATGTGAACAGTTCCCCTCCCTCTCCTCCTCCTTGCCAAGGCGGCTAGGGTTTTGTTGTCTCCGTTGGTGCCGTCGCCGAGCTACCTCGGTTTTTGTCCCATCCTTGTCCCATCGCTGGCGCCCTCCTTACCGTCTATGAGGATGTCATCCAGCGCGCCGAATCGAACGTTGCAGATTGAAGGCGTTGTTGATCGAACACACGCTGGAGACGGACCATGGTCATGCTGCGTTGCGGGACAGGCAGTCACATCCCTATACGTTAGATTTCCTATTTGGTTTTGGGTGCTGCCCACAAATCGCGTGCTAGGAAAATAAATGCCATTGGCTTTTTAGTGGGGGAAGCTACGCCAGGTCCACAAACATCAAGTTTGGTCACATTTGGTTCAGAATTACGTGACAAGTGTGCCATGCAATACTTACATAAATCTAACGATTGGGATTCAAGGGTACGCCACATCTAACGGTTAATATAATTTTGCTGATGTGGATCAACCTGGTGCCTCGAAAAAGACCCTTATATTGCTTTTAGTATATAATAGATAGATGGGGACTATTAAATTATGTAGAAGGGTTCTAAGAAGTTGTTTTACTACATGTGCGGTAGCTAGCTAGCAAGGATGACAATGAGTAGAGTAGAACAATACCATATCCATACCCGTGGAGTTAATGGGTATAAAACTCTACTCATACCCATACCCGTGAGTATGTAACTTTACCCATACCCCATACCTATCGGGTAGATCCAATAGGACATAAGTTATTCACAATTTTTCTTTCATCAACAACATATCTAGAAAAAAATAATTATGTCTACTCAATAATAGATAGATGAGTACAGGAAATTATCGAAGTTTAGAAGTCGCAGTCTCATACTCATCCCTATATTGCTCGGCTGCATAAGTTGAACTTTGTAGGTATGTTTTATATATCAGTTTAAATAGGTAAGATATGTTTATACCCATGGGTACAAGCATATACCCATATTCGTACATGTGACTTAACGAGTAGGGTATAGATATTACCCGTGGGTATAAAAGTGTGCTCATACCCTGCCTATGCGGGTACGCGGGTACCCATACCCCTGGGTAAAATTAGCATCCTTACTAGTTTGATTGAACTTTCAGCACAAGGATAATCATGAATTAATTCACCAAAAAAATTACATGGATACCCCTAAACCTGAATTTTTACACGGTTCAAAATTAAATTATTAACTCTGCATTTAAGTTTCGTACTCTGATCAGTAAGTTACGAACTGTTGTATAGGATATCAAGAAAAATTAAGGAAAACACTCAGACTGTTTACGGGGAAGTTTGTCATTTTTACATGATCTACTTACGTTCTATAGATCCGATATTTTTTCTCCCGGGCCGCTCACACGAGGGCAGTTCCGGAGCGCCCTACCCAAATCCTAGAGGTGCCACCACCGATCTCCGCCGGCTGCTGCCGCCGCTGCCCGACAGTGGTGGCCATGCATGGCCACTGAAAGTGGTGGGCGGGATGGGCGTGCCCCATCTGATTCGCCTTGCGCGGGGGGATCGACTCCAAGGCTTCGCGGGTGGGGGCCTAGGAGGCGGGGTGGCGGTACAAAACATATTTTGTGGAACAAGACTGATCACTAGCATGTCAAAAGTGGAAGAAACAACGGAAAAACATGTTAGATGCCTTACATTTTAGGAAAATAGGGAGTAGTTAGGGTATGTACAATATATATTTTAGAAAAAATAGGGAGTGGTTAGACGCCTTATATTTTACAAAAAAGTAGGAAATGCATGCCTTCTTTTAGCCATCCACATCACGCAGGGAAGACAATATATATAAATTATACAATGTATTATCTCTTATTATCTTCTCTAGCGATTAATAAAAATAACTATTTTACTAAGAGAAGCCATATGGTACAATAGAGAAAATAGTCTTCTTTTACTTGTAAAAGATCGTCCCATAGCTAAGGGAAGACAACCTTCTTTTTCTTATTTCTCTCACATCCAACTAAGAAAAAAAATCAAACGTAGCAACTATAAGAAAAGGATGACGCCCCCCATTATACATGACCTTAGTCACCTTAAATATTGGGATAGAGGAAGTAATAACGTAGCTCTGAGTTTCCAAAAAAAGACTGATGATTCAGAGGGGAACAACATCAGGTCCACCTTCCTGTGGCGTCCGATGGGGGAGTGAAAACTGATACAATAGCATCATACTTCTATTTCTACATTGACTATGTGAAGCATTCATTCGGTAATACTAACTTATGTTCTTGAGCGATTGTACTCATATATTTATTTATTTTTAATAACGTGAATTAATACGTTGGTTTCTTTTAAACGCAGCACTCTCGAACTCTCGGATGGTTACGAGGTGAGGAAGAATTTTCACATGCATATTAAATCAATAGTACAATGCAAAGAAAGATGAATACAAGATCAAATATCATACAAGAATATCTTAAATGCATCCTGGAGTACATGTTAATTAATAAGGTATATTTAGTTGGCTTCCTAACTTACATGCATACAACCTCGAAACGTCTATAATAGAAATGCATTTCAGGCAAATTGGAGTTCTAATATTATTAAATAATTTGTGGCTATTTTTTCATACACGTGAATTCTCAGTACGTGCATTATGTTTATGAGGAAATGAACTTTACAAACCATGGCAATACATGGGCACTCTGCTAGTTACATATAAGAAAAATGATGAGAGTTGCAAGATTTTTATTTGAAATCTTCAAAATTCTTGATATGATGTGCATGCTCTTACTACCTTTGCTTCCGTGTAACTCATCTTCTCCGTCATCTAGCACGATTGAACATAAAGGGGGAATAAATGAACAAAGAAGGTGGAAGGAGAAATAACACAAAGGTTACCTATTTAGTAGGGAAACCAAGATCCCTTTGAGGGAGCTAGACCCGATTAAATTTGGTGCAGAGGCGAGGGAATTGCACATGTCACGCAAGAAGGTGCCCCGCAGGAGCCATGTAGGGCAGTCGATGAACCAACCTTCGGACATGTTTTTTTTTCTCTAATAATTTTGAAAGAAGAAATGCCAAAATAGAAGCGAGAAGTCTAATAGGCTGACCGACCCATCAACTTGCTTTTGTAAATCACACCCGAACGACACTAAGGGCCTGTTTGTTTGGGTTGTGGCTGGCTGACTGTGGTACTGTGCAGGAAAAGCTGATGTGCTGAGAAAACTGCTTTTCTGACTGTCTAGCTGTAGAATAAGGGATTATCTGAAATACCCTCAAGCTGTGTATTTTTTTGGTTGATTAATGTGTAAATAACACGTGGATCATTTTATAATATCATGAATGTACAAAAATATATAAACCAAATAATAGAACAAATATAGCTTTATCTAAAATACTCTGTTTGTCTAAACTAGTTGACTTAAGTTTGTCTAGATGCGTGTAGATACATGTATATTCAGACAAAATTAGGACAGTTACCTTTTGACAGGGGAGTAAATATTACTTCGAGAGAAATTCATTTGCACTAGCAAAGTAGCAAACAACGTGCACAATGCACTAGTATAATTTCTAGTTTTCTACACTAGCCGTTTGCAATAGAAAAAGTCTGTACTCCTACCTCCTGCGCGCAATGAATTGGCGGCTGAGGCAATTGTTGTTTCTAGAGGATGGAGTCTGCGGCAGTTGGATGTCAAGAATGCGTTCTTACATGGTGTTCTGGAAGAGAAGGTCTATATGAGGAAACCACAAGGATATGAAGATAAAAGTAAGCCCAATTACATATGTAAACTTGATAAAACATTATATGGTTTGAAGCAAGCACCTCGAGCCTGATATTCTCGTTTGAGCTCTCAGTTAATTAGCTTTGGTTTTGTTGCTTCAAAGTCTGACACTTCATTATTTATCTACCACAAGTCGAATGTTACTATCTTTATGCGCATCTATGTCGATGATATCATTGTTGCAAGTTCCTCCAAAGCTGCAACAGATGCTCTACTTCAGGATTTAAGTAGAGAATTTGCCTTAAAGGATCTCGGAGATCTTCATTATTTTTTAGGAATTGAAGTTCAAAAGGTAGAAGATGGACTTGTGTTAAATCAGACAAAATATGCAACATATATTCTTGCTCGAGTAGGCATGAAAAATTGCAGTGCCTCTCCTACTCCCTTGTCATCTTCGGAGAAGATCACAACACATGAGGGAAAATTGTTAGGGCCCGAGGACAGCACTAAATGTAGGAGTATGGTTGGAGCATTACAGTATTTGAATCTCACAAGGCCTGATATTTCTTATGCAGTTAACAAAGTTTGTCAGTATTTGCATGCTCCTACTACTCTACATTGGACTACAGCCAAGAGAATTTTGAGAGATGTCAAAGGTACATCTAGTGTTGGTCTAACCTTTATGAGATCAAGTTCTACCTTGGTTAGTGCTTTTTTAGATGCTGACTCGGCAGGAAGCCTAGATGATAGACGGTCTATTGGAGGTTTTGCTGTCTTTTTTTTGACCAAATCTTATTTCTTGGAGTGCTAAGAAACAAGCTACAGTGTCAAAGTCAAATACCGAGACGGAATATAAGTCATTAGCAAATGCTACAACAGAGTTAATTTGGGTGCAGTCTCTTTTGGCAGAACAAGCAACCACCGTGTTTGTGGTGTGACATTTGGGTGCGACATATCTATCAGCAAATTCAGTGTTTCATGCATGAGCAAAACACATAGAGATTGATTTTCATTTTGTTAGAGAGGGAGTTCTCAACAAAAGGTTGGAAATTAAATTTGTTTCTTCAAATGATCAAATAGCTGATGGATTTACAAAGCCTCTTGCAGCTCGCAAGTTTGAGGAGTTCAAACATAATCTCAACTTAGCTAAGTTGTGATTAAGAGAGGGTGTTAGAAGTATATTCTGTTTACACATGTAACAGCAAGACCGAACATATTATAAGTCGGTGTTGCCTCACATAATCTTCATGTACTCTGAAGCGTATCCTCTTGGGACTCCTGTACTACATCCGATATAATATCACTAGTGGAGAACGGGCCTTTAGTCCCGGCCCGTAAGGGGCTTTAGTCCCGGTTTTAAAACCGAGACTAGAGCGGCGAGACTAAAGGCCTACCCCTTTAGTCCCGGTTCGGCCACAAACCGGGACTAAAGGCCCTCACGGGGCAGCGTCGAGTGCGCGGGACCTTTAGTCCCGGTTTGTAATACGAACCGGGACTAAAGTTTTTTTGAAAACTTCTAATTTTTTTGTATTTCTTCTGATTTTTTTTGAACATTTGAATTATCTGACTCGCTAATCTCTCACATCTCTTATTTTACACACTAACTATACTTAATATTAGGTCAAATTACACTTATGATCAAATTTTCCGGTCGGTCACCCATCCTAGCACTACTTCACCTCCAGCACGCTTAACTTTCCCATTCCATCTCTCACCTCGCGCAAAGGACCCTTATACCTTGTTGTCAAGACTAGTATATCAATCCTATTAGCTCATATCAATATGTCAATCGTCTTTATTTTTCGAAATTACGAATAACTATTTAAGTAAACAACAATAAATAAGTAATAATAATTTATTATTCCAATGAAAAATTCGAAATTAGTATTTTATTCATATTTTGCCATTTATACATTTAAAATGACATAAATAATATCTTCAAAACTGCAAATCGAAATTTGATAAATAATATATCCATTATTTGCAGAAAAATGTGAGGAATTCAAATATGACATAAAAATTATTAATTTTTTTTAAATTTTTTTTGAAATAACTTTTTTATTTTCAAATTTTAAGAATCTAAAAGAATACAAAACAGTCTAAGGCAGTTGAAATCAAAGAGGAATTTTTTTTTGCACGTTTTGATAGGCTATACGTATTTTTCTGATATCGTATACAAAAGTTATGGCTATTTGAATTTTTCGTAACATTTTTTTACAAATTATGTCGAAATTTATATTTGTTAATTTTCGTAACAACTAAATCATTTAATATAACTACAGTTCGTAAAATTTTATTTTTGAAATTTTTTATAATATTTTAGCATGATTTTGAAACTAGAATTTTTTTTGCCCGTTCTTCTTTAGTCCCGGTTGGTAATACGAACCAGAACTAAAAGGTCACCCCTTTAGTCCCGGTTGGTGATACGAACCGGGACTAAAGGGGTCGACACCGGCCGCAGCCTGCCGCAACCCTTTAGTCCCGGTTGGTGTCTCCAATCAGGACTAAAGGTCCCATTTGCCCCGGCACTAAAGGTTGTTCCGTTGGAACCGGGACTAATGTGAGCATTAGTCCCGGATCCAACCACAACCGGGACTAAAGGGGTGGACGAAAGGCTCTTTTTCTACTAGTGTATACACCAGCGGCTCGGTTGTTCAGTACCGAGTAGAACGCTTTGCCAATATTCTTTACAGATACTAGTACAAGTTGATAGACCGTATAGGAGTACTAGTCGTACCAGTCGGCAGCAACATCGACAAGCAAATGATATCAGCAAGTAGTCGACGGCAGCTGCGCATGAGAGCGAGCAAGCAACAGCAAAGCACGCACGGGCATGAACTCTACTCGTAAATATAGCTGAACGATATGTCCCAATGCAAAAACGTTTCGATTACTAAGTAGAAAGACACGGGCCCCACCAAAGCACTCCATTTGTTTCGTTTTTTCTGCTTTTTCGGTGGAAAGCTAGAAAAAGACCAAACAAACACCCTCTAAGAAGGTAGCTCTTTTTGCCACAATATGTGCAATAGGGGAGCGGGGAGATCTATCTGAAGCTTTATTTGGGCTCCTCTGATTCAAAGGTATTTCATAAGAATTTCTAAGGATTCTGATCTACATGTTTTTTCCTACGTAATTCATTCGATTTGTAGGATTGGAATCCTTCTGGTATTTTCTTAGAATTGCATTGCTCTATGTTTTCGAAGAAAACGTTTTGTCCACTCAAACCTTTTGTTGCAATTCCTTTATTATCCTTGTGGTGTAAAAAACTCTTTCATACAAACTCCTGCGGTTTTTTAATAATCTAGGGTACAACAATACATGACACTTTAACCATTTTTTCTATTTCTGTGCTTTGAGAATCATGTGGGTCAAAGAGTCCCTTTTATATGACCGCATTTGGACGGCCCATTTAGATTATCAAACTCGGAATTCATATTTACTTTCTATAAGCAAGTTTTAAAAGCATGATGCTAGTTAATCTTGGGTGCGTCAATTCGTTTCAAAATATCCAATCAAGTCATAAATTCTGGAAGGGAAACTAACCAAGGGAAATCAAGAGCGAAGAAACATCTCACTTCAATCCCTTCATTTCGGACAACGGAACCGCATGCCAATTGAAGTCAAACTGTTACAACAATCCTACCGTTTGCAGCAGCTTGCACAAAATCCACATCACATAACCATACACAGTCACATACTCCACCCATTACCTCCAATACCGACTAGACCAGAGACATACGGTTGAGACACAGTATATATGACGAGACACAAGTTCTTAATCACTTCCTTAAAACAAAAGAGCACTCCTCACTGCTGTGCTGGTGCAGGAGAAGCTGGGGCTGCCGGGAGGATGCCCTTGTCCTGGAAGCTCACGACGGTGTCGTAGAGGCACTGCGCCGCTGGGGCGAACTCGACGCCGAGGTCACGGAGCCGCTGGTTCGATATCTTGTACGGCTGCTTCCTCGGGTTCACCTCATCGGAGCACCTGCCATGGGTAACTGTTAGTGATCTCACCAACCAAGCATGATCGATCGGTAACCTTTTGCACCACGACTTTGGTGGCCGCGTTGAGACTTTACTGGCCATGCATATCAAAATTACCTGCATGCGTGCAGAGGATATGAAAACTCCACTAATTCTGTCCAGGTCATGAGTTGGTGTGTGTCGAGTAAAATTACTTGCCAACATGACTACTACATCACGTGTAAGGCGTCAAGTGGGATCCCACCTAGATCCTATTTTAGTTCGTTTTGAATTCTGTAGTGCGAAATTGTCAAAAAATTACACTAGAAATCTCAATATGAACTAGAGGTGGAACTTAGGTGGGATCCTACTTGACACCCCAATCACGTGCGGCTGAACCGTCGGACGTACTTATTACGCGCGCCAATAAAAGCGTGAAACACTCAAAAGTATCCACAGAATGTTTTACTCTATATTTTATTGTGTGGTTTAGCTATTATTAAGTTGCATGATATTTTCATGAGCTTCAATCAATTCTCCAACAAAGTGGAGGCGGCGACAGAGGGAGCATGACAAGGTAAAAGGGGGCTTCGAAGGAGACAATGCTAGAGGTGGGTCAAAGTTTTGGGGTTTAGGGTTGTGGGTGCTTGCGTTAGTGTGAGGTGCATGATAGGGCGACACAATCAATGGTGATCATGTTCAAATAGGACACGACACGACAACAAGACGACACTATAACTATTGACCATTGATGTCACCAAATCAACCGAAGCTCATAAAAAGTTCAATGATACAGTTAGCACGTGTGTTGACTTGTTTGTAAAGACGACAAGGACGGCTCTCGCTAGCATCCAAATTAATTAAGGGTTTGTTACAAAATAATCAACCAACACGCTAGTGTAAGTACATATCATTAGAAATGTAACATTTGAGAATGGGTTGGACTACAACACGACACTGGGATAACCCCATCCCCCATAAACCCTAAACAACATGCCCCCTACCCTGGCCTTAAGATCTGTCACCCTACTATGACGTCATCCCCTCCAAGGGCGTAGTATCAGTGCCAACATTGCGTACATGATTATGAGGTCCACTGACATCACATTTTTTTTGTAAATCACACTTGAAAATTTCAAACTTTAAGTAGTGATTACAGCTCACCTGATTAGGGGAGTGGATGTATAACCTAGCCACATAGGTTCCACTCCTCGCACACGAATTTGAGTTCTTAATATTTCAAAAACAAAATCGATGTAGGGCCTCTCCAAAGGCATTCCTTAAAAGAATCGGATTCATCCATAAATTCATATAATTACGAGTTGATTAGAGGGATTTACATCACATATTCATAGGTCCAGCACCGCCACTGTCCGACATGTTCCGATAAGGCGATTTTTTTATCCGATTTTACGCTAATTACCTATGGGCTTCCTATGCAAACCTTGACGCAGCTGGTGGTCCTCTTTGAGTTCATCTTCTTCCTCTCATCTTCGTCATTTTCTCGCGCTCCACTCGTATATACAAGACGGCTCTATGATTTTTTTTTTGCTATTTATCTTAGGAGGCCAATCTCGAGAATTATCCATTTCTTAGTATCAAATGTCTAGACTTGTGAGAGTACAAAAAGGACATTAAGATTTCAATGACTGTTGATGTTGACTAGAAATTAAATAATTAGTCATTCCTCTCCTTCCATTATTTACAGTTTGATGAGGAGATTATTAGCATGCATGCACTGACCTCTTGGGGATGGGGTACTGGGGGAAGAACTTGCGCAGGATGGCGACCACGTCCTCCCTGTGCAGCACGGCGCCGTCCGCGCAGAGGTAGCGTCCGGCGGCGGAGGGAGCCTCGAAGACGCGGAGGTGCGCGGCGGCGGTGTCGCGGACGTGCACGTACGCCTGCACGGCGTTGGCGTACGTCTTGGTGGAGCCGTCGAGGTACTTGAGAACGTGCGTCAGGCTGGCGTTCACCGCCGGCTGCAGCGCTGGGCCCTGAACCAGCACCGGGACCACCACCACCAGGTCCACCCCGAGCTCCGCCGCCGCCTCCCACGCCGCGCGCTCCGCCACCGTCTTCCCGTAGCAGTACCAGTTCTGGGACACGCACGGAGGTCATGAAATTATCATTAATTATTGCAACGACGAGCTGCCGGCGACCATGCATGGAAATGTATATACTGATGCGTACCTTGGTCTTCTTGCAGAAGTCGAGGTCGCTCCAGCAGGACTCGTCGACGACGGCGTCAGGGGCGCGGTTGGGGTCCATGGCCACCGCGCCGATGGACGACGTGAGCACGACGCGGCGCACCGTGCCGGACTGCGCCGCCGCGTCCATGACGTGGCGCGTGCCCCGCACCGCCGGCTCCACCATCTCCTCCTGCGTTGCATGCAGACGAAGACGTTCGCCACATTAAATGCTGCATGCATATGCATATGCATGTAGTACTTATTTGTTTCTTTTTTAGAGCAGCACAAATGCATGCATGCAGCTAAATACCACAGCAACGGAGCTTTACGTTGGTCACTGAAGAGTGGGGCCACAGGCCGGATGCAAATGGAAACAAATGAAGAATTTTCCTTTTCATGTACGTAAAAATAAAGTTGTTGTTTTGTTCGATCCGGGGGGATATCTCCAGCAGTTAAGACATCCAAAATATGTTTGCAGCTAGCTGTATTCAGCTGGAAATTGATTTCCCACGAAGCAGTAAGTAGCATATATTTTTTCGAGGAAAGGGCAAAAAAAAAGATACAGATGAAATAATTCTGTGTATAATAACTCGATATCCCGGGGAATCCGATCCAGAGCATGGATTTTTGGTCGAACAGTCATCAGCATAGTCCCACGTACAGTATAGTAGAACGTTCTATCGTCGACAAGATAATACGTGTGTATGTACATACCGGATCGTCGGTGACCGGCGAGGCGGTGTGGAAGACGCCGTGGCAGCCGGCGATGGCGCCGCGCAGCGCGTCGGCGTCGAGCAGGTCGGCCTTGCACAGCGTGAGCCTCTCCGCCGCTCCGGCGAGACCCCTCAGGTGCGCGTTCTTGGCGTCATCTGCACGCAACAAACGAGATACAACATCAGCCCGCGGATAGATCAATCGTCCACGCGCCGCCGCCGCAAGAAGTACACGTACTACGTACCGGGGTTCCTGACGGTGCCTCGCACGGCGTACCCCTTCTCGAGGAGGAGCTTGACGATCCACGAGCCGATGTACCCGCCGGCGCCGGTCACGCACACCGTCAGCCCGTGCCCCGTCGTAGCCTCCGACGACCCGTCTGCGCCGCCGAGGGTCATGGCGCGGCAAAAAGATTTCCGACGGCCGGTTAATTAGGTGCTCAATTAAGCAGCAGGCCTACACTGAGCTGGGAGCGCCCTGGCCTGTCTCTCTCTCTCTCTCTCTGCGTTCGTATGTTTGGTATAAGTAGGGCGATACTTATAGAGAGAGGGAGTGCGCCGTGCGCGCGTGTGTCTGGTAGTACTAGTAGTAGGTAGACCCGTTGTTTTCGCCAACAGAGCAATAGTGGCAAGGCAGGATCTCTGATCCTCCCTCTGCGTCGGTCGATGTGGCAGCCTGGGATCGATCGATGCATTTTGGGTGTACGACTTTCAGGGTTTCACCAAATCAAGCTAGTAGCTGCTTTTTGATGTCTCGAGATAGCATTGACACGGTCTTACACGTCTAGACGCATTGGTGAACCCATGGATACGTTTCTCGACCTGGTAAGCTGCGGTGCGTTTTGGGCAAACGTGCTTGTTGCAGAAAGCTACTAATGTTTTTTATTTGTATATATAGGAAGCTAATAACTAGTGAAGTGTATGATTGATCGTGGTGTATTTGGAAAGATAGGTTCAGTTGGCATTGTGGTGGATTACGATAACCTAGCTTGGTATAACCGCTTGCGAATGTTTTATCCTTGTGTAGGTGTAGTCCTTTTCTATCAAGATTTATCCTTGTATATCAATCATACTAGTCAATTACTCATCTTTTTTTAATATAAAGATGTTTTGGGGGGTTTAAAATTGAATTCCGAAAACATTTTATATTTAGAGATGGAGGGTGTAGCCTAGATACAAGTTGACGTTGCGCAATGTCGTATTGATAAGTTCGGTACGACTGGGCGCAACCACAGAAATTGGGCATTATACGTCATGTTTTATGGTATTTGTTGTCTTTGCATATGTATCCTGGAAAAGGAATATGTGAGAGATGCCGGTGTGCAACCGACATTTATGGTTCAATTCCGCTAAAAATCCTAATGCCTGATTGCACCCTATAAGAGTTTATAAGACCTAGCCCACACTCTGCCACCACCCCTCTCGAGCTTCACTCGCCTTCGCCCCTGTTTTCAATCCACACCCACCTCACTGCCCTTACCCATGGCCGCTAACCACACGCCCACACACCCCTTTCTCTTCATCGCCGTAGTCACTCCTTCTCATCTAGGATGTTTCCATTCGCCGTAGCCTCGGCTAACTTCCTCCCTCCCCCCCCCCCCCCCCCCCCCCTCCCCCCACACACACACCACCCCACTATGCTTTCGAGTAAGCAAAGGGATATCTATCTTCAACATATATTGGTTTCACCACTTTTCGTGGATCTATTTTGTAGTCATCGATCCACATAACTATTTTTTCTAGTCCAAGTTATAGCTCTTTCGGACTGAAGCGGCTACTTGTTCCAGTTTAATACCAAATTAAAATATTTCAAGGTATACATTGTTTCTAGATCTTAAACTTTGTTTTGGATACCTTGGATTTATTCTTTTTTCCTTCAGAGTTCATGCAAGTTGAGTGTTGAATTTTGGGCTCAATTTAAGCATCGCAAGACATTTATTTTCCTATTTTTGTTGTATTTAAGAAATTGGGATCTAGAAGGCAGAGTTACTACTTGAAGTTTGTATACTGCAGATGAAGGACGTAGATTGGAGTAGCAAGACACTTTGAGGATTTTTACTTAGAAGATCTGTGAGATTTTCCAGTTGAATGCTTTGATTATGCGATTCAAATATCACATTTCTACATTTAAGATGTGTCTTCGAATCGCGAGGAAAGGGGAATCCTCCTCTCAGATAAAAAAAAACCGACGCACTTGTGGCACTTTGAAACAAGATGTGTGTTTCCAAGCTCTTTAATTGTGTTATGTTCAACAAATACTACAATTTTCTATGAAGAATAATAGGTATGAAAATTGGTTGGTACGTTTGGGCCGGTAATCATATTACGGTTTTATTTACTCGATATATACACAAAATAAGAATTTTTATGTTGCCAAATAGAAACTTAACCGAATAAATATATGCATCTCATTATTATCATTATTATTATTATTATTATCTATTTCCAGACTGTCCGGCTAAACTCCTTGACGATTATGTGCTAACCAATCTTGTTCCCATACGATTTCAATAACCTCTTGATTTGTTGCCTTTCACAGCAGAGTGATCTACACACCTCTATACATCATCCAAAGACGATTTGGTGCTACGTTTTGGAACACCGCACGCCCAGCTGTGAAAAGGAAGCTTTTAGGGGGAAAAGGCTGCCGTTTCAAAGAAAACTTGCTTCACAGCCTTGAACGCATCCAAAAAAACTGAAATTGTCTCCACCCACTGTACTACTAGCTACCAAGCCAAAAGATGACCGAGCCAACGGCCAGCACTGATCGGTGGCCAGTGTGTCACGCGCGCTGCCTACGTTACAGCGTGACGCGCTCCCAGGAGCAAACAAACAGCCAGCCAGCCTAGCAAAAGCCAGATCGAGCAGGCTTGGACGCGAGAGCCCAGTGACGTTAACCAAAAAAAGAAAGCTCTGGAGCTGATGCGCTCGGCCGTTACTGGCTTCTGAACCCTTTCTGCGCTATCTTGCTTGAGAGTGACGATTATTTCCTGCAGCCCTTTGCGAGGTGTGTCGCTGTGCGAAGAACCGTTCGGAGAAGTTGCTTGACAGGGATCCCAACTGCGTGCATATGCATCTTCTCTTTTTTTGGATATACAGTACGTACTACTACAACGACCAACTGGCGAGGTGGTAGCTAGGTACCAACCCCCCGAGAGAGACCCCGTGGCGTCGCCGTCGGCGGTTGGGAAGGCGCCATTGCCAGTCCGATCGGGAAGATGCATTGCATGGAGCCAGGGAGGATGGTTGTTGTCTGATGGAGTTGGTCCGGGCGAATGGAGGTGTCCGGGAATGGAAATACACGCCTCTGCCGGCGGCTAGGGTTTCTTGGAAGATTTGTTTTTTCGTGTACGAAAATCGTAATAAAATAGATGAAGCAAGAACCAGTTGGATTTGTTTGCGATGCCTTTCTTTCTAATTACGGTATGTGTTGTGGTGTGGTAGGTAGAGTAGCCGGACAGAGAAAGAATAGGGCGGGCGTGGGAGAAATGTAGAAGTGCATCTAAGGTACGTAAATTATTTCGACAAAGAAAACAAACTAATATCAACAAGAAGTTACTAACTGAACCTGGTCTCTGCAACAAACTTAATATCCACAGTAAGTCGAGCCATTAAGGATGCACAAAGCCAAGAAGAAGAAAAAACATGACCCCGTTAAAGCAATCAAAATGACTTGGGGCACTAGGAAAGTAATGCCACCAATGGCATGACCAAGACCACGAATAAAATTTCCTTGAGGAAGAAAACAGTGCATAAACACCGTTGTCGTCCGATCTATACCGTGAAGGAAGTCCAGGAGATCTCCTGAGAATGCCTTCAACCAGGAAATGGCTAGAAGTCTGTCATTATCACGTACAATCAATTAAGGTTAGACCTAGGGTCTCCACCCCACAAATCGAAGGCTTGGTACTCTAAGAGCACCATCAAAACGAAGTCATCTTATGTTGCCGTCTCAATTGCCGAGAACACTGCTGCAGTGTACCGATCGTCAGGCTCAAATTCGTCTCGTGCCTAGTTTTGGTGTGTGCATCGCCACGCTAACTAAACCGGGTCGGCACTACGTGTTATGAATCATCATATTCTCCCGATACTTGCATACACATCACGGTGCCTCAGCGCATGCGCGTGGTCCTGTACATCGCCAAGCATTTGAAAACCATGTCTTTCCATACGAGATGCCAGGTGTCGTCATTGACATATCTTCAAACACCGTTTTAAAAATCCCTACCTCCGTTAGTATCTTGGCGATTGGGGCAGTTGATTAGCTTCTGTTGACATGCCCATTGGTGTCAGTGTAAAGTTGGGTTGCTTGCCCATTGTTGACATTTTGTACGGGATCATCGTTGGCACCACGTGTCAGGAGTGGATCCATTTTGCCTGGCAGTGTCTGCCATCAGGGTCCCATTAACCAGGTAACTCCCATCAAGTTTGGGTCATATTCTACGGACCAACTAGGTCATGTGTGAAATCCTGTTTCACGGAAACTACATACATTGGGGTGAGGCGCCCCTTCTAGATTGCCCATATCTCAACTACTCTAGCCCACATCAGTGTAAAGTTGGGTGGCATGCCCATTGGCACCACGTGTCAGGAGATATGTGGTTCTATTTTGCCTATCAGTGCCATCAGGGTCACATTAATCTGGTAAGTCCCATCAAGTTTGGGTCATACTCTACGGACCAACTAGGTTCACCTTAAGAAGTAGATTATTTTCGAGGTGTGTCTTAGGATCTTCTAGGATACCCCAGCTCCTTGAAGGCCTTATTGTGTTTCATGCTGGATTCCTCGAGCTCGTTGCAAGTAGATGTTTCCCAAATGTAAAAGATATATTATAGTACCTTTCAATAAGAAAAAGGTTGTCGGACACACAAGGAGCTTAAGGCATTGGTTAGCAAGTTTGACAAGTAAAACAATGAAAGATACAAAGGTTTTGTATTTTGAGTTTATAGTTTTCAAGAAAGTAAATTGCTACAAAGTAAATTATAATAAACTAAATGCTCTTTTCAGAGAAAGCCTAATCCTCTATGTAGCAATAGGGCAAGATCAAGTGTGTACTTATATGTGACAAGCGTTCCCGAGCGTGGCAAGGAATTACTTAGCATAAGGATTTCTAAATAGCATGGTAAGCATTTTGTCAAGTTCAATTCTCATTGGACGGAGCATAAAGTAGGTGCACCCATATACATGAGCAAGTGCACCCCTAATCATTGGTCCTAAGGGAATTTTCATGTGCAAACAAAGGATTCATTAAGACATAAATGTCCAACCATAAAAACAAGTTCTAGGGTCCTCGATCTAAAAAAACCCTAATGCACTCAAAGTCTCAGGACACGGTTTCTGTCATTTCTTCCCTCCCTACTCTCTTCATTACACTCAAGTGTAGCCCTATGAGCCCATATAGATGAAGTAATATGCAGTCGACGTTCGCATATCACCATCATAGAACCACATAAAAGGTTAAAACTTGACCAAATACTCGTTGCATACTATATAGAAATCATAGCCAGTTCATCATATGCCCTCGGGAACAACTACCCACAACGGTGAAACATGATATGGATCAGTGGCATATGGATTATAACACAAACAAAAATATAACTTCATCACAAAATAAAGACAAGGCGCCAATCACAATCATGCAAATAACACTTAAACAATATCTAGGATTCAATCAACCACGAACTATGAGGAGAGCAAAGTGGATCTTCGAGATGGAGATGGTGCTGATGTTGGGGATGATGGAGATGGTGATGGAGAGACTCCCTCCTACGCCAAGGAGGAGTGGTGATGATGATGGATTCGATTTCCCCCTCTCTAGAGATCTCAGAGCAGCAGGGCCTGCCCTCTCCCGGAGTAGGACAATACTTTCGCCTTCGTCGCTACCTCTGCAAATCGTGGGAAAAATGTGGCATAGGTTTTCTAGTGAAAAGGGGACATCTATAAAAAGAGAGAGCTGAGGCGATACTCGAGGACTTAATGGGCCCTGATGGCATGGCCTACAGGTGGGCCCGCGCCACTTGGCCTGCCCTTGTGGCTATCCGCGTGTGCTTCTAAAGCCCATTATCCTTCTCCTAGTGAAAAAATTCTATGGTATTTTTGAAGGGTTTCATTGTAGAAAACAAAAAAATTCCTACGTTGGAACTCCCTAACGTGCAAGATCTATATATGTAGTAATGCAGTAACGACCGGAGCGTATAGAATACATACCCTTGTAGACCGTACGCGGTTAACGTTCCCAGGGGAACGTGGTTGAAGTAGTCGAACTCGTAGCCGACCTCAAGGTCGCGATGCTCCTCACAGGTCACCCCTTGCTCCATCTTCATCATGCAGCAGCTCCGGCTCGCAACATCCAAGCTGCCCCAAGTGTGTCCCCTCGTGGTTTCGTAAACATACGGTGTACGATGACGACCTACGGCTCCCCGATCCCACCGGGAGTGCGGAAGTAGATCTTCGGCTTGGAATCCCTGCAGCGCAATGACGTGCTGCAGGCGCGCCTTGTTCGCACATCCCATACAGGGGGGCCATGGTCACAAGGGAGAGAGAGAGGAGAGAAAGTCAACCAAAAGGACTTCTCTATTTTGGTGTGGCTACTCCCATCCATGGGCACCCCTTTATATAGGGGAGGGAGGTGTGCCCTCCCCTTTGGGTTTTCTATGTGAGACTAATCAAGGGAGAGAGGGGGGAGGCGCCATGGGCCTCATGGGACACCCGACCAGGGATAAGCCCCACCCCACGCACAGCCCAAGGCTGGCCGGGTGGGCCCCATGTGGCGGCTAGGCCTTGGTCGCTTTGGCCCTTGGCCCTTCCCTCATGCGGTTTTCCCTCATGGGTCCTTTTTTCCTAGGAATTTTCACCCATTAGTGGAATACCCTTTCAAAATTAGATTTTTAATATTATATTTAATATTAATAACATTAATTAACATGTAAATACATATTACAAAATATGATTTGACCCGAAACACCTTTCGGATCCCTTTTCGATTTCCTCCGAACAACTTCGGAAATTTCCCAGAACGAGTCTGGTTCTCTCACAGAACTTTTCCGGTTTCCTGTTCTCTTTCATATGGTGATTCCAACTTATAGAGGATCTTTAGCTCATCGTACCCTTAATTGTATTTCCCCACGACTCGAAAATGGCACAGACATGATCTCCATCAATGATCAATAGAGGAACCAGGATGCCCATATGACCCCTGTGCATTCCATGATGACAATGTCGTTTGAACCGTAAATGTTGTTTCCTATTCCTTTGCCACTTGATACCTAGTTCATCCGAGATTTGATCTATGGTATCTCCATACCTTCGTTCGATCTTGTTACCGATAACTTGTTTTCTCGTTCCCATGTCGTTGCATTCCGTGACTCAGTCACATGCTTGCAAGCTTCGTTAATGCAATGTCATCGAGATGGCCACATGTATCTATCCATTACATGGATTGGCAAATCCTGGTCTTGATATGTACTCCTCTATGCGCTTCTTTGGGAAAGTTGAGTCGCACCTTTTTGATCATCCAGTCATGGTATGATACTTGATACCATATAAGCTCCCTCCAGAATGATGATTTGCATTATCTCATAGTCTAAGAATTAGGTTGCGAGGTTTCCTTAGTTTATTATTAATGGTGAACTTTGTAACTAGATCTCATTATGATACAACTATTGGGTGTTTGTCTATCATATCATTCAACCAATGATATGCCCTCATTGTCAGTTGGCATAAATGCCCATGATCTCGAATCCCTAGATCATCCTCATGACCAATGAACTAGTTCGCTAGAGGTAACTAGAGACTTGGTTTATTTACATACCACATATGTATTAATGTTTCGTATTAATATAGTTACCGCACAGTATGAAACGTATTATGAACATAAGAGATATATCAAATAATACGCTTTATTATTTGCCTCTAGGGCATATCTCCTTCAAATTTTCCTCGAATTAATTGACGTCCATAAAGTCCCTAAAACAATAAAATATGAAAAGTGAGGTTTTCTGCCTCCCGGAAATTAAATACCAATGCAAGGGACTTTGTAGGAAAGTCTCGTAAATCATCTAAAAAGCATGAATAATAATAGAACAATGCAAACAACAATATAAACTAATTCTATACGTGGCTATTGTGATGATACAAAATGCACGTATCAACTCCCTCAAGCTTAAACCTTTGATCGTTCGAGAGCAAATAAGTGACTAGATCATATCATGCGCAGCGAGCTTATGGTTGATAAAAATAAATACAAGCATTGTACATCAACCTATTCATGTTCTATTATCTTAAAAGATTTATAGTCTAAAACTCATATAGATGATAGAAACATAGATAGAAGCTTGATGACCCACAAGTATACGGGGTGTATCGCAGTATTTTCGATAAGTAAGAGTGTCGAACCCAACGAGGAGCAGAAGGTGCTGGCTAGTGGTATGGATCAGGAATTCTCTACAAATACTTAGCAAATGGATTTTTAAGGGTTTTCGATAAAGCAAGTAAATAAAGTATGAGTAAATAAAAGACAGTAGGAATAAATGCAGCAAGTGGCCCAATCCTTTATGCAGCAAAGGACAAGCCGGTTGTATTTCTATAGATGACCAAACGTTCTCGAGGACACATGGGAAGACTGTCAAGTGCTTTCGCTTCATATAGTCGATTAATCTTCTCTAGCTTGCTAAGTGTTGTGTGGGTGAACCTGTGCTAATGTACCGTCTCATCCAAGACTTAATACATACTTGTGATTAAATCCCCTTGCAAACATCCGTAAGTACAAGAAAGTAATTAAGATAGAAACCTAACCACAACTTTAAACTCTAAGACCCTTACGTCCCTTGTGCAATGGTTTCCTAACGGGGGTTCAGGTTTCTGTCACTCCGGCAACCCCTACGATTAGTAGCCAAATACACAATGCATTCCCCTAGGCCCATATAGGTGAAGTGTCATGTAGTCGACGTTCACATGACACCACTAGAAGAAGTACACCACAACTTAAATAACAATCTATTGAATCTTTCTCAATGCAACTCCACTACTAACAACAAGACTTCTCCCATGTCCTCAAGAACAAAACGAACTACTCACAAGACATCATATGGATCATGATCAGAGATGGAAAAATGATGTATAACAATCTGAACATAAATAATAATTCAATGGTTCACTCAATAGCATCAACTACAAAGAGTAATCAACACCGGGAAAGTTTCCCCTATGAACTATAGCAACGCAATTGTTACAGTAATATGGAGATGGTGATGAGGGTGTTGATGGTGATGATGGTGGTGGTGATGATGATGATGATCCCGATGAAGTCCAGCTTGATGGTGGTGTTGATGGCGACGATCTCCCCTCTCCGGGAAGGAATTCCCCCGGCAGAAATCTGTCTGCCGGAGAGATCTTTCTCTCTCGGTGTTTTCCGCCCCGCAGAGGCGGCGGAATCTTTCTATGGTCGCTCCCCAAAGAGTCTTAGGGTTTTGGGAGGAAGATATATGCCAGAGGGGAGAGGCTGGAGTGGGCCAGGGTGGCCACACCACTCCCTGGCGTGGCCTAGGCCTACCCGCACCACGGGGTGGTGTGGGACCCCTGTGACCCACCTCCACTCCATCTTGAGTCTTTTGGAAAAATAGAATTTTCCGTATATTTTCCCGGATTTTCTGATCTTCGCGAATTTTGCCTCCAAACAGCACATTTTCCATCAGAATCCTGACTGCAGCGGGCAGCGGTCCATGCTCCAAAAGTCATCAACCATGCAAAAACAGATGAAATAACATAAGTATCACCTCTCAATACGAAATATATCAATAAATAATAGTGAATTAAGACATGAATAGTGATGCAAAATGGACGTATCAAAGCTCTAGAAACTACACCTTACTTTTGAATAAGAATAACCATTATATGTTGGACAACAGAATCATATTTACTTTCACATTAACTTTCAACAGTAACCATTGTACTATTCATAGTATTGTTAAGGACTTTGCAAAATAGATAAACTCTCATAAGATAACTAGTTCAAGAAGATAATAATTATAACATGATAGACATGAAGTTCAACTTGTGTTGAACACTTTTATCACTTGTATGGTATCGGTTAACGGTCTTGTTTCTTAGTATCCCTAGTATAAACCTTATTATGGATCTTTCGATCATGTCATATGCTCTTTAAACCTTTAACTTTCACTTTCCATGGCTAACCCAATCCTCAGGTGCCGACCTTTGCATTCACTTTCCATTAAAGCATATGTATTGAAATATCCATAACCCTTAGTTTACACTTCGGTTACTAAGCATAACAAGAGTATCTCATTCCCCCTTGTTAACACCTCTTCCTAACTTTTTATCCTACACAAAACCACATCTATTCTCCAAATTAAAAATTTAAACTTCAATCAAACATAACTCTCTTTGAGACTTTTACCTATTCTACTTTTATTTATTGAGAATAATTATATGCTTGTCCAACATACTCAAGTTAATTTATTTCAAGGCAAGGTGTAACTGAAACATCCAAACATGGTGCGATCATCTGCATGAGTGTTATCCATAAATCTCAAGATAATGAACCATGAATGACACCATACTTTATATTTTTATTAAAAAACACTCGACCAAGGATACATGATAATGCTCTAGGAGCTTTGGAAACACTAAGATAAAAGATAAAAGCATACCTAAACTAAAAACCATGACTAGATGCAATATGATGAACTAAAAGGCATAAAAGACTAGGTGGAACTCCCCCAAGCTTAAGTTGTTGATGTTGGTCCTTGATCTATTGCTTTCGAGAATCGTCCTCGGTGGTTTTCCTGATCTTTCCCAGCATTGCAAGCATCTTCTTATTGATCTCAATCTGCTCTGCAAGTTGGGACTTGTAGTTCTTGACATCTTCCTCCAATGTTGCAATGGTCTCCACGCAAACCGTGAAGTTCTTTCACATGCTTCTCACATACTTTGTGTTGACCGCCTCCTCATAATCCTGCAACAATTTAATGTGATGGTGAGAGCCAGATGAGTACTCACTAGTACAAACTCGGTTTTGCTAGATTTATCTTCTTATAATCCTACAAGAGTTTAATATGTTAGCTTTGTTGACGATTATACCCGGTTTTGCTGGATTTATCTTCTTAAATATAAGTCCGATGCCAAGCAAGTCTTTTAAGCTTTCCAGGCTCATGTTGAACGCCTTCTAGATACAAAAATCAAGGTGGTTCACTCCGATTGGGGTGGTGAATAACATAGGATGCATCACTATTTTAAGCAGATGGGCCTTGTTCATTGGGTGTCCTGTCCTCATGCATCTCAACTAAACGGTGTTGCTTAACGCCAGCACCGTCATCTTGTCGAAACAGGCTTCGCTCTTCTTGCACACTCATCGATTCCTCTTCGGTTTTGGGATGAGGCTTTCTTGACTGCATGTTCTCTCATCAATCGCATAACCACGCCGGTCTTAGATAAGGATACTCCTATTCATCATGTTTTTCATGTACAACCAAACTATGATTTTCTTCATATTTTTGGTTGTGCTTACTGGCCTAGTCTCCAGAAGTACAATGCAAATGAGCTAGAACTTCGTTCCAAATTATGTGTCTTTCTAGGCTATAGTCAGATGCATAAGGGGTATAAGTGTTTGGTTCATTCCAAGGGACGGATTTATATCTCCAGTGATATTGTGTTTGACGAATTTGTTTTTCCTTATGCCACTCCTGGAATCACTATCGATATTCCCACTCTTCATGAGGATATCACTTTTCCTTCCTCTGAACTGGATACGAGTGAACATGTGTGCAAATATGAATTATCTTACCTATCGACTAACCCCTCCATTCGAGTTGATTCTTCACTTGTGCAAGGAGTTGTTCTCGATACGACGGCGTCCATCCCTTAGTCGGCGATCGACGTGCATGGTACTGGTGGCATGCATGGTATTGGCGCAGGTGCCTATGCGCCTGTCTCGTCTCGCGCTCCCGATGCGCCTGGCTCTTGCGCTCCCGACATGCCCGGCTCTTGTGCTTCTGACGCCCCTGGACGTACTTCTGCTGCTCACGGTCCAGCTCGCCGCCCCAGTCGACCCAGCTCACCGAGCCAGCGGCCAATACGCGGTAGTCCGTGTCGCCTATTGCTAGGCCGCATTTAGCTACGACACCCTAGACTGCCGGTGCTCCTTTGGCGCTGCCTAATGCTCCTCCCAGCCAAGCAATGGTGACTCTCCATTGGGACAACACCCGGCGCGAAAAAGTGTACCCTGATGGGACAGTGCGCTACAATTCGAGTCGTCACACGTTCTTCGCTGCTCCAGTCTCTCATCGTGATGCTCTTCGAGAGCCAACATGGAGTGCTACTATGGCTAGCGAGTTTTCTGCTCTCTGTCAGACTCGCACATGGACATTAGTTACCAAACCACCGGGTGTCAACATTGTTGGTACCAATGGGAGTTCAAAACCAAGCACAAGCCAAATGGTTCTATAGACAAGCACAAGATGCGCCTTGTTGCTCGAAGATTTACTGAGCAACATGGCATCGATTATGGTGACACAACTCAATCCTATTGTTAAGCCAACCACTGTTTTCTTGGTTATTTCTTTCGCTATGTCTCGAGGATGATCACTTTGTCAGATTGATGTCAGTAATGCTTTTCTGCATGGGTTTTTATCTAAGGATGAGTAGTATCCCTCTCATGTCTGCAAGTTGCAGTGTGCTATATATGGTATTAAGCGGTCTCCTCTGGCGTGGCATGCCCAGTTGAGTGCTCTTCTGCTTCAACTCGGTTTTGTTAGTTCTAAGGTTGATACGACTTTTTCATTTTCATTCATGGTGATGTTAGCATCTATATGCTGGTTTGCGTTGATGATATTGTCATTGTTGGCTCTAGTCCTACTGTAATTAATTATTTGATACAACTCTCTCTAACGCGTTTCCTATCAAGGATCTTGTTGTGTTGGAGTACTTTATTGGACTTGAAGTGGCTTACACTTTCGGGGAGATGACATTGACTCAACGTAAGTATGCACTTGATTGTCTTCATAGAGTCAGCATGGAGAATTGCAAGTCCACTTCAACTCCGCTTTTGCCAACGAAGCAACTATCTCATGATTCTGGTTCACCATTGGGTACTGAAGATTCTTTCCGGTACTGCAGTATAGTTGGCGGTCTACAATATCTAACACTCACACGTCCAGATATTTCCTTTGCAGTCAACATGGTGTCTCAGTTCCTCTCTCAGCTACCGAGGTACACTGGGAAGTAGTTAAGAATATTCTACAAGTCTCCTTCTGTGGGCATTAGCATATTTAAGGATGCTGACTAGGCAGGGTGTGTTGATGATCGTCCCTCCACTTGAGGTTTTGCAGTCTTTGTTGACCAAACCTTATTTCATGGAGTTCTAAAAAACAACCGACTGTCTCGAGGTCAAGTACCAAGGCAAAGTATAAGTCTTTAGCAAATGGAGCTGCTAAAGCTATATGGGTCGATTCCTTGCTCAAAGAACTCGGTGTTTCTCAACAGCAAGTCCCCATTTTATAGTGTGATAATTTAGGGGCTACCTACCTGATAGCATCAGTGTTTCATGCTCATACTAAGCATATTGAGATTGATTTCCATTTTATGTGTGAGCGGGTCGCCGATGGTGCTTTGGAGGTGAAGTTTATCTCTTCTTGTGATCAACTGGTGATGTGTTTACGAAACTAGCCACACGATATATGTTAGACTGATTCCGAACCAATCTAAATCTTGTATGTACTAGCTAGTTTATATTGAGAGGGTGTATTAGAGGTAGAATCGGTTTGTACTCCCGTACGTACTCATGTGTATATTGTACCATGTTGTGTATATATAAAGAGATCACCGGTGGAGGCTAAGACCACCGAAACCCTAAACTCTCGTTTTATAATTGAGAAGCGCTTGGACCGAGAAGATTAAATTGGAAAATGATTTTACTCTCGAGGATCTATGACAATGTGTTGAGATATGGTCCCTTCTCCAAAACGTGCATCTCGATGAGTACATAGAGGATGATATTTGGCACGGCTAAGTCGGCCTATGAGGTACAATTTTTGAGCTCCATTGTCTCCAACATGAATAAATTGGTTTGGAAAGCTTAGGCCGCTCCTAAAGTGATTTTTTTTTGCTTGGCTTGCCACGCGAAATACAATTTGGACGGCAGATCGGTTGCCAAACGGGGTCTGTAAAATGTGGAGTTTGTTCGCTTTGCAAGCAAGCTATAAAGTCCGTAAATCACCTTTTTGTTGTGTGCCGGTTCTCCAAGCGCATTTGAGCTTATGTCAAGGAGTGGATTGACATTTTCGAAATAGATCAATCTTATTGGATAGTGCTACTAATAAAGAAATGGTGGGAGGAGATGACGGATGGTCTTATTCTTTCACTTACCCACCTAATAACTTGGAAAGTTTGGAATGAGCGTAGTGACCGGGTCTTTGATAACAAGCACACCATGCCATTCGTAGTCCTGGATAGAATCAAGCATCAAGCACGAAGCCTGTTGATAGAATTAAGTGTGAATCCCATTTGTGGGTAACCGCGGGAACTCTTGCGTGAATTCATGCCGCGATAGTAGAACTTCTTTTTTATCCTGGACCTCTTAATTGCTCGTAAAACTTTTTCTTAATTAATAGATTGGGACAAAGTTTTTTGTCCTATTTCTCCAAATTTGTTGACTTGATTTTATCTAGAATCAGACGCTAGCACTAAAATAAGTCTAGATGCATTCGAATCTAAACAAATCCGAGTTAACTAATTTGGATCAGAGGCCATAACATATTCTTTGGATTTTCTTATAACCTTTTTATTTTGTCCTCCTCAAATGCTCCATGAAACCTCTGCATTTCTTGATACGACTTGGCCTGCTCACCTAGCACGTACAATGTTATGGTTCCAATATTAAGGAGAACCACCAAAAGAGTTTATACGAGATGACATAGCTAATCATAGTTCCTAGTTCTAACAGAAGAAGGAAACATCCGATGGTATCACGATCGGAGGAGTTTAGATGACAAAATAAGAATTAAAAGCTAGTTCGAGCACGTCAGATCGAAACACCCTCAAGAAAAAGTGACCCTGAATTGAAGTTAGCATGCAAGCAGCAGTTGATTCGTGGCCGTCGTCGTTCACTGATCCCCCGACGCACTGCGACCGAGCTCGGTGCATCCTCTGTACAACCAGCCGGAGCCTAAGATACCGAGTAGCGCCGGTTCCTCGACGACGACTTGTTGGAGTCCAGCGGCTTGGCCAACGATCGGGGGCTCTGTGAGCTGCCGGACGTGTCGGAGCTCTTGCTCACCACCTCGCCCAGCGGCTTCCCGGCGACCCACAGCCTGTCAAAGATCCTCCGGGACCTTGACGACAGCGACAGCCTGCTGCTCTGGTTCGCGATGCTGGCGCTCCTTGCCAGCCGTCGGTCACCTCCGCCGTCGACGCGGCGGCGGTCTTCATCCACCAGTTTCATGCTCATGCTCCCGAGCTGCTTCCTCAGAGCCGCTGTCGGAGTGGGATGCTCCGGCAGCGCCAGCGCCAGCGCGCGGTTCTTCCAGCAGTCGTCTTCCACTTCCAGGCGCGTGCTGCCGTCGCCGGCGGCCAGCAGCGTGGTGCTCGTGCTCCCTGGCGCGCGCATCTGCTCGAAGAAGAGCACCTGCACGACGACGCGGAGCGGCAGTCGGTCGTTCTGGGCCGCGTGGATGGACGCCTCCTTGGAGAGCTTCCTCACGTCCATCAGGCTGCACATCTTCCTCTTCTCCACCTTGGATAAATCGGGATGCAACTGAGAAGAACCAACGATTGCATACATGTTAGTAACACGATTGACCAAGCAAAGACCGGGAAATCATGTCAAACAAATGTGAGACATACCTTGAGGAAGACATCGATGGCGGTGTACAGGCCATCATGCACCGGCCTGACCGATTCAGGCATTGACGTCGCCAGCCCGACGAAGCTCGACACCGGCAGGTTCGGGTCGGCGGCGACCTCCGCCAAGTACCCATCGACAAGCCTGCACAGCGCCAGTAGGGACTCATCTGCCTCCACGTGCGTCTCGAACACGTCCTCGCCGTCGACGAAGATCCCGTCTCCGGCAACCCCAGCACGCCGCATGTATCTGCCGACAAGCGCCTCGACCAGCTGCACATCGTAGGCGGTCTCCGCCGGCGGCCTTGCCGGGATCAGCAGATCGTTCACCGACGCCTGGTGCAGCTGCGGGACGACCCTGTCCATGAGCTCCTCCCTCAGCAGCTCCCCGGCTCCAACCAGGACAGCCAGTTTCAGAAGATTCAGCAAGAACTGGCAGGAGCAGCAACACGACGACGATCCATCGTCGTCCGACGGCATCAGCCAGACGATGGTCTCGAGCACTTCCATGGAGCAGGCATCGTCGTAGTTCGCCGGCGTATCGCGGCAGCTCTCCGGGAGCCACCTGGCAGCGTATGCCCTGAGAGCCTCCCCGAGTACGTCGGGAGGCACCCTCCCCCTGGACTTCACCGCCACCATGACACGCTTGTAGAGCTCCACGTCCAGCTCGCACAGGTCCTCCACCCACCAGTCCCTCGGCACCGCCGTGGACGACGACGAGCACAGGCGAGCCTCCACGATCTCGTCGGAGGACGCCGCCTTCCGGTTATAGGTGTACGACCACACCACGGTGCCCGGGCTCGCCGTCGCCTTGGTCGCAATGGAGTCGACGCACCTCGCGACCAGCTTGAGCTCCTCCGACCAGGGCAGCAGCGCCACGGTGCTCTGCAGCGCTATGATGGAGTCCTTCCAGCTCCGGAAGACGCCCGAGTTGAGGAACACCTCGATCTTGTACACGAGGTTGCTCTTGTCCACGTCCTCCGTCATGCCGAGGTGCTCCGCCGCGCACCTCGCGGCGACCACGTTGTACGGGTTCAGCGTCACGACCATGCCGTAGCAGAACTTGGCGCAGATCTCGAAGGCCTTCGCCCCGCCGGGGATGCCGTGGAGGTAGACCTCGTCGGCGCCGTTCTGGCTCGCCTCGATGATCAACCGCTGCAGCAGGCTGCTCTTGGAAAGCAGAGGGAACTGAAAACAGATTGTGCAGCGGTCAAAATTACTGACAGTTTTTTTTAACCAACGGTCTTACAGGAAACTGTCAAGTGGTCAAAATTACAGAGATATTAACCGGTGGTTTTAGGTGAAAACTCAGTGGGTATGATTGAACAGTGGGAATTTGTTGATCTGCTGTAGCATTCTGTGTCTGTCGAACAGATGCAGCAAATTGGCATACTTAATTCCGAGGTAGCAGTACAGTACGTGCAAACGTAGCCACCAACAGAAAATACACCAAACATGCATATGGAAATGGAAAGCCGATCTAACGAAACTCTTGGAAAGATTCTGAGAGGCAGCAAGGATCCAAATTACAAGTGGCGCCCTTGAACACAGCCGCATCTCGCGGTGTGCTCGTAGCTGTACATTGGCGGATGCATTGTCTGAATAATTAGGTTCAGTAGTTCAGCACGACAGCTTCAGAGTGTTTTTTTTCTCTCATTCAGAAATACCTTCAGAGTTATTCAGAAAACTGGTTTCGGATGGGTTTTCCACTGTGTGAAATGTAGAGGAACACAGTAGTAATTACCTTGTGCAGATAGAAGGTTGCCTCGTCGACATGGACGACGATGTCTGACGGCAGGTCGGACAGCACATATCTGCAGGACAGGAGGAAGATCCGTTCCGTTCAGAGCTACACAATGGTTGAGCAAGACATGGAACAGGGGGGGAGAATGTAGCAGAAAACATGAAGAAAACGTTGAACAAACGGGAAGAGCAAAGGTACTGTATACTAGTACATGTTTGGTAGACTTGAGATTCATCTCTTCTGTCAGAAAAACATTCTTTTTAAAAACCTAATAACAAGTATTCTTGCTGCCCATGTCGAGCCATCCAGATACACTCCAACCGAAACTATAAAAAAAATACATAAACGGGAGGAGATGTGAAGTCCAAGATCCGGTGGGCGTGGCCATGTGCGAGGCAAATGAAAGGGGGAAGAAGAGAAAGCAATACTTTGATCGGCACTGCAACTTTCCAAGTTAGAATAAGGAGGAGAGCAGGGAGAGAAAAGAATCCTATGATCCATATCGCAACTGCTACGACCATGTTTTGCTCGTACAGCCAAAAGCGAGAATGGCCAGCTTTTTTTCTGGTCAAATGTATGCAGGCAGACCCACGTAAGCTCATGAGCATTCGAGCAGTAGCAGGCTAGCTGCAGCCCCACAGGCAGAGCTCAAGATCAGATGGATCACCACGGTAAAAACTAGTCCTAGAACCCAGAGGAGAAGAAGAAGAAGAAAATATGAGGAATTTTATAAATTACTCTTATGTACTTGTGTATTTCAGAACGTTGAGTATTTCAGAACGGAGGGAGTAGAACACTGCATTATTGCAGTTTTGTTTCCCACAAAGAAAATAGTTTGAGGGAATAACAGGGAGAAAATGAGCAGCCGAGAAGCTAGGCAAACGCATCTAGGCAGGCCTAGAGCTACTAGATGTTAAGAACACCAGTAGAAACAATGCATCAAACGCGGCTGAGACATTACGTCGTTCCAGAGAAACAAGGGAGGGGAAAGAAAGACAGGAAAAGCCAGCAGAACATCGGTTCGATGATCACGCACGCCGCCGGTACTAAGAAGAAGAAGAAGCAGATATGCATGGTTTGCAAATGCGCAAGAGATCGAGGAGAGGAGTGGCTGACCTGGAGTCGCCGCCGCCGCCGTCGGCCTGGAAGGCGTCGAGCTTGGAGCCGAGCTTCATGAACTTCATGGCGAGCGAAGGCGAACTGCTGGTACTGCTCCTCTCTCTCCTTCTCCTGGGCGACAGCTTCTGTGCAGCTCGGCTGGGTTCAGAGCGCGTCTCTCGCTTTCATCTCACGTCTTCCTGCCTCCTCCTCCTCCTCCTGCTCCGGCGCTACCCCTGTTTTATTTACTCTGCAGAAGAGCAGGCCAAGCAGAGGTCGCAGTCCCAAGAAACGCACACGGGCAGGCAGGCAGAGAGCGAGAGAGGTGTGGTCTGTTTGGTGAGGAGAGGGGTGGTGGAATTAAACTCGGCCTCTTTACTGCGGGTGCAGGCCGCGTTCGGCTACCCCTAGCACCCTAGCGCTGCCTACTACTAGCACGCTGCACGCCTGGTCTTTTCCTTGCCTATTTTTTCCCCCTCTTTCAGCCGCGCGCGGCGTGTGTGGCGTGGTGTGGTCTGGTCCGGGGTTCCTTCACGATTTCGGTCACGAAGAGGATTTGGAGCTGGGCTTTTGGTTCAAAGATCTCCCTTAACAAAAGAGCTGCAGGTTTAACATCAGAATCATGCTTTGACCGGAATCATCCCAGGTTCATGGGCAGGCGCCCTTGGTCATAGTCGGCTCAGCTTTCGTTTTCGAGCCGCATGTCCACAAAATGTTTCTGTATTGGCTTACCTTGTGTATCAGATGTTTCCGTACTAGTACGTTGGTGCTTGTCATCATACTTCCCTTTACATTCAAGATTTATTTTTATTTTTGAATTTGTAGTATTAGAAGTTCTTTTCCTATACCAAATTGAAATCTCGAGCAGCAGCGTTCATGTTGTCGACCATGTTGCCGAAGATGTTGTCGATGCCTGGGAAAAAGTTATCATCAGGAAACTCGTCGGCAGACGATGTCGTGGTTGCCAGTAGTCGCGTTGAGCGCTCCTCAAAAACATGATCACCCATCACATATACAGGTTCACGAGAGGCGGAGTTCCGAAGGCCTACCATCCCGATCTTCGGTGCACGTCGCGGTCAGGTGGAGAAGTCGAAGGTGTCTGCTCAAGGAACTGGAAGTGGAAGTGTGTATAATCTCTTATATTTTCTCTTGTCTGATGTGTCTCTATTTATAAAGGATAAGATCCTCTTACTTTCCGAGGAAGTTTCATGGGGACCAGAGCCAATCAAAGAGATAAAGGAGAGCCGAGAAAATCCGGTCACAAGGTGACAAGGAAGAGCCGAGAAAATCCGGATAGAAACGACAACGGAAAATATCTAGGAGAGATATCTTCTGGAGTGTTCTCGAACAGCAAAACCAACAGATGAGTTCGGCTCGGCTCACTCCCGCAACCCGCGGCGCGCACATGTCTTGACTAGACGAGGCAGGCGGCATCGGAGGACGAGTGTGCGAGAGCTACTCCATTTTGTCACTCTTTAGTGAGTGGTAGAACAGACTGGTAAATAAGGTGGTGAAACACACCTTCCACTAGCGACTAAACTTTAGCACCACTAGTATAGCCATGAGGTGTCTCACCTAATGGGCCAAAGATAATTTCAGAATTTGTAGTGGTTATGGGAAAAAGGCCAAATACCAAAATGCCTCAAATTTCAATAATCCCCACAATGTCTCACTAGCATATTACACTTTTTTTCCAGAACATTGTTTTATATATCAGTGTTAAGTGAATATTGTTAGGTTGAACTTTTCCTCTAGACTTCATGTCAAACTAGTTAGCAACTTGAATAGTGTACTATGCCTTAAACTACAAGTTTTATGCGCACCGATTTCACACAAAGTCTAAACTATAGGGCTTCTCCGTGGTTTGAAACTTATACGCCATACTATAGGGCCTTTCATGAGTTTATTAAAGAGCACCCAATCTCACGGACCGAGACTTCTATAATCAGACTCATATATGTGTGTTCCTCGGGAGATGTTCTGTAGAGCAACATCTCTACTTAGGAAAACCACTTGGAACACATTAAGATATCACTAGTAGGAAAATGGATATATCAGTAATTTCCTAGTGGCATGCAGATATATTTACACGCCATCACTTTCAGGCAAAATAGTGTTGGTGTGCAAATAATCCTGAACGACACTAGGATAAGCTAATGGTGGCATTCAGCTAAAAGAAAATGCTAGCGTTAAGTAGGTCTGACGTGCGCACACGGAATGGATCTTGTAGTGGCATTCGAGATAAGTGAACGCCATTGATCTAGATGTTACTAACGGTGTTCAGTTGTATCGTACGCCACTATTATTTGTACCAAGGAAAGTATTTTTACACGATTTTTTGTGTGTAAACAAACATGGTACTGTGCAATTTTGAAATTAAAAACGAAAATATCTTTTAATAAATATGAAGAGAATTTTTAAAAGTTTAGTGATGACGTATCGTAACTTTCGAACGCCACCACGAAGTGGCTTAGTGGTGGCGTCCTAAATGTTGCACATGCCACCGGGGAATTTTCACTTAACCCCCGGTTGTCGCCCGTCACCAGTCCCCGCCTCCTCTTCTTCGTGGACGGCGTCCTCGTGAGCATCGTCCCCGTTTGTGCTGTGCTCGCATGTCGCTATCCCGTCGAACTGTAGTCCCCGCCATGAGCGCCTCTGTCACCATCCCCGTGCGCATTATCCCGGTCCACGCCACGCTCGCATGTCGCCGTCCCGGAACGCGCCGCTCGTCCATTCACAGCTTCCGCCGCCCTTGTGAACGACTCTGCCACGCCTTGTCCCAGAAGGTGAGCAACCCCCGGCCGCCGCGTCAAGTCCTTTTTTTTTGCTATAGATATATGTACCATTTTGATAAGTTTTAGATTGCTATTGTATGAAATGAGCAATTTTGAATCAATTGTAGAATTTTGAGTGATTTTGAATAAATTGTGGAAATATACTCGTGTTGGCCAGTGGAAATGTACTCATGTTTATTTCTACAGGGATTATACCCGAGTGGCCAAAAGTATTGAGGAAACCATTTCGTCAAATTTTGGCACTCATATGTTCCATTTTTAGCAAATGTCACGCCGAAATTGTGATTGAAATTTATACTTTGTTCTATTTTCCGTTTCATCTGCTAACTAGCTATATTTACTATGAATGCAAGTTTATTTATGCTTATGCCTCTTCCATTTTGATATTTGTAGAATGGATCATACTAATGAAGTGTGTGGTGGTTGTGCTCAACCGTTGGACAATAATATCTCCATACTGCTCCCTGTCAAGTTTGAGGTTAAGACGGTATGTGTTCTAAAATCCAGCTATGCACAATCTATGCATGTTGATACAAGCATCAATGAACCATGGGCTTTGTTATTTTGGTATGATTATATTCAGTCAATTCCTTGTGCTTGGCGACATGACTTCATGGAACATTTTCATAGAAGCATGGATTACGATGTCGTGTTTGAGGTTACGTTGGTGTCCTACACTGAGCCTGACAGGAGTTACAGTCACCAACATAGATATTCGGACATCAATCAGTGGACCTAGATGGAGAAACCCGTTGAATTAGCACGACATGCAATACCAAGACAAGATAAAAATCCTTCTCATTCATAACAAGCCATGATATACTTCATGTATACGCCCCTGATGTCTCATTCATAACAAGCTGTGATATACTTCATGTATATGCCCACGATGACGATGTCCAACAGTAAGCTAGCTATGCATCTCCACGCTACTATTTACTTACTATGTATACGGCCCCCGATGGTGATGTCTTCCTTATTGATATATGTAGAGGCCTTATTGATATACGTAGAGTGGATTATAGTGAATACGCGTGTGGGAATTGTTATCAACTGAGTTGGCATTGCATGAACAGGAAGATTAATATACCGCTCCCTCCAAACTTTGTTTTTTGGATTATGTTTTCTGAAATTTATATATATGTGCAATCCAACTATAAATACAATGAAAATCAAAACTAATTGTTGTTTATTTTGATTATACTCAGTCAATCTCCTATGGTGCACAATGTGGCTTCATGGACAATGTCTATAGAAGCATGGATGATGATGCCGTGTTTGATATCACTTTGTCGCATTACAATCATCTCAAGAGGAGTTACGAGGTTATGGTCACCAACGAACAGATTCATACATATTTCAGTGGACCTGGCTGGACAAATCTCATCAATGACTACCGCGTCATGCAAGATGTACGAGAGTTCAAATTTGTACTCGAACATTATTATACCATGATCTACTTCACTTGCTTTCTCCATGCCGACTCTTCTGACGAGGAGTGAACTTTAGATATTCTATTTGCTTATAAATAAACTGCTTGTATGTAATGAGTGAACTCTAGATAGTTCTATTTTTCTATCAATAAACAGTTTGTAGGGTGAGGAGTGAACTCTAGATAGTTATTTTTGTATAACCATGTAAACTCTGGACCTGTATAATACCGTAAATTTGTCTATAATTTCATTTATATATTTCTATACTGCTTGTGCACCTGTTATGTAGACGACGATTAGCTATTAGACCTTATCGCGGTAGGGAAATTCTCTGAAATGTTGTTATTGCAGGGAAAACTGTTGTTGGTGCTAAAACGCCAGTGGCATTCAAATTTAACCGAACGCCACCATTACATTTCTTACTGCTGGAGTTCAGGGTATGCGCCACTACTAATACACATACTGGTGGTGTTCAAAATGCACGCCAGCGGTACATATTTTACTGGTGGTGTTCTAGCCCCACGCCACCACTACAAGCTACCAGTGACGTGAAATTAGTGGCGTGCGGGTACTATGCCACTAATCTCATATTCCGAACGCCACCAATAGGTTTTTTCCAACTAGTGTATATATCAACCTGCCATAAAGATTAGGAGAGTATTGCATCTAATGGAGAGGTTAAAATAATGTAACGATATTCTCCTCTCAACTGACCAACAGCTTGTCTCAGCTGATATCAAGTGATTCGCTTCAAGTATATCGAGAAAGTATCTACCATTGGATTTAGAAATCATATCACAAGCTCTTAGAGTAGCAAAACCGAGACGGAGGTCTCCTACCAACGGTTGGATATTACCTAGGTTGACTTGAAGCGCACGTGTAAAAACGGTGACAACTCCTCCTCCACATATGGGACCACGAGATTGAAGAGCTTGATGATTTAAGACAAAACAATAGAAGGGCACCCAAATTTGACGTCAAATTACAGTTTCGAATAGAGGCTCTTGCGAGGGTCATCATGCCATTCTCATTAACTCTAGTAAACTCACCACATGCCCGAAAAGTGTTAGCAATAACATAGAACAAATAACGAACAATAGGGTGATCAATTTGGTTTCCCTTGAGAATGTTTCCACGGATTCTCCTTCTATTAAAGTAGTCCAAGAGTGAGGGATCAAGGACAAATGTGGTGGAGCGTATATCGGTGGTGTTGTTGGAAAACCCAAAACGATGAGCCCATTCATCGTGTGTTAAGATATATTCCCGATCCATAAGGTGGAAATTGATGCAGTCAACTCCCGGCATATACTCCTTGGAGCAGTAGTGTGAACACACCGTATGCGTCAAAGTATTGAGAAACTCAAGTGTCAAGCGACGATATGTGGCAGCATCCTAAAAAAGTGATATAAACGAACATTATTGCAAAGTAAATCAAAATTGTGATGAATACCCAGTTGGTTGAGGATATAATGATACGTCCACTTGGTGACTTGAGTTCTCGGTGCTTGAGACGGTTGAAACGAGTGAGCTAAAATACTCGGTGAACTTGATGCCAAATGACTTAGGAGTTAGTTTATCAATGGGTGGTATGGCTTGTTCAGCAGCTACTACACGTGTACGACTCCTTGTAATCATCTACAAAATAAAAAAATTAAACTAATTAAAAATTGCTCTAATAGAAACATAGCATAAGGGATCCTCTACACTTTTTGCAAAAGAATCTCCTCTAGAAGAAAAACTAAGCATTCTCATAATCAAGATTAGCTCAAGAACAAGATCTAAGTCTAAATTGATAGTGGTGAAAGATTAAGCAAGGTTTTGATGCAAATAAGTTGGGTAGCGGAGGAGAAACATACCTTAGATCGATTGGATACGAGGAATTAAAGAAAGAATAAGCAGAATTGAAGATCCAATGAAGGTGGTTTGGAGTTTGGAGGAAGAATAAATAGGAAATTGTGATTTAGTAATCTTAGGTTTACCTCTCCCTAGGGTTCATGTCATGGCCGAGTACGCGTTACGGGCGAGCGGTATGGCCACAGCCCGCCCGTACCAAGTGACTTACCTTGGGGGTGATGGATCCCTCCGATGATGCACTCGATACGAGTGCGCGGCACGGTCGTACGCGCCCCTACAACTGATCATTATCTTCTCAGTACATCTACCTCAAACTTGATGTTTTGTTTTCATGTGCCGTGATGTGGTACGGGCGCATGGTACGGTTTCCTCTAGTTGTACCAGTGCTCGTTAAACTCAATGTAAGCTTCAAAAACCTAAGGAATTAAGTTAGTAGCTTCGCGAGCCTTTGCACGTCTAAGCAAACAGAAGAATGAAAACAAATAAACTTTATAAAAATAGTAGTACCTTATGGTCATGTGTTAGGAAAAACAATAGATCGAGGATTACCTTCATTTCTTCTCCTGTCTTCAAAGGACTTTCTTGAACACTCTTTATTATAAACAAAACAAAACAAAAACAAAACGAAACTAACACAAGATTAAAAACTTTATTTCACATGGGTTACCTCCCATGAAGTGCTTCTAGTTAAGATCAATTAGCTTGACTAAGATGGTGATTATTTAGGCTTTGCAAGTGGGAAACCTACTCCAAAGTAATTAGCTTTTAAAGTGATTATACCATCATCGTCATTAGGGTTGGGCTTCTTCTTCCTAGGAAAGTGGACTATAAAAGGATCTCTAGATGGTACTCCTATTCTCACATTTCCTTCATATAAATTGATCAAAGCTTTGATATTTCTTAGGAATGGCCTACCTAGAATTATAGGTGCTATGGGATCTTCGGGCATGTCTACTATAACAAGATCAATAAGAGCAGGACATCCTTTAATTTAAATAACTATATTTTCTTTTATCCCCACAACTTGTTTAAAGGTTGAATCAACAGGATGGGTCTCATTTCAGTAGTTGTAAATGGCCCTAAGTTTAACTTATAGAATAAACTCTTGGAAACTGTTGAGATGCTTGCACGAGATCACAAAGAGCAGCTATCTCATTAACAACAATTTTAATTTTAATAGTGGACTCAAAAATATCATCTAGCTTAGCTGGAATCTTATCAGCTAGTTTCTTATACTCCATTTCTAGTTCACGAACTTTATATGCTACTTCTTTTATAAATTGCTGATATGTAGCATCGTTACCTTATTCTATACATGGATTCTTTGCGGTGATCATCTTTAATAGATCTTCTATGGTATAATCTAGTGATGGCGCATTGCTATAATCTAGCTCTTTAGACTTCTCATCTTTATTTTGTGCTCTCATCATCTTGAGGTCTTCCACCGGGTTTGGCTCGAGATTTCTAGCGAATTTTGTAAGTATGAGAGCTTGGCTCTTGGCTACTTTTCCCAGTTGTGCCTCCACGGTCTTGGTACTTTTGTGTAGAGCATGCACATCATTTCTAATTGTAACGACCTGGTTAGATAATTTCTAATACTATCTCATGGTTCTTTGTGATTTTAATAAGCATATTATTTTGCTCGGTTTGAGCTTGTATGAAAGTTCTAACAGTATTTTCAAAAGAGAGATTGCCATGATATGCTCCACTATGGTTATACTAATTGTTATTGTAAGGAGTACCTGCAGGATTAGAATATTGTTCTTGAAAATTTAAGCCAAAGTTTTGACTCTTCCAAGGAGGATTATAAGCTATATAATTAACTTCATTATCGTCGGTAGTGATAGCATTAATTTGAGTATGTTTCTTACCCTTCACAATATTAAGTAACTCATCTACCTTTGTAGTAAGCTCTTCATTATGTTCCTCAGTGATGGAGTTCACCCTTTTTTAGGACCTTTCTACATGCCATTGGGAAGGGTTATTTTGCATATCATCAAGGAATTTATTTTCAACACTTACTTTCTTTCCCATGATGGTTCCTCTTGCTACGGTATCTTGCATAGACTTAGACATTAGGTTAAGACCATTATAAAATAAATATAATATAAGCCCTTCTTCTATCCCATGACTAAGACAGTTTATTACGGCTTCTTTCATCCTTTCCCAAGCAAGCGCTAGCGGCTCACGGTCTTCGACTCTAAAACTTCTAATGTTGACCTTAGCTATATAGTCTTAGCTAGAGGGAAATTTTTTGTCATAAAAAAATTAGTGCATTCCGTCCAAGATGTAATAGTGCCTTTAGGCAAAGCTAGAAACCAGTACTTAGAATTTCCTCTTAGATAGAAAAGAAATAAATGTAATTTAACCGTATTTGGGTCAACATATTTAATGCGCATCATGTCGCAAATCTCATTAAAAATATTTAGGTGCAAACGTGAGTCCTTAGCAGCAGAGCCTCTAATGTCTACGCACTTCTATTCTTGTAGACAGTTGTTGGCCCTCTAAGTGTAGATGTTTGTAGAACAGCAACAAATTTTCTCTTAAGTGGATCACCCAAGGTTTATCGAACCCAGGGAGGAAGTGGTCAAAGGTATCCCCTCTCAAGCAACCCTGCAATCAAGATACAAGAAGTCTCTTGTGTCCCCAACACACCCAATACACTTGTCAGGTGTCTAGGTGCACTAGTTCGGCGAAGAGATATGAAATACAAGTGGTATGGATATAAGATAACGGTACTATAAAATACTTTGATAGCGTGGAAGAGACTAAAGGCAAACTGAAATAAAGATGGAAGCAAGCAAACATGTAACAGATCTAGTTGCAAACGGTATTTTAATGCTTAGAAACAAGGCCTAGGGATCATACTTTCACTAGTGAACACTCTCATATAAATATATTCTCTTCATGATACTACTCTTAACTACTCTCTGGTTGGACACTCTAATCAACGGTAGGGCTATAACAACACACCTCAAAGTTCATCTTTCCCATCTAGAAAACCCCACACTGTCACCTTGAGTACTAGATGAGTCCAACAAACACCACAATTTCATAAAGACATCCAACTCTAAATATAACTCATAACAAGTATTTGTAATCTCTAGCCTAAGTGCCACCATGGTGTGCATGTTGTCACTTTCACACACATGGGGAGAGCAGAGATCTATTAAAGCACTTGAGTAGCAAGGTAGGTCTTATAGATTACAAGCTCATGACCACAACAAGATCATGCATAGAGAGAGAGATGAACACATAGCTACCGGTAGAACCCTTAGCCTCGAGAGAGAACTACTCCCTCCTCATCATGGGAATCAGCAACGGTGATGAAGATGGTGGTGGAGATCGATGGAGATGACTCCGAGGGCACTTCCCCGTCCCGGCAGGGTGCCGGAACAGAGACTTTCTGTCCCCCGAATCTCCCCTTCGATGGCGGCGGCGCTACGAAACTTTTTGTGGATTTCTGATTGATGATTTAGGGTTTTCACATCGGGGGAGATATATAGGCGAAAGAGGCAAGGTCGGTGGGCGACCAGGGGGCCTACACCACCTGGTGGTGCAGCCAGGGCTAGCCCGCGCCACCACATGGTGTGGCCGCCCTGTGACCCCTCTCCGTCTCGTCTTCTGGCTCCGTGAGTCTTCCGGTAAAATATCAACTTTGGCTTTTGTCCCGTCCAATTCCGAGAATATTCATTTTCTGACTTTCTGGAACCAAAAATAGCAGAAAACAGGCAACTGGCACTGTGGCATGTTGTTAATAGGTTAGTCCTAGAAAGTGTATAAAAAGTACTCCAAAGTTGGAACAAAACATAAGAAAGTAGATAAAACCAAGCATGAAACATCAAAAATTATAGATAAGTTTGCAACGTATCAACATCCCCAAGCTTAACTCATGCTTGTCCTCGAGTAGGTAAGTGATAAAAAGAAAGAATAATTTTTTAGGTGACATGCACCATCATAAACTTGATCAAAGTATTTGTAAAACATTGATAGCTGGGATCATAGTACTTGATTCATAACATGAAAGATAAAGTTCTAACAAATAAGACAAAGCAACTATGTTGCAACATGAAAAGGTACAAACAAAAGATTCATGAATAACAATGCTTTGCAAGACGTTTTTTTGTTTCACATAAATAAAACATAGCATAGTGGCATTGAGCTCGTCCCTCATAGAGTAGCAAACATAAATGCATAGGACACCTTCAAAGTTCATAAGAGTGACTAGATACAGATAGTTTAAAACAAGCAATATCAAAGTTATGCATCAATCAACAAGTCTTGGGACAATGCACATAGAACTAAGAATGGCCACTATGCTCTCAAAGTAGGTCCATGAAGATAGAAGGTGGAGACTCAACATGAAAGTAAAAGAAAGGCCTTCATAGAAGCAAGTAGGGATTCAAGTCTCATAAAGAGCTTCCAAAAATTATGGTACTTATTAGCTTTCAGCTCTGATTGCCCCTATCATAAGCATCTTGAAGGTGATTAAGGTTAAAGGGACAGAACTAAGAGGATATGCTTAACAAGTTATAAGCTGAAATCTCATGCCCTACTTACGAAGACCAAACCTCATGCTACTCAACTTTAGTCACGAGTAAGCTCTTGTCCTTGTAAGTATATGTGTATCATAAAGAACCGCCAACTGGGTACCCGTTGCACATGATACAGGAGCTATCCCGTAATAAAAATAACAAGGCAAGTAGACAATGAGCATCTCAGCGATCTTTTTATTTGGTATTTGCATAGATTTTTATTGAGGATGCTTCATAGAGTGCTCATTATGGTGATGCTGCAAGTTTCCACCATGATTAGGCATGGCTTAGGCTAGCGGTCCAGGCATTTCTCTAACACACATACAAACTCCATGATCTTACAAGTTCCACTTTTATTTCACACTGCCGGGATCCATAAGCAAAAGAACATGATATCAACGGGGTACAAAGTACAAGTGCAATGTTGAAAGCGTTCTCCATGATACATGGTTCTGCTAACTTCAACTTATAAAGCGCAATCATATACGCAACAAAGAAGGACCCAATGGTTCAAGTTTATTAAATGCAAAAAAGTAAAGTGTGCCATCAAGTTCGTGAGAGCTTTAATCACTAGTTTTCTCATAACAAGTTTAATTTGGAAGATAAAAAAAGCATGAATATTCTTGGAATAGCATAAGCTAGTAGGTAGGTATGGTGGAATCTTTGGAATAACTTGGTTTTGGGAGTTTGATGTATGAGTGGAATTCATACTTGGTTGTGGAGGCTAGCAAAAGACTGGGAGCGACAAACTAAGAGAGCAATAATGGACATAATCATGCAGAGCGACAAAACATCATTCATCAAAGCATAAAGTGATACTAAAAGTTGAAAACTAAAGGATCATAAAGGCTTATGGTGACTTGAGATAGTCATAACATGGTGTGAGCATGCGCCAAGTCAACCCAAATAAAGCATCAAAGGAGAATACCACTATACGATGCTTTAATATGCTAAAACAGCGCATGATTCATCCAAGGCACATTAAGAAATCTCAATTGTTTATAACAAGTCATGCTACAACAAAGAATACTAAGCATAAAGCCAAAACAATATCAAGCATGGCATGACAAAGCATAGGCCACAGTCAAAAACAAGCTCTCTTTACCACTTAAGCATGAACTTTCCTACTCTTTTTTCAAACCAAACCAAACTATTTGAAAACCAATGGATGAAAGAGGGGGTCCAACCAATTTATTCAAGAAAACTAAGGAAACCAAGAAAACGAAAAACCAAAACAAAAACAAAAAAAGAAGACGCTCCAAGAACAACACAACTGTGCATGAAACAATAAAAATGAAGTGTTTGGAAGAAACCTGAAATTTTTATTGATGAAGAAGGGGATGCCTTGGGCATCCCCAAGCTTTGACGCTTGTACTTATTAGATATTTCTTGGGGTGACATGCGTGTCATCCCCAAGCTTGAGCTTTAGTCCATCCTTCATCTCATTACTCATTCCTTCCATACACCTGAAATTTTTCCTTCATACAAAACTTCACACAATCTTTATTAGTAACATTAGTGCACTCAAGATAATAAGTCTTTGGATTCAGTTACAACACCAATAAAATTTCCATTAAAACACTAGCTACTGTACCACTTCCCTCAAAAAGCTCAATTCTCCAAAAGAACTCAAAAAGAAACCAACAAGAAGCAAATGCAGAAAATGGCAGAAATCTTTCAAAACAGACCAGCAGGCAAAGACGAATTTTTTCGAAGACCTTGTGTTGCTCAAATAAAAAAGTTTTGAACTAACGAAAGTTAGATAACAACCTGGGGCAGAAGCACAAACATTCACGCCTCAAAAGGACGTACAAAGATTTTACACTAATTTTTACGGTGAAGCACATAAATTTGTTTCGGGACAGCAACTTTCCCAATCATTACTTCTCTCTCATTAGAGGTTACTCTTGGCACAAAAAGCAAATAAAAAGGATAAGAAGCGGTTATTACTGAAGTAATAACTTCCAATGCTCATCTAAAACTTTTGGGTTATCTCCCAATAAGTACTTTTCTTTAACGCCTTTAAGTTAGGCATGATAGTTTGAGAAGATGCTCACATAAGAAATATAAATTAAAGTAAAAGAGAGCATCAAGAAGCAAATTCAAAACACATTTAAGTCTAACCCACTTCCTATGCATAGGAATCTTGTAAAGAAACAAGTCATGAAAGCACAAAACAACAAGCATAGGAAAGCAAAAAAAGTGCAACTTCAAAATTTCCAGCATTAAGAGGGGAAACTTAATATTATTGAGATGCATAAAACCATGTTTCCCTCTCTCATAATAACTTTCAGTAGCATCATGAATAAAATTAACAATATAACTATCACATAAAACATTCTTATCATGAGCCACATGCATAAAATAATTATTACTCTCCACATAAGCATAGTCATTCTTATTAATTGTGGTGGGAGCAAATTCAACAAAATAACTATCATTATTATTCTCATCACCATAATCATCAAATATAGGAGGCATATTGTAGTCATAATTAATTGCCTCCTCAATAGTAGGTGGACTGAAAATATTATATTCATCATTGTAACCATCATATATTGGAGGTTTGGTATCATCATAAGCAATAGAATAGCTATCTTCCAAAGCTGGGGAACTAAAAAAGATCATTTTCATCAAAACCAGCTTCCCCAAGCTTAGACTTTTCCATAGCATTAGCAATAATGGTGTTCAAAGAATTCATACTAATAACATTGCTATTAGCATGCAAATAAAGTTCCATAGGTTTTTTAATTTTCTCTTCAAACACTTCATGTCCTAACTCAAGATAAATACTATAAAGCTCTCTAATTTTGTTGTTGTTTTCCATTAAGCCTGACTAGTGAAAACAAGAAACAAAAAGACAAAATTGCAAAATCTAAAGGAAATAACTTCGAGCACTCATACCGGAGGATGTGAGTACCTTTTACCTTACCTCCCCGGCAACGACGCCAGAAAACAGGTGTTTTCCGTGGGAGGTTCTTCTTCTTTAATCCTCTGGTGTGAATACCTTTTACCTTACCTCCCCGACATCGGCACTAGAAAATATCTTGATGTCTACGCACTTCTATTCTTGTAGACAGTTGTTGGGCCTCCAAGTGCAGAGGTTTGTAGAACAGCATCAAGTTTTCCCTTAAGTGGATCACCCAAGGTTTATCGAACTCAGGGAGGAAGTGGTCAAAGGTATCCCCTCTCAAGAAACCCTGCAATCAAGATACAAGAAGTCTCTTGTGTCCCCAACACACCCAATACACTTGTCAGGTGTATAGGTGCACTAGTTCGACGAAGAGATATGAAATACAAGTGGTATGGATATAAGATAACGATACTAGAAAATACTTTGATGGCGTGGAAGAGACTAAAGGCAAACTGAAATAAAGATGGAAGCAAGCAAACATGTAACAGATCTAGTTGCAAACGGTGTTTTAATGCTTAGAAACAAGGCCTAGGGATCATACTTTCACTAGTGAACACTCTCATATAAATATATTCTCTTCATGATACTACTCTTAACTACTCTCCGGTTGGACACTCTAATTCAACGGTAGGGCTATAACAACACACCTCAAAGTTCATCTTTCCCATCTAGAAAACCCCACACTGTCACCTTGAGTACTAGATGAGTCCAACAAACACCACAATTTCATAAAGACATCCAACTCCAAATATAACTCATAACAAGTATTTGTAATCTCTAGCCTAAGTGCCACCATGGTGTGCACGCTATCACTTTCACACACATGGGGAGAGCAGACATCTATTAAAGCACTTGAGTAGCAAGGTAGATCTTATAGATTACAAGCTCATGACCACAACAAGATCATGCATAGAGAGAGATGAACACATAGCTACCGGTAGAACCCTTAGCCTCGAGAGAGAACTACTCCCTCCTCATAATGGGAATCAGCAACGGTGATGAAGATGGTGGTGGAGATCGATGGAGATGACTCCGGGGGCACTTCCCTGTCCCGGCAGGGTGCCGGAACAGAGACTTTCTGCCCCCCGAATCTCCCCTTCGGTGGCAGCGGCGCTATGGAACTTTTCGTGGATTTCTGATTGATGATTTAGGGTTTTCGCATCGGGAGAGATATATAGGCAAAAGAGGCAAGGTCGGTGGGCATCCAGGGGGCCACCGTGCCACCAGGTGGTGTGGCCGCCCTGTGGCCCCTCTCCGTCTTGTCTTCTGGCTCCGTGAGTCTTCCGGTAAAATATCAACTTTGGCTTTTGTCCCGTCCAATTCCGAGAATATTCATTTTCTGACTTTCTGGAACCAAAAACAGCATAAAACAGGCAACTGGCACTGTGGCATCTTGTTAATAGGTTAGTCCCAGAAAGTGAATAAAAAGTACTCCAAAGTTGGAACAAAACATAGGAAAGTAGATAAAACTAAGTATGGAACATCAAAAATTATAGATACGTTTGCAACGTATCAGCCCGTGAGGAGTACTCACTCATAACAATACGATCAAGGATAGAAAACATTATGCAAAATACTTAGATTGAAATCAAATATTCTTTGGATTAAGCTAATGGCTATGGCTATGGAGAAGATGGAGGATGGAGAGGATGAACTATGGTGGTGGATCTCCTTTGGTGGTGTTGTGATGCAATCTAAGAATGGTGGCCCTCTTTGTGGTGGCTGGGACCTCGAAATATATAGGTGTCTTCACGAAAGTTGTAGGGTTTGACGAGATGAAGCCAACGCCACATGGTGAGGGTGGAACGTATGGGCGGGCCTTTCCTGTACTAGTGGTTATTAAAGCCTTTGTCGACTAGTTTTTACTCCAGGATTGCTTGGGCACGTAGAATTCCTCAAAATCTTCATTAATAGCTCCTGATTTCGCCTTAAAAGCATGATTTCCTGCACAACAAAATTCAAAGCAAGGGATTGCACATCTTTACAATAATTAATCATTATCAACAAGGCTAGAGAGATTCTTGGTCAATTACTTGACTAAAAATAAAGTTTAAACATAGAGAAAGATGGCTATTTTCATAGACATCAATCATGCTTTTTCAAACTTAAATATTGGAAGGACCTTCATGTACAGCATAATCTAGATATAACGCATATTGAGAAAAATTTCTTTGACAACATTGCCAACACTCTGCTATATGTGAAAAATAAAACAAAGGATAACCTTGCATCTAGGCTAGATATGTAGATCCTCAACATGAAGGAAACACATCACGCAAAGGAGGTTAAGTATCCTCGATATGATAAAGTGGTCAAAACTCATATGAGAGCTGCGTGCTACAACTTAGACACAAGCAAGAAAAGATTTTTCTATCAAGACTTGAGAAGTGCACGTTTTCTAGATGGGTGTGCATCATGTTTAGCCTCCAAGGTGCAACTAGAACAAAGGAAACTAGATGGTCTGAAGAGTCATGGTTGTCATGTCATAATGCAACAGCTGCTTCCACTAGCCGTCAAAAAATTCTACCATACCATGTTTGCGTAGCTTTGGTTCATCTGAGCATCTTCTTCAGACAAATGTACTCCAAAGTAATTTGCGTCGATGATATGGTGAAGTTGGAATTTGATATTGCTGAAACACTCTGCCTTATGGAGAAGGTTTTCCCACCCTACTTTTTTGATGTCATGGTGCATTTCTGTGTGCACCAGCCAACGGAAGCTAGGTTCGTTGGTCCTATGCAATATCGAAGCAAGTGGTCAGTTGAGATGTGTGTTCGTAACTTTTGCTTTGTCAATTGCATTCTTGTTCGCTGGCTATGAAGTTTTATCTAGCTAGCTGTAAAGTTTTGTCCCATTTTGTAGGTACTTGAAGAAGTTGAAACTAATGATGATGACAAGGAGTCACCTAGAAGGATCTATTGTTGAAGGTTATGTCCTTGATGAGAGCCTTACCTTTTGCTCGCGGTACATGCATGGTTTCCTTACCAGGCATAACCGAAAGGCTTGTAATCACGAAAGTGAAGATGAAGATGTCACAATGCCATATCTCCGCAGAAAGGGCCGCAAGTTGGTTGGAAATGCTATCACATAACTGGATGAAAAAGTTTAGATTCAGGCTCACCGATATGTTTTATTCAACTACGAACACATTTTGCTATATAAAGAGTACGTGTGATATTTATATCGTATTTTTTATAGCAATAATTTATATAGGTTAATCACTGACATTATAATTGTGCGTTGATACATTGCAAATGTATCTATAATTTTTGATGTTCCATGCTTGGTTTTATCTACTTTCTTGTGTTTTGTCCACACTTTGGAGTACTTTTCATATGATTTCTTGGACTAACCTATTAACAAGTGCCACAGTGCCAGTTGTCTGTTTTCTGCTGTTTTTGGTTCCAGGAAGTCAGAAAATGAATATTCTCGGAATTGGAACGAACAAAAGCCAAAGTTGATATTTCTCGGAAGATTCACGGAGCTAGAAGGAGAGCCGAAGAGGGGCCACAGGGTGGCCACACCACCCCATGGCGCGGGTCCACCTAGGCCGCGCCAGGGCATGGTGTGGGCCCCTTGGCCGGCCACCGACCTTGCCCCTTCGCCTATATATTCCTCCGGAGACAAAAACCCTAGGGGGTCAATCAGAAATCCACGAAAAGTTCCGTAGCACCGCCACCACCGAAGGGGAGATTCGGGGGACGGAAAGTCTCTGTTCCGGCACCCTACCGGGATGGGGAAGTCCCCCCGGAGCCATCTCCATCAATCTCCACCACCATCTCCATCACCGTTGCTGATTCCCATGATGAGGAGGGAGTAGTTCTCTCTCGAGGCTAAGGGTTCTACTGGTAGCTATGTGTTCATCTCTCTCTAGCATGATCTTATTGAGATCATGAGCTTGTAATCTATAGATCTACCTTGCTACTCAAGTGCTTTAATAGATCTCTGCTCTTCCCATGTGTGTGAAGTTGACAGTGTGCACACCATGGTGGCACTTAGGCTAGAGATTACAAATACTTGTTATGAGTTATATATGGAGTTGGATGTGTTCATGAAATTGTGGTGTTTGTTGGACTCATCTAGTACTCAAGGTGACAGTGTGGGGTTTTCTAGATGGGAAAGATGAACTTTGAGGTGTGCTGTTATAGCCCTACCACCGATTAGAGTGTCCAACCAGAGAGTAGTTAAGAGTAGTATCATGAAGAGAATATATTTGTATGAGAGTGTTCACTAGTGAAAGTATGATCCATAGGCCTTGTTTATAAGCATTGAAACACCGTTTGCAATTAGATCTGTTACATGTTTGCTTGTTTCCATCTTTATTTCAGTTTACCTTTAGTCTCTTTCGCACCATCAAGCTATTTTCTAGCACCATTGTCTTTTATCTATACCACTTGTATTTCATTATCTCTTCGCCGAACTAGTGCACCTATACACCTGAAAAGTGTATTGGGTGTGTTGGGGACACAAGAGACTTCTTGTATCTTGATTGCAGGGTTGCTTGAGAGGGGTTACCTTTGACCACTTCCTCCCTGAGTTCGATAAACCTTGGGTAATCCACTTAAGGGAAACTTGCTGCTGTTCTACAAACCTCTGCACTTGGAGGCCCAACAACTGTCTACAAGAATAGAAGTGTGTAGACATCAAGCTATTTTCTGGCGCTGTTGCCGGGGAGGTAAGGTAAAAGGTATTCACACCGAAGTATTAAAGAAGAAGAACCTCCCACGGCAAATGCCTATTTTCTAGCGCTGTTGCCGGGGAGGTAAGGTAAAAGGTACTCACATCCTCCGGTGTGAGTGCTCGAAGTTATTTCCTTCGATTCTGCAATTTTGTCTTTTTGTTTCTTGTTTTCACTAGTTAGGCTTAATGGAAACAACAAAATTAGAGAGCTTTATAGTATTTATCTTGAGTTAGGACATGAAGTGTTTGAAGAGAAAATTAAAAAACCTATGGAACTTTATTTGCATGCTAATAGCAATGTTGTTAGTATGAATTCTTTGGACACCATTATTGCTAATGCTATGGAAAAGTCTAAGCTTGGGGAAGCTAGTTTTTATGAAAATGATATTTTTAGTTCCCCGGCTTTGGAAGATAGCTATTCTATTGCTTATGATGATACCGAACCTCCAATATATGATGATTACAATGATGAATATGATATTTTCAGTCCACCTACTATTGAGGAGAAAATTAATTATGATTACAATATGCCTCCTTGATACATTGCAAATGTATCTATAATTTTTGATGTTCCATGCTTAGTTTTATCCACTTTCTTGTGTTTTGTCCAACTTTGGAGTAATTTTATTATGATTTCTTGGACTAACCTATTAACGAGAGCCATAGTGCCAGCTGCCTATTTTCTGCTGTTTTTGGTTCCAGGAAAGTCAGAAAATGAATATTCTCGGAATTGGACGGGACAAAAGCCAAAGTGCCTATTTTTCCAGAAGGGATCAAGTGCCAGAATACGAGATGGAGAGGGGCCAGGGGCCGGCCACACCACCTGGCCGCGCGGCCAGGCTTGGTCCGCGCCAGGGGATGGTCTGGCCGACCCCAGCACCCCCTCGGCCTCTCCTTCCGCCTATAAGTTGCCCTCGGGACGAAAACCCTAAGTACCCAATCAAAAATCCACGAAAGAGTTTGTAGCCGCCGTCGTCTCTGTCCCTAGATCGGGGGGGATCTTAAGCTCTTCCCGGCACCTTGCCGGAGAGGGGAATTCACCCTGGAGGCCTTCTTCATCACCATGCAAGCCTCCAGTGTGATGCGTGAGTAGTTCATCCTTGGACTACGGATCCATGTAGTAGCTAGATGGCTGGTTTCTCCTCCTTTGTGCTTTCATGTTTAGATCTTGTGAGCTCCGTTCATGATCAAGATCATCTATTTGTAATCCATACATGTTGTGTTTGCGGGGATCCGATGGATATTGAGATGCTATTTCAGATTGATTATTGATTCTATCATGTCTTTGTTATTTGAGATCTTGCATGCTTTCCGTTGTTAGTAGCTATCTTGGCCAAGTAGATGCTAGCAACTCCAAGAGTTAGTATTTATGCTCGATAGTAGGTTCATGCCTCTGGTAATCTGGGGAAGTGACAGGAATCTCTAAGGTACTAGATGTGCTGTTGCTACTAGGGAGAAAACAATGATCCTTTGTTCATAGAACAATTGTACTGTTTACTTTACACGCAGTCCGTAAAGCAATAATCTGTTGCTTGCAACTTAATACTGAGGGGGTTCGGATGATAACCTGAAGATGGATTATTAGTCATAGATGCAGTTGGATGGCGGTCTATGTATTATGTTGTAATGCCCAATCAAGTCTCAAAGGAGTCAAGATGTTTAGTATATGCATGTATTGCTTTCTCGGTGTTTGTCAATTGCCCCGCCGTAATTTGTTCACCCAGCATGTTATCTATCTAAGGAGAGCCACCTCTAGTGAACTATGGATCCCGGTCCTTTTTCTTTACATACAATCTGCAACTGTTTACTGCTTTGTGTTTACTTTCTGCAAACTTTTACTTCTTTCCATTCGATACGTTTAATCCTTTGTTTTCCGCAAAACACGGTGAGATTGAAAACCTCATCGCAAGTTGCGGACAAAGTTATGTGGTTGTGTTGTGCAGGTCTCCACGTTGCTACTAGCACCGGTAGTGCTCCCTGCCAAAGCTCAGCTAGTAACATCTTTGGGGTGTTTCCTTGCTCCTACTGGTTCGATTAAACCTTGGTTTCATAACTGAGGGAAGACTTGCTACTATATTCATCGTACCTTCCTCTTGGGGTTCCCAATGAGCTCTACGTCGAAAGTCGAGCGCATCACTCCTATATTTGATGATTATGGTGATGAGAATTATAATGATAGCTATTTTGTTGAATTTGCTCCCACTACAATTAATAAGAATGACTATGTTTATGTGGGGAGTATTAATTCTTTTATGCATGTGGCTCATGATAAGAATGTTTTATGTGATAGTTATATTTTTAATTTTATTCATGATGCTACTGAAAGTTATTATGATAGAGGGAAGCATTGTTTTATGTGTCTCAACAATGTTAAGTTTCCCCTCTTTATGTTGAAAGTCTTGAATTTGCACTTGTTTTTCTTTCATATGCTTGTTGCTTTGTGCTTTCATGACTTGTTTATTTGCAAGATTCCTATGCATAGGAAGTGCGTTTGACTTAAATGTGTTTTGAATTTGCTTCTTGATGCTCTCTTTTACTCTAATTTCATATTTCTTATGTGAGTATCTTCTCAAACTATCATGCCTAACTTAAAGGCGTTAAAGAAAAGTACTTATTGGGAGATAACCCAAAAGTTTTCGATGAGTCTTGGAAGTTATTACTTCAGTAATAACCGCTCCTTATCCTTTTCTATTTGCCTTTTGTGCCAAGAGTAACCTCTAATGAGAGAGAAGTAATGCTTGGGAAAGTTGTTGTCCCGAAACAGATTTGTGTGATTCACCGTCAAAATTCGTGTAAAATCTCCGTACGTCCTTTTGAGGCGTGAATTTTTGTGCTTCTGCCCCAGGTTGTTATCTAACTTTTGTTAGTTCAACACTTTTTGATTTGATCCACAGAAGGTCTTCAAAAAAATTCGTATTTACCTCCTGGTCTGTTTTGACAGATTTCTGCCATTTTCTGCATTTACTTCTTGTTGGTTCCTTTTTGAGTTCTTTTGAGGAATTGTGCTTTTTGAGGGAAGTGCTTCAATAGCTAGTGTTTTAATGGAAGTTTATTGGTGTTAGAACTGAACCTAAATACTTATTATCTTGAGGACACTAATGTTGCTAATAAAGATTGTGTGAAGTTCTGTATGAAGGAAAATTTTCAGGTGTATGGAAAGAATGAGTAATAAGATGAAGGATGGACTAAATCTCAATCTTGGGGATGCCACGCATGTCACTCCAAGAAATATCAAAGAAGTACAAGCGTCAAAGCTTGGGTATGCCCAAGGCATTCCCCTCTTCATCAATAAAAATCCCAGGTTTCTTCCAAACACCTCATTTTTATTGTTTCATGCACAGTTGTGTTGTTCTTGGAGCGTCTTCTTTTTAGTTTTTGTTTTGGTTTTTCATTTGCTTGGTTTTCTTAGTTTGCTAAATAAATTGGTTGTACCCCCTCTTTCATACATTGGTTTTCAAATAGTTTGGTTTGGTTTGGAAAAGAATAGGAAAGTTCAAGCGTAAGTGGTAAAAAGAGCTTGTTTTTTACTGTAGCCTATGCTTTGTCATGCCATGCTTGATATTGTTTTGGCTTTATGCTTATTATTATTTGCTGTAGCATGACTTGTTATAAACAATTGAGATTGCTTAATGTTCCTTGGATGAATCATGCGTTGTTTTAGCATATTAAAGCATGTTTGCTTGTTTCCATCTTTATTTCAGTTTGCCTTTAGTCTCTTTCGCACCATCAAGCTATTTTCTAGCACCGTTGTCTTTTATCTATACCACTTGTATTTCACTATCTCTTCGCCGAACTAGTGCACCTATACACCTGAAAAGTGTATTGGGTGTGTTGGGGACACAAGAGATTCTTGTATCTTGATTGCAGGGTTGCTTGAGAGGGGATACTTTTGACCACTTCCTCCCTGAGTTTGATAAACCTTGGGTAATCCACTTAAGGGAAACTTGCTGCTGTTCTACAAACCTCTGCACTTGGAGGCCCAACAACTGTCTACAAGAATAGAAGTGCGTAGACATCATGCATATGCAGAAAACGTGTCCAAATTCTTTCTGCTGACAGAACTGTGACCAGTAAAGGCCATCGACACAGAGTGACTTTTCACACGCTGGCAGAACATGTGAGACATCAATGTTTCTTGCAAGATACTACTGTGTTAAATAGTGGTATAACTGTGATGTACATTTTTGTTACTGTGTATAGGTCTCAAAAAATTCAAACTGAAGACGATGATGATGTACTTCGATAACTAAGAGTCCTGGTTAATCAACCTTGTAGAACCATGAATAGATATAGTTCTTATTTGGTTACGGGATAAATTTTTTGTAGAAAGGCTTATGGACTGCTTAATCCCACCATGAATTACGATTTAGTTATCCGTTGCAAGGAAGGAAACAAAGTGACTGCTTACTATGGTATGATCACATATGTCATTGAACTTAATTATGATGACAAGGGTTCAGTCGTGTTGTTTAGGTGTGGTTGGGTTAGTACTTCCCTCAGAGGCTCCAAGATGGATGAGTACGGCATCAAACTTGTGAACTTTAATCACGTCCCACAGACAGGAAAAATTCTCACCGATGAGCCATTTATCCATGCATGGAAAGCTAGACAAGTGTACTATATCCTACAGGATAATGATATAGAAGACTGTCTTACCATGAGGTCTTTTCTGCAACGGGATGTATATGAGTTAGGAGGCCCTAATGGGGATACAGAGGAGGGTGACATACCCACATCAGGTCCTGATGGTCTTGATATTGATTTTACTCAACCTGACATCCCTGATGAGCCGTATCCAGCTTATACGGGAGATATGTCTAGGCAATTTATAAATATGTCACTGAAAGATGCAATATCATTGTTAAGATAAATGTTTTCAGATTCAAAATAAATTTACAAGATTCACTATGTATATTACTTGCAGTTTGTAATACGACATTACCTTTGTGCATAAATGCAAGCACCGCAAGTAGAAGGATAAAGCAAGGGATAATTGATGGAAGATACCAACACAATAGCGCTACCAATAACGGTAGATACATGATATGGTGTTGTGTATGAAGAACTTTCTTAGGTAACAGTTGTGTGATCAATTAATTTGTCTGTTTGTGGAACTGATAGCTAACTATCTATATTGCTCTACTGGTATGTACTTGTGATGAAATTTGGAAGTATCATGTGAGATTTATATTATGATTTTCTGTGATTTAGGGTAAATTAGGAGAACCGTAAATATCGAAACCGCATGCTAAATTGGTGCACCTAGAAGCATCATTAGGGCACAAAAAACTATGTCGTGCACGAGTTATGTAGGCGACACCATATTGTGTCGTTGTGTCGCCCTACGTGGGCTGCGGCGTAAATACCTTGCTGCCGCAAAAGCGCTAGCTCGGTGGTTCACGTTGTGCCGAGCCAAAAAATCCGCTGTCGTTGCAGAATCCCCGACACGGTTATCCGTAACGGATTTTTTTGTCACGCCAGTGTGAGAGTGGCGACTAAGTCTGCGCCTCGATGTCTTTAAGAGCCAGCGCCCGAGCTCCGTGTTTTACTGGAAGTGGAAGAAAAATGGAAAGAAGGGTGGTGAGATGGCTTTGATGCCAGATGTTAGCGTCCACTTAGGCTAGACTAGCACTCGGCCCACATTCTGGACGTTTATGCTCACACGTCACAATATTCAATAGAGAACCCACCCCATCTCAAAAGTTTGGACTGGTGAGACGAATGAATCTCTCCGTTATAAGCTGAGTGTGGCCTCCTCTCGTAGACGAGGTGAGGCTAAATATGAGTAGCCTCTATCGGTCAACAACAACCTAACACCGCATCCCCCTGAGAATCCCATTGGGAAGGCATGGCAACCTGGCTCTGTTACCAGGTGTAAGGGTTCTCTCGATTATCTGTTTAACTCATACAAAGAATGTGGTTACAATTTGGGATTCAATTCCCGAGAGAGGAAGATGATGAGGATTAGAAGCAAGGGGGTGAGACATGAGTCGAATTCGCCGTGATCCTAATGGATGCCTTCCTCCACCGTTCTTGTTGGCTTAAGTAATCACTTTTCTCATATCAGCCCCATATAACGCGGGTTGGGATTGATGGGCCTCTTGGGCCTATCTTGCATAGTTGGGTTTCCCTCTAGTGCGTTCCTGGCATCGATGTAGCCCACCTCCTTATCTGGTACCTTGACATAGGTGGATGTTTTTACAGGTTACCCACAAGTCTTGGATAAGAATGTGGTCATTACTTGGCCAAAAACAAATAAGACCAGCTGCTGCTATAGATAAGGTTGGGTTTTCCATGTTGGTGGTGTAGGAATAAGCGAGTGAGGTAGACATGCGGACCTGCTGGTGTCGAGAGCCAAAATAGAGGTTGTTTGCTCGAAGGTGACCAAAAAGAGAAGGTGGCAGTCATCTTTACCATGGAAACACAACTATCGATTTTTGTTCTCTCGCCATCTCGTGTGAAACTCCCGTGTGCACATTGTCTCCTCTTTTCGCACCGCTAGGATCTGCCTCCATATAAACAGCTGAACCGAGCGTTTGTACCCGGCATGCCCCTGGACCGCTTTTAACAACGTGATAGCCACAACACAGACTACATTCGGGACTCTAAACAGCTGGGTTTTGCATCCAGCGGGCAATTAGGCCCAAGAGAACCCTTGTTGTAAGAATAATATATTTTGGTAGCTTCAAAACATAAGACTATGGGTATGGAACGATTTGTTTGATCTGAAAGTCACATTCCACACCAGTTCTGCTCGAATTACGTCTATCATTACCAACATTCGTTCCATAATCATGGTGTTGTCAGTGGCGGTGATTGATCTGTTAGCTGCGTTCATAGATTGCTCTTCTTTTTCCCTTTTGTCTTTTTGACTGTGTGCATTCTTGATATTTTCGTATTGGTGCAGAAAGCGGATATAGTTGGTATCATCTCTATATTAATATATCCCCTCTATCTAAAAAAAATCTTTACCAACATTCGCTTCATTCTGCGATTCGTATGGGTGGCGGAGGCAGCAATCTTGCAAGCACTAGTGGAAAAAAGGGCTTCGGTTTGTCGCTGAACCAGGCATCAGTCCCAGTTTGTTACGGGCCGGGAGTAGTGCCAGCACCAGTCCTAGTTCGTAACGTGTCCAACGGCTAATAGCGCGGGGAAGCGCTAGTCCCGGGTAATCTCAGGTCTCTAGTCCCGGTCCGTAACACGGCCCGAGACAAGAGACCTCGAGCCGGGCTGCTGCACTTTATGGGGACAATTAGTCCCAGCCCGTGTCATGGCTCGGGACTAAAAGGTCCCCCTATATGATACAGCTTCGTCCATGCTCTAGCCATGGCTATTTTCCCTCCCAAGCAACCGAGTTCATGCCCTTTTTTTCTCAAGATTTGTCAAGATTTGGTTACAACCCCTAAATCCAAGGTTCTAAAAGGTTAGGAACTTCATCGTTTCATCTCTTATTGTTACTTTAGCTTAATGCGGTAGAAGTATAGATGGATTTGCTTTCTCAGAAGTAGAGGATTTTCATATGTGTAATTTTAGGCAAATTTTGATTAGGCACACAGTTACAGAAAATTGAAATGTGTAATTTTAGAGTTTCAGAGCTCAAAATGGAATGAGGATTTCACTGCTAGAACAATAATTAAAAACTCCACATTTTTCATGTTAGTTGTTTTCTCCAATTCAAAACTTGGTGCATGTAATTTTTTCAAAATTCAAATTTAATGCTCTAGAAGCTCACATTATAACTTCTATTAAATTGATCATTAATCTCTATTCATGATTTTGTGTAATGGTTTTTGATATACTTTTACAATAACGCAGATGGTCCAGGAATGGATGTACGGTACCGACCGATGCTCTGGCGAGTTCATTAATGGCATGCATGAATTCATCCGTGTGGCTGATGCGAACAAGCGGAATGGTTTTGTATTCTGTCCATGTAGTGGATGTAGGAATCATAATGATTACTCTGACTCAAAAATCCTCCACAACCACCTGTTAAAGTCCTCTTGCATGCTGAGTTATAATTGTTGGACCAAGCACAGAGAGAGAGAGGTTATAATGGAAGACAATGAAGAAGAGGAGGATGATGAGAACTATCATGGTTTTCCTAAGTACGGTGATACTTCCATGGGGGAAGCTGAATGGGAGGCTGAAGAAGTGGCACATGATGATGAGCCCACTGATGATCTTGGTCAGGCCATTGCTGATGCACGGAGAGACTGCAAAACCGAAAAAGAGAGGGAGAAGTTTAGTCACATGTTAGAGGATCACAAAAAGTTGTTGTACCTAAATTGTGAAAATGGTCTGAAAAAGCTGGGTAGCACACTGGAATTGCTACGATGGAAGGCAGAGTGTGGTATACCTTACTCCTCATTTGAGAAGTTGCTGAAAATAATGAAGAATATGCTTCCAAAGGATAACGTATTGCCCGCCAGTACGTAAAAAGCAAAGAAGGTTGTCTGCCCTCTAGGTTTAGAGGTTCATAGGATACATGCATGACCTAATGACTGCATCCTCTACCACGGTGAGGAGTACGAGAATTTGGATGCATGCCCGGTATGCACTGAATTGCGGTATAAGATCATACGAGATGACCCTGGTGATGTTGAGGGCGAGTCCCCCCGGAAGAGGGTTCCTGCCAAGGTGATGTGGTATGCTCCTATAATACCACAGTTGAAACGTTTGTTCAGAAACAAAGAGCACGCCACGTTGTTGCAATGGCACAAAGAGGAACGTAAGTCAGACGGGATGTTGAGACACCCCGCTGATGGGTCACAGTGGAGAAAAATCGATAGAAAGTACCCGGACTTTGCAGATGACGCAAGGAGTTTAAGGTTTCATCTAAGTACAGATGGCATGAATCCTTTTGGGGAGCAGAGCTACATACACAACACCTGGCCCGTGACTCTATGTACCTATAACCTTGCTCCTTGTTGTGCATGAAGCGGAAGTTCATTATGATGCCAGTCTGGTCCAAGGCCCGAAGCAACCCGGCAATGACATTGATGTGTACCTAAGGCCATTAGTTGAAGAACTTTTATAGTTGTGGCACGAACCCGGCATACATGTGTGGGATGAGCACAAGCAGGAAGAATTTGACCTTCGAGCGTTGCTTTTCATAACAATCAATGACTGCCCTGCTCTTAGTAACCTTTCAAGACAGACAAACAAGGGATACAATGCATGCACGCACTGTTTAGATGAGACCGAAAGTATATATTTGTAACATTGTAAGAAGAATGTTTACACGGGGCATCGTCAATTTCTTTTGCCCAATCATCCCTTAAGAAATAGTGGCAAGCATTTCAATGGTCAGGCATGTGACTAGCCGAAGCCTAAGGAACATACTGGTGCTGATGTATTTGATATGGTCAAGGATTTGGATAAAATAGTAATCTTTGGAAAGGGTCAGGGCGGACAATCTGTTCCGAAGGACGCTGATGGACACGCACCCATGTGGAAGAAAAAATCTATATTTTGGGAGCTACTGATGGCTCAATGCACGGCGCCCAGAAAAATGCTTGATGGCGGTGTTGATGTAAAGCTTGTTGGGAACCCCAAGAGGAAGGTATGATGAGCACAGCAACAAGTTTCCCTCAGTTATGAAACCAAGATTTAATCGAACCAGTAGGAGCAAGGAAACACCTCAAAGGTGTTACTAGCTAAGCTTTGGCAGGGCGCACTACCGGTGCTAGTAGCAACGTGGAGACCTGCACAACACAACCACAGAACTTTGTCCCCAACTTGCGATGAGGTTGTCAATATCACCGTGTTTTGCGGAAAACAAAGGATTAAACGAATTGAATGGAAAGAAGTAAAAGTTTGCAGAAAGTAAACACAAAACAGTAAACAGTTGTAGATTGTATGTAAAGAAAAAGGACCGGGATCCATAGTTCACTAGAGGTGGCTCTCCTTAGATAGATAACATGTTGGGTGAACAAATTACAGCGGGGCAATTGACAAACACCGAGAAATCAATACATGCATATACTAATCATCTTGACTCCTCTCAGACTTGATTGGGCATTACAACATAATACATAGACCGCCATCCAACTGCATCTATGACTAATAATCCACCTTCAGGTTATCATCCGAACCCCCTCCGGTATTAAGTTGCAAGCAACAGATTATTGCTTTACGAACTGCGTGTAAAGTAAACAATACAATTGTTCTATGAACAAAGGATCGTTGTTTTCTCCATAGTAGCAACAACACATCTAGTACCTTAGAGATTTCTGTCACTTCCCCAGATTACCAAAGGCATGAACCCACTATCGATCATAAATACTAACTCTTGGGGTTGCTATCATCTACTTGGCCAAGATAGCTACTAACAACGAAAAGCATGCAAGATCTCAAATAACAAAGACATGATAGAGTCAATAATCAATCTGAAATAGCATCTCAATATCCATCGGATCCCCGCAAACACAACATGTATGAATTACAAATAGATGATCTTGATCATGAACGGAGCTCACAAGATCTAAACATGAAAGCACAAAGGAGGAGAAACCAGGCATCTAGCTACTACATGGATCCGTAGTCCAAGGATGAACTACTCACGCATCACACCGGAGGCTTGCATGGTGATGAAGAAGGCCTCCAGGGTGAATTCCCCTCTCCGGCAGGGTACTGGGAAGAGCTTCAGATCCCCTCCATCTAGGCATAGAGACGACGATGGCTACAGACTCTTTCGTGCATTTTTGATTGGGTACTTAGGGTTTTCGTATCGAGGGCAACTTATAGGCGGAAGGAGAGGCCGAGGGGGTGCTGGGGTCGGCCAGACCACCCCCTGGCGCGGGCCAAGCCTGGCCGCGCGGCCAGGTAGTGTGGCCGGCCCCTGGCCCTTCTTCGTCTTGTATTCTGGCACTTGATCCCTTCCGGAAAAATAGGCACTTTGGCTTTTGTCCCGTCCAATTCTGAGAATATTCATTTTCTGACTTTCCTGGAACCAAAAACAGCAGAAAACAGGCAGTTGGCACTATGGCTCTTGTTAATAGGTTAGTCCAAGAAATCATAATAAAAGTACTCCAAAGTTGGAACAAAACACAAGAAAGTGGATAAAACTAAGCATGGAACATCAAAAATTATAGATACATTTGCAATGTATCAACATCCCCAAGCTTAACTCCTGCTCGTCCTCAAGTAGGTATGTGATAAAAAGAAATAATTTTTGAGGTGACATGCACCATCAAAGACTTGATCAAAGTATTTGCAAAACTCAAAGCTGGGATCATAGTACTTCAATCATAATATGAAAGACAAAGTTCTAGCAATAGGCAAAGAAACTATGATGCAACATGAAAAGGCACAAACAAAAGATTCATGAATAACAATGCTTTGCAAGACGTTTGTTTGTTTCACATAAATAAAACATAGGATAATAGTATTCAGCTTGTCCCTCAATAGAGTAGCAAATATAAATGCATAGGACACCTTCAAAGTTCATAAGAGTGACTAGATACAATAGTTTCAAACAAGCAATAACAAGTTATGCATCAATCAACTAGTCTTGGGACAATGCACATAGAACTAAGAATGGCCACTATGCTCTCAAAGTAAGTGCATAAAGATAGAAGGTGGAGACTCAATATAACGGTGGAAGAAAAGCCTTTTGTAGAAGGGAAGTAGGGATTCAAGTCTCATAAAGAGCTTCCAAAAATTATGATACTTAAAGCTTTCAGCTCTCATTGCCCCTATCATAAGCATCTTGAAGTGATTAAGGTTAAAGTGAACAAACTATGGTGTACATGCTTGACGAAGTACAAGTCAGAAATCTCATGTCCCTTGTATACGAGGGCCGCTCCTCATGCTACTCAAGTTTAGTCACCGGTAAGTTCTTGTCATCGTAAGTACATGTGTATCATTGAGAACCGCCAACGGGGTACCCCTTGCCCGATGATACGGAAGAATCCCCATATCAAAATGACAAGGAAAGCAGACAACGAGCATCTCAGCATTCTTCTTATTTACCATGGGAATATGGTGCTTTTTCTCTCTTTCCTCTTTTCATAGTATCCTTTTTTTCTTTTCTCTTTTTTTTCTCAATATAGGACTCTTTTTTTATATTAAGAATGCTTCATAGACAGCTCATTATGGTTACGCTGCAGGTTTCCACCATGTCAGCATGGATTAGACCAGCGGCCCATGCGTTTCTCTAACACATATACATAACTCCATGGACTTACAAGCTCCCCTTTCATTTCACACCGACAACATCCATATACAAAAGAGCATGATATCAACTAGGTACAAGTACCAAGTGCAATGTTGAAAGCGTTCCCCATGAAAGTATGGTTCTGCTAATTTCCAACAAATAAGTGCAAGCATATACAACATAGAAGACACAATGGTTCAAGTTTATTAAGGGCAAGTAAAGTAAAGTGTGCCATCAAGTTCGTGAGAGCTTTAATCACCAGCTTTCTCATAACAAGTGGAAGGTAAACAAAAGCATGAATATACTTGGAATAGCATAAGCTAGTAGGTAGGTATGGTGGACTCTTTGGAAAAACTTGGTTTAGGGATTTGGATGCATGAGTGGAACTCATACTTTGTTGTGGAGGCTAGCAAAAGACTGGGAGCGACAAACTAAGAGAGCAATAATGGCCATAATCATGCAGAGCGACAATACATCATTGATCAAAGCATAAAGTGATACTACAAGTTGAAAACTGAAGGATCATAAAGGCTATGGTGACTTAAGATAGTCATAACATGGTGTGAGCATGCGCCAAGTCAACCCAAATAAAGCATCAAAGGAGAATACCACTATACTATGCTTTAATATGCTAAAACAACGCATGATTCATCTAAGGCACATTAAGCAATCTCAATTGTTTATAACAAGTCATGCTAAAGCAAAGAATACTAAGCATAAAGCCAAAACAATATCGAGCATGGCATGACAAAGCATATGCCACAGTCAAAAACGAGCTCTTTTTACCACATAAGCATGAACTTTCCTACTCTTTTCCAAACCAAACCAAACTATTTGCAAACCAATGTATGAAAGAGGGGGTCCAACCAATTTATTCAGAACACTAAGCAAACCAAGCAAACTAAAAACCAAAACGAAAACGAAAACGAAAAAGAAGATGCTCCAAGAAAAACACAACTGTGCATGAAACAATAAAAATAAAGCGTTTGGAAGAAACCTGGATTTTTATTGATGAAGAAGGCGGATGTCTTGGGCATCCCCAAGCTTCGATGCTTGTACTTATTGGATATTTATTGGGGTGACACGCGTAGCATCCCCAAGCTTGAGCTTTAGTCCATCCTTCATCTCATTACTCATTCCTTCCTACACCTGAAAATTTTCCTTCATACAAAACTTCACACAATCTCATTAGCAACATTAGTGCACTTAAGATAAATAAGTCTCAAGGTTCAGTTCTAACACCAAATAAACTTCCATTAGAACACTAGATACTGTTGCACTTCCCTCAAGAAGCTCAATTCCCCAAAGGAACTTAAGTAGGAACTAACAAGAAGCAAATGCAGAAAATGGCAGAAATCTGTCAAAACAGACCATTAGGTAAACACGAATTTTTTCGAAGACCTTCTGTTGCTCAAATAAAAAAGTGTTGAACTAACGAAAGTTAGATAACAACCTGGGGCATAATCACAAACATTTACAGCGCAATCTTACGTACAGAGATCTCTCAGGCATTTTTACGGTGAAGCACAGAAATCTGTTTCGGGACAGCAACTTTCCCAATCATTACTTCACTCTCATTAGAGGTTACTCTTGGCACAAAAAGCAAATAAAAAGGATAAGGAGAGGTTATTATAGAGGTAATAACTTCCAAGACTCAACTAGAACTCTTGCGTTATCTCCCAACAAGTACTTTTCTTTAACGCCTTTAAGTTAGGCATAAGAACCAAAGAAAGAATCAAGTGTTCTCAAATGAAGAAGCATTAAGAGCAAATTTTGTTTTCATAGGAGAAGCAAAAGAAATCTTTTCTTTATTTTTATGGAAGTGTTCTATACCTTTCTTGAGTGGGAGTTGATATTTAATCGTACCTTCTTTCATATCAATGATGGCACCAACAGTTCTAAGAAAAGGTCTTCCCAAAGTAATAGGACAACAAGCATTGTATTCAACATCCAAAACATAGAAATCAACGGGGACATAGGAATCATTAACCATAATAAGAACATCATTAAGAATCCCCATGAGTTTCTTTTTAGCATTAGCATCAAGTGGGACATTCAAATAACAATCTTCAAGAGGAGGCAAATCAAGCATATCATAAATCCTTCTAGGCATAATAGAAACACTACTATCAAGATCACACAAAGCTTTGAAATCAAAGTCATTCACTTTCATATTAATGATGGGTTCCCAACCATCTTCTTGTTTTATAGGAATAGAAGTTTTATGTTTCATCTTTTTTCTTCTTTAATCTTTATGAGAGCATCAGTAATGTGTTTTGTAAAAGCCATGTTCATAGCACTAGCATTAGGACTTTTAGCAAGCTTTTGTAGGAACTTAATAACTTCAGAGATGTTGCAACCATCAAGATCAAAATCAACTTTATCATCTAAAGTAGTAGAACTATTATTAGCCTCAACACTAGCGGTGGTAATAGTAGAAACACTAATGGTTCTAGCAATTTCATCTTCTCTTTCCCACTTAGCATGTAATTCAGCTAATAGTCTAACATTTTCATCAATTCTTACTTGTATGGCATTAGTAGCTGCAAAGGAATTGTCATTAGTTTCAGGTTTAGCAGCCATTTTATTCAAAGAAGATTGGAGTTCAGCCAAAGATGCTATATTCCTTTCAGCATTTGAGAGTTTTTCCTCAATAGTTTTATTGAAAGTAGTTTGTTTACTAATAAACTCTTTAAGCATAACATCAAGTTCAGAGGGAGCACTCTTATTATTGTTGTAAGAATTTCCATAAGCATTACCATTGTTGGGAGGATATGGCTTATAATTGTTGTTACCAAAATTGTTCCTATAAGCATTATTACCATAAGCATTGTTGCCATTATTATTATTTCTTATGAAGTTCACATCAACTTGCTCTTCTTGGGCAACCAAAGAAGCTAAAGGAACATTATTTGGATCAATATGGGCTTTCCCACTAACAAGCATAGACATAATAATATCAATATTATCACTCAAGGAGGAGGTTTCTTCAACAGAATTTACCTTCTTACCTTGTGGAGCTCTCTCAGTATGCCATTCAGAATAATTAACTATCATATTATCCAAAAGTTTTGTTGCAGCACCCAAAGTGATGGTCATAAAGGTACCTCCAGCAGCAGAATCCAATAGGTTCCTAGAAGAATAGTTCAATCCTGCATAAAAAGTTTGGATGATCATCCAAGCAGTCAGTCCATGAATGGGACAATTCTTAACCAAAGATTTCATTCTTTCCCAAGCTTGAGCAACATGCTCATTATCAAGTTGTTGAAACTTCATTATTTCACTTCTCATGGATATAATCTTAGAAGGAGGATAGTATTTTCCAATAAAAGCATCTTTGCACTTAGTCCAAGAATCAATACTATTCCTAGTTAAGGAATTCAACCATTCTTTAGCTTTTCCTCTCAAAGAGAAAGGAAACAATTTCAGTTTAATAATATCACCATCTATATCCTTATGCTTTTGCATCTCACAAAGTTGAACAAAGTTATTTAGATGGGAAGCAGCATCTTCATTACCAATACCAGAAAATTGCTCTCTCATAACAAGATTGAGCAAAGCAGGTTTTATCTCAAAGAAAGTATTTTCAGCCACAGGTGGAGGAATAGGAGTGCTCATAAAATCATTGTTGTTGGTGCTAGTGAAGTCACACAACTTAGTGTTTTCAAGAGTAGTCATTTTTTTGGGTTTTCAAATAAGAAAGCAAAACAAGTAAAACTAATTTTTTGTGTGTTTTTTGAAGAACAAAACAAGCAAACTAAGCAAAAAGAAACTAAGCAAAACAAAAACAACAAAGTAAAGAGATTGGTTATGAGGGACTCCCCTTGTAAAGATGTCCTTGACTCCCCGGCAACGGCGCCAGAAAAATGCTTGATGGCTCAATGCACGGCGCCCAGAAAAATGCTTGATGGCGGTGTTGATGTAGAGCTCGTTGGGAACCCCAAGAGGAAGGTATGATGAGCACAGCAACAAGTTTCCCTCAGTTATGAGACCAAGGTTTAATCGAACCATTAGGAGCAAGGAAACACCTCAAAGGTGTTACTAGCTAAGCTTTGGCAGGGCACACTACCGGTGCTAGTAGCAACGTGGAGACCTGCACAACACAACCACAGAACTTTGTCCCCAACTTGCGATGAGGTTGTCAATCTCACCGTGTTTTGCGGAAAACAAAGGATTAAACGTATCAAATGGAAAGAAGTAAAAGTTTGCAGAAAGTAACACAAAACAGTAAACAGTTGTAGATTGTATCTAAAGAAAAAGGACCGGGATCCATAGTTCACTAGAGGTGGCTCTCCTTAGATAGATAACATGCTGGGTGAACAAATTACAGCGGGGCAATTGACAAACACCGAGAAAGCAATACATGCATATACTAATCATCTTGACTCCTCTGAGACTTGATTGGGCATTACAACATAATACATAGACCGTCATCCAACTGCATCTATGACTAATAATCCACCTTCAAATTATCATCCGAACCCCCTCCAGTATTAAGTTGTAAGCAACAGATTATTGCTTTACGAACTGCGTGTAAAGTAAACAATACAATTGTTCTATGAACAAAGGATCGTTGTTTTCTCCCTAGTAGCAACAGCACATGTACCTTAGAGATTTCTGTCACTTCCCTAGATTACCAGAGGCATGAACCCACTATCGAGAATAAATACTAACTCTTGGAGTTGCTAGCATCTACTTGGCCAAGATAGCTACTAACAACGGAAAGCATGCAAGATCTCAAATAACAAAGACATGATAGAATCAATAATCAATCTGAAATAGCATCTCAATATCCATCGGATCCTCGCAAACACAACATGTATGAATTACAAATAGATGATCTTGATCATGAACGGAGCTCACAAGATCTAAACATGAAAGCACAAAGGAGGAGAAACCAGCCATCTAGCTACTACATGGATCCATAGTCCAAGTATGAACTACTCACGCATCACACCGGAGGCTTGCATGGTGATGAAGAAGGCCTCCAGGGTGAATTCCCCTCTCTGGCAGGGTGCCGGGAAGAGCTTCAGACCCCCCGATCTAGGGACAGAGACGACGACGACTACAGACTCTTTCGTGGATTTTTGATCGGGTACTTAGGGTTTTCGTCCCGAGGGCAACTTATAGACAGAAGGAGAGGCCGAGGGGGTGCTGGGGTCGGCCAGACCACCCCCTAGCGTGGGCCAAGCCTGTCTGCGCGGCCAGGTGGTGTGGCCAGCCCCTGGCCCTTCTCTGTCTCGTATTCTGGCACTTGATCCCTTCCGGAAAAATAGGCACTTTGGCTTTTGTCCCGTCCAATTCCGAGAATATTCATTTTCTGACTTTCCTGGAACCAAAAACAGCAGAAAACAGGCAGCTAGCACTGTGGCTCTTGTTAATAGGTTAGTTCAAGAAATCATAATGAAAGTACTCCAAAGTCGGAACAAAACACAAGAAAGTGGATAAAACTAAGCATGGAACATCAAAAATTATAGATACATTTGCAATGTATCAGCTACCCTATTGGAAATTTCTAGAGGTCCGCTCTGCAATTGACGTGATGCATGTGACGAAGAATCTTTGCGTGAACCTGCTAGGCTTCTTGGGCGTGTATGGGAAGACAAAAGATACACCGGAAGAAGGTAAGGACTAGCAACGTATGAAAGACCCAAAAGGCCTGCATCCAGAATGGTTTTTAGGTCATGCCAGCTACGCTCTTACCAAACAAGAGAAGGAAATCTTTTTTGAATGCCTGAGCAGTTTCAAGGTCCCGTCTGGCTTCTCGTCGAATATAAAGGGAATAATAAATATGGAAGAGAAAAAGTTCCAAAACCTAAAGTCTCATGGCTGCCACATGATTATGATGCAATTGCTTCCGATTGCATTGAGGAGGCTTCTACCAGATTATGTTCGAGTACCCATTGTGAAGCTATGTGCATTTCTCAATGCAATCTCTCAAAATATAATCAATCATGAAGATCTACCATGATTACAAAGTGATGTGGTCCAATGTCTTGTCAGTTTTGAGTTGGTGTTCCCACCATCCTTCTTCAATATTATGACGCACCTCCTGGTTCACCTAGTCGAAGAGATTTCCATTCTCGGTCCTGTATTTCTACACAATATGTTCCCCTTTGAGAGGTTCATGGAAGTCTTAAATAAATATGTTCGTAACCGTGCTAGGCCTGAAGGAAGCATCTCCAAGGGCTATGGAACAGAGGAGGTCATTGAGTTTTGTGTTAACTTTGTTCCTGACTTTAAGGCGATTGGTCTTCCTCAATCGCGACATGAGGGAAGACTGAGTGGAAAAGGCACTCTTGGAAGGAAATCAATAATATGTAGGGACGGTCATTCGTACACTGAAGCACATTACACAGTTCTACAGAATTCTATCTTGGGGGCTCCGTATATCGAGGAACACAAGCAAATTTTACGCTCCAACAACCCTGGGAAACATGACAACTGGATTAGAGATGAACACATGAAGACTTTCAGGATTGGTTGCAACATCTCATAAAACATAACACTTTTGGAGATGAGTTGCACTTGTTGTCCAGGTCACCATCTTCGACTATATCGACTTTCCAAGGGTACGAGATGAATGGGAATACATTTTACATGATCACCCAAGATAAAAAAGAGCACCAACCAAAACAGTGGTGTCCGGTTTGATCCAACGAATGCGAATGGGTCCAAGACCACATATTATGGTTACATAGAGGAGATATGAGAACTTGACTATGGACCTACTTTTAAGGTCCCCTTGTTTCGGTGCAAATGGATAAAGCTGACAGGAGGCAGGGTAAAGGTAGATGAGTAGTACGGAATGACAACAGTGGATCTCAACAATCTTGCGTACTTAGACGAACCATTCGTCCTGGCCAATGATGTGGCTCAGGTTTTTTATGTGAAGGACATGTTTACCAAACCGAGAAAAAGAAAAAATAAGCAACATAATACATCAGACGATGAGGAAAAGTGCCACATCATTCTTTCAGGGAAAATAAACATCGTGGGAGTGGAGGACAAGACAGACATGTCAGAAGATTGTGATAAGTTTCATGAAATTCCGCCCTTTGTAGTGAACACTGATCCAACAACCCTGTTAATTAAAGAAGATGCTCCATGGTTACAGCGCAATCAGAAAGGGGAACACGTGAAGAAATGATGTGTAATATAATGTATTAAAAAATTTATGTAACTGTGTTCTGAAAACTCAGAAGAAAACATTTATGTAATGTATTGTTTCCGAGCATTCTGAATAGTTCCAAGGAAATCTTTTCATCTTTAGTCCCGGTTGGATGCACCAACCGAGATTTAAGAAGCTGTGGAAGGCTGGGGACGGCACGAGCATGTTTAGTGTTGGTGGGTGTCTCCAACCGGGACTAAAGATGAACTTGTAGTCCCAGTTGGAGACACCATCCGGGACTAAACGTGAGTGTCGACACTACTTCGTAAGTGGTAACACTATTCCAGTGAGTGGCAACATTATTTCGGTGCGTGGCAGCACTATGACAGGGGTGAGTGTCGACATTTTGTCGTGAGTGTCGACACTATGTTGTGATGCTTAATCTATAAATAGGTATCCTTGTGAAGTTATCAACTGCAAACAATATGGTGTGCGACAGCAGGGATAACACTACGGCCAACTTGAGGGAGATGTCGCTGGAGCCCATTCCTCCGGCATCTCCAACAAGCTGGCCATAAATGTACTCCCTAATATGTGAAACATGATGGCGTGCGAGAGTAGGGACAATAGTACGACCAACTTCAGGGAGATGCCTAAGGATCTAGTCCGCAGGCATCTCTCTGAAGCTTGCCATAGAGGCATTCCCTAATATGTGAAATTATCCCCAGCATATTGATCTAGCTAGAGAAGTTATGGACTACAAGATGGTGTGCGAGAGCAAGGACAACACTACGGCCAGCTTTAGGGAGATGCCGAAGGATCCAGTCCTCAGGCATCTCTCCGAAGCTGGACATAGAGGCACTCCCTAATATGTGAAATTACTTAGAATAGAACAACATCTTCATATATAGTTCCGGAAAGTTGTAGTGAGACCAAAACTAGTAGGCAACGATATATTAGTCCTAGATTCCTAACTAGGACTACGGAATCAGCACTAAAGGCGACCCCCCTTTAGTCCCGCCGGTCCAGCCACAAACCGGGACTAACACTCAAGACAATTAATATTATTTAACAACTGGGTCTAAAGGCTCCCTTTAGTCATTTTCATGGTTGTCTTCATCTTTTTCATCATCGTCGTTGTCGTCGCTAGGCGCACGCGGCTGGATCCTAAGCCCAACCATGTCATATTCCAGGGGTACCTGCCACTCCAGCCTCGGATTCACGACGCGCGAGGGAGGGGGCTCCTGGATGACGACGCTGCATAGCCCATGACCTTCACCATCCCTACCCTTCTTGTGGCTCTGTGGAGGTCAAAGTGTGGGTACCGCAGGCAAGGATGATCTCCCTGGGTGATGTAACGCATCACGCTGCTGATAGTCCGGTTCGCCCACCAGAGGCGGCGGACGACTTCCTTGTGGTTCACCGGGGTGGGCCGTCTCCCTCATACCTGGCGAGTTCCCTTTCCCGCCGGTTAGCAAAGAAGGCATTCCAGGTGTCATAGTTGTCGGGATCTCAATGGGGATCCATCCGCTGCTCCGTTGTGAGCTCGAGGTAGAAGTGGTTCATGATGGCCGCCTGGCGTGCAGAACCTTGAGGCACAGGAGGGACAGGAACTCCTCCAACGCTCAGCATCCAGTCAGCGGGCACCCGGTAGCCCCGCGGGTATGGGTAGCTAGAGGCGTACATCGCCTCGATCTCTTTGAGTGTGAGAATGGCCCAGTATGCGGTGTCCATTGTTGAGAGAGGAATGTGTGGATGTGTGGATAGCCATGGTGCAATCGGACTAGATATAGAGGGAAAGAGTGGGAAAACATAGCGGGAAGCGATGGGAAATGGCGAGAAATATCTTTAGTCCCAGTTAGTGGCTCCAACTGGGACTAAAAGACCCGATTAGAGGAAAAGGGCGGGAAAGCATAGCGGAAAGCGGTGGGAAATGGCGGGAAATATCTTTAGTCCCGGTTAGTGGCTCCAACTGGGACTAAAAGTTCCGGTTAGAGGGAAAGGGTGATACATTGCAAATGTATCTATAATTTTTGATGCTCCATGCTTGTTTTTATCCACTTTCTTGTGTTTTGTCCACACTTTGGAGTACTTATCATATGATTTCTTGGACTAACCTATTAAGAAGAGCCACAGTGCCAGCTGCCTGTTTTCTACTGTTTTTGGTTCCAGGAAAGTCAGAAAATGAATATTCTCGGAATTGGACGGGACAAAAGCCAAAGTGCCTATTTTTCCAGAAGACTCACGGAGCCAGAATACGAGACGGAGGAGGGCCAGGGGCTGGCCACACCCCCCAGGCGCGGGCTAGGCCTGGCCACGCCAGGGCCTGGTGTGGTGGCCCCAGGCACCCCCTCGACCTCCCTCTTCGCCTATAAGAAGCCTTCTGACCTAAAAACTTCGGGGGGTTCGACTTTTTCTAGAAGGAGTTCCGCTCCGCCGCCACCACCAGATTCCACGAAACAGCACCAGAAACTCCGTTCTGGCACCCTGCCGGGACGGGGAATTGGTGGAGATCATCACCATCATCATCACCATCGCTTGTCCATCGACCATCCATGTTTCCCCCATCTATGCGTGAGTAATCCCCCGCTGTAGGCTATGGGGATGGTAGGGATTGGATGAGATCGTTCATGTAATGGCATCAGATTGTTAGGGCATAGTGCCTAGTATCTTTTATTAGTGCTTTATGACTTTGTTGCGACTTGTTGTGCTTAATGCTTGTCACTAGGGCCCGAGTGCCATGATTTCAGATCTGAACTTATTATTGATTCATTATGATAGTATTGTTTCTAGTCTTATCTACAAGTTGTATACACACGTCGTTGTCCGGAACCTATGGTCCCGAAGTGATAGAAATCGGGGTAGCCGGAAGGGAAAGGCTTTGATGTGAGGATCACATGTGTTCACGGAGTGTTAATGCTTTGCTCCGGTACTCTATTAAAAGGAGCACCTTAATTGCCAGTAGTTCCCTAGAGGCCCGCTGCAAACGGGTTGGCAGGATAAAAGATGTTGTGCAAGTTCTCATTGCGAGCACGTATGACTATATATGGAACACATGCCTAGGATTGTCTAGTACTTGGGTGCTTTATCTTATTTATCTGCAATTGCCCTATGTTCTGATTGCTATGTGAATTGTCTTGTCCATGCAACACCCGTCCATCCATCCCTATGCCTACCGCACTCGAATCCCAGTGTTTACTGCTTTTGTTACTACTGTCTTTGCTTTGCTACTACTGTTACTTTACTATTCCTACTACAAAACTGTTGCTACTGATAAACTATTGTGAGCAAGATTGTTTCCAGGTGCAGCTGAATTGACAACTCAGTTGTGAAGGCTAATAAGTATTCTTTGGCTCCCCTTGTGTCGAATCAATAAATTGGGTTTCACTTCCCTCGAAAATACTGCAATACACCCCCTATACTTGTGGGTCATCAAGACTATTTTCTGGCGCCGTTGCCGGGGAGCATAGCTTTATTTATCAAGTTCACTTGGATTCTCTATTGTTCGCTGCTTTCCATCCATCATGGGTAAGTCTCGTGATGGCAAGGTTCCTATTTTACCATCCACTACAAGAAGAGGTACGGTTCTGAACACCTCTACTGCTCTTGATTCACCGTCTGTTCTGAGTAAGTTCCTTACACCACCACATACACATGCTACACACACTGCTACTACTACTGAATCTGAAACTTCTGATGCTTATGATGCTGCTTCTACTGTCTTTGATAAGAGTGGTTCATTAGGTCCTTTCCTAGATGCTACGATTGCTAGAACTATAGTTGGAAATACCGAAACTCCTAATGAACACACAGCTACACCTGTTAGCTCACCTGAGTCTAGTGAGAGTTATGATGCTGAAGAAAATTATGTTGAGATGACTGATGAGTTTATTGAAGAATGTAGGAACACCCATGATAGGAGCGCTGCTAAGAATCTCCTTGAGAGGCGTACTATTAGACCCAAATTATCTCCTGCTAGTAAGTTTGTTGCTTCTCCTGTAAACATTATAGATGAAGATTATGATTTATCTCTCGATCTATCCTACATAGCTATTGTCGAGAAAGAACCTTTTGGCGGGACTAAGAATGAAAGTGCGGTAGCACATATGAATGAACTTTCTACCATGAGTGGCTTGTTTTCTGATGATATTAAAATGCGTACTTACTTTGTTGCTAAGATTTTCCCTTTTTCACTAAAAGGAGAAGCTAAAACTTGGTTTGGTAATTTACCTCCTGGATCTATTGATAGCCCTGAGTGCTTGTTTAATACTTTCCTACAGAAATATTTTCCTCCTAGTGCTAGACATGCTGTTTTGCAGGAACTTTTTGATTTTAAACAGGGAGAAAAAGAGGTATTGCCCGAATCTTGGGCAAGGTTTTGTGCTTTGATTCATGCACAGGCTGGAAGTCCATTACCTAAGAATGAACTACTTGATATATTTTATAATGGACTAACCAAAGAATCTAGGACATACCTAGATAGTTATGCTGATTGTGTTTTCAGGAATAGGACTCCTAAGGAAGCTGAGGAATTAATGGCTAAAATAAGCAAGAATTATGAAGATTGGACTCCTCCTAAACAAGCTATTCCTGAAGTAATTGTACCTAAACCATCTATTCCGGTGCCTATTTCAACATCAAAGAAGAGGGGAGTTATTGAATTAAATGATGAAGTGATGAAGGAAGCTAAGAAATGTCTTAAGGAGAAGGGAATTAAAGCTGCAGATGTCAAGAATTTACCTCCTATAGAAGAATTATGTAAGCCTATTCCCTATTCACACACTATTGAGGTACACTCTCTCCAACACTTTGATGAAGGTGATATCCCTTTCTTGAAACCTCCTGATCAATGCTTAGAAGAATTTGATATCTTTATTATTAAGCAAGATAACTTTAATAAAATGGTGCAAAATCATCTAATGGAAAACACTAGAGCTATTGTTGAGTTGAAAGATATTGTGGAAAGAACCTCTAATGATGTTAAAATGATTGTTAAACACTTTCAAATGGTTCAAACTCAAATAGATCAACTCGTTAAAGTGCAAAACGACTTGCTAGTTAATGCTGCTAAAGAAAAACACGCTTATGAAATTAGAACTAGAAGTGGTGCTGCTACCCAGGATCACCTATATCCTGAGGGGCATCCCAAAAGAATTGAGTAGGATTCTCAACGAGCTGAAAATAGTGGTTTTACTCGTAAGAAAAGGAAAAAGAAACATAAAACTGTTGTAGAACCCTCTGAACCTGCTATAGATCCTAATAGTATATCTATCTCTAATGCTGAAACTGAAAGTGGTAATGAAGAAAATGAAGTTCCTAATGAAGAAAAATTTGAAGAAGAACCTGAAAACCACACTAAGACTACTAAATACACCAAAGAAGATTTTATTGCTAAGAAACATGGTAGTGAAAGAGAACCTTGGGTCCAAAAACCTATGCCTTTCTCTGATAAGAAACACAAGTCAAAGGAAGATGAACACTATAATAAGTTTTGTGAGTGGATGAAGCCTTTATTCTTGCAAATTCCTTTGACTGATGCTATTAAATTGCCTCCTTACTCAAAGTATATGAAGGACATTGTCTCGAATAAAAGGAAGATCCGTAATGAAGAAATCTCTACTTTGCTTGCTAATTATTCCTTCAATGGTAAGGTTCCTAAGAAACTTGGAGACCCAAGGATTCCAACTATCCCTTGCTCTATTAAGAACAGTTATGTTAGAACTGCTCTGTGTGATTTGGGAGCTGGAGTTAGTGTTATGCCTTTCTCTCTCTATAAGAGGCTTCAGCTTGAAAAATTGATACCAACTAATATATCTTTGCAAATGGCTGATAAGTCTACCACTATTCCTGTGGGTATATGTGAGGATGTACCTGTCCAGGTGGCTCATAATTGCTTGATATTAACTGATTTTGTTGTGCTTGAAATGCCTGAAGATGATAATATGTCTATTATTCTTGGGAGACCTTTTCTTAATACTGCAGGAGATGTTATTAATTGTAATCAAGGAAAGGTGACCTTCAATGTTAATGACAAGGAACATATTGTCTATTTCCCCAAGAAGATTGAAAGGACTAATGGTTTAAATTCAATTGAACATGTTGAAGGCATTCAAGTTGGAGAAATATATTGTCCCATACCAAAAGAAAAATTTGAAACTATTATGATTGGGACCATTGCTATCAAGGTTGAGGTAACATAATCATTAGTGGAATACAAAGTTTTGTCTCATATGCAATTGTTTTGGTAGCAAGACTTGATCAACCTTTCTAACAAAAGGATTCCGTTGAACAAAACAATGATTTCATTATGATTATCCCCGTTTATTTCTATCCTTTGCATTTTAGTTTTTGGTTTCGTTTAGTTTTCTTTGTGTTGTTAGTTGCTTGCCTGCTAGAACTTCTGTAGTTCTAGCCTTGTTTTGGTCCTTGCATCATGTTTCCAAAAAGAAAAAAATTTGTCTGTCAGAAAAATCATTCTTCTATTTCTGAAAAATGCCCAAAAATGAAGTGTCTCGAAAAATTCCAGAAAATTCATATTAAATTTTTACATGAAAAAAGGGGCAGAGGAGTACCTGGTAGGTACCAGGGGGCCCACCAGGCAGGCACACTACATGGTGGCGCGGCCAGACCTGGGTGGCACCATGCCCTGGTGTGGGCCACCCCTGCCCCCCACTACCTCTCTCTCCTGCCACTTTCTTCTCTCTCCCGAGTAAGCTCCAGTTCATAGCTCGAAATCGCGTTCTCTTTGTGCTTGCCCTCTATTTCTTCGGTCTCTTTGCTCAGCCCATCTTTCTTGCTGAAACTTGGAGCAATTGTTCCTTGGTATGTGACTCCTCCCCTTGTCCAAGTAGATTTGTGTTTAGTGGATTGTATGTTGTGTATTTTGCTGCTGTAGGTGACTAGTTTTGAGGGCTTGTAAGCTTGTTTGATGCTTAGAGATATAGTTTTGATGCATCTTTAGGCCTCTTGCTAGTCCCTGTGAATAGAATCCTTCATTATATTTGCTTTGCAATCACTTGTTTAATAGGTGTTTAAATTTCAGAATACCAAGCATGAACAACCACACTTTTGGAGAGATATTTGAGAGTGATGCACCTAGGAGGTCAAGGCCCTCAAGAACAGCCTCTCAAGCTAGGCCATCATATAATGAAGACCTCATTGCATCACGTATTGGCAGTGAAAGAGATGATGGAGATGCTCACCCATCCTCTTTCCCTTGTTTTACTTTCTTGCAAGATATAGGTATTCTTGATGATTTCTTGTTACTGATTGAGAGGGTTGGCTTGACCTCTTATATGCAAGATGAGAGTGCACAGTACGCTCTGCTCACCAAAAATTTTGTTGAGAGTTTCTCATTTGCTAACACATCCTATCATTCTACTGTCTCATTTAAAATCTATGATATGCCCTTCACCATGACTTTGGAGAGATTTTGCAGTATTGTAGGTGTGCGTATGACAGGGACCGTGAAGAAAATTCAAGGGCGGCCCGCTGATTTGTTGGAGCTTTACCGAGGGGTGACCAATGATGATGACCGTGTGGCACATCGCGGAAAGATAAGAAATATCCAACTCCCTGCTCTTAGATACTTTGCATACTACCTTGCCACTAGTGTATTGGGTAGGGAGAACACTAGTAATATCTCCAACTATCACTTAGCTTTCCTTGCTGCTGCGCTGAACAATGATACTCGGTACAATCTTGGCTCTCTTATTGCTCGCCGCCTAGCTGCTAGGGGGCCTATCTATGGGGGCATCATTGCCTCGCGTGTAGTCAATGCATTAGATCTTTCAGTGGCTCCCGATGATGTTATGCTAGCACCACAGAGGCTCGACCTTGTTGTCATGAAAACTCATCACTTTGTCACTGCTACCTCTGATTTGAACAATCTAGTATATAGGATGCTTTTCACTAACGGGGATGAAAGGGAGATCCTTTTGCCCCAGCCTGCTTTGTTCAGTGTTGACAGGAGACTGTGGTCGCGCTCCAAGGAGGAGGTGGAAGAGCAGCTTCGCTTGTTGGGTTTCCACGAGCAGCACCAGGAGGATGTGCCCTCCTATGATTATTCCGCACATTACGGAGGGACATACTCTGGCTCGCACCAGGACGAGGGTACCTCCTCGTCGTACCCTGGTGACACTTCATCTTGGCCAGCCTGGGATTGATACCCACTTAGGCCAAAAGCCTAAGCCGTGGGGGAGGTACGCCGACACCGCACTCATCTCCATATCATGTTGCATCGGTTCTTTGTATATTCATGTTTTCGTTCTCTTTCTAGTTTTCGTTCTTCTTTGCTTTTGCTTTCTAAAAACACAAAAAGACCAAAAATATTTTTGTTGTTTCTCTTTGGTTTGCTTCTTCTTTTTTGCTTTGGTTTGCTTTTTCCTTTTTGCTTTGTTTGAACTATTTGAAAAACCCAAAAAGATTTTGCTTTGCTTGTTTTTCTCTTTTGGTTCTTGTTTAAAAATCGAAAACACCAAAAATATTTGTCATTCTTCTTTGGTTTTTGCGAGTTGGCTATAGGGTTCATCAGTTCTCAGTGGATTATTGGTTTCATATTATTATTCAAGCCACACAAGTGAAGAGCAATAATGAGGATCAATGACAACTTGAGGCGTGGTAAGAGGCTGGTAACGAACTCTATTTGTCTTCATTTTTGTACATATACTCATCATTGTGAGCTTGCTTAGTCCGTTCATGTAGAGTGTATGTTTTCTTTGGATGCTTAGTAGTTCTTGCTTTCTTGTGATTAGCTCCAGCTCGCAAATAGTTTGTAGCATGTCTCATGAATGTTTTCTTGCATTACTCTATTCATAAATTGGTATGACACTTTGGTATCCTCCTCTGAATGTTTCATTTGATCGACTTGGCACATGCTCACGCATGCACATGACTGTAATAATCAGTTAAGCCTTGACGAATTATTTTGCCTTGAGGATCTTGAATCATTTTCATGCATGAGTAGTCTTGTTTTGTTGTAAGCATGATAATGACAGCTATTGCTCTCTCGTTTGTCGCTCCCTTACTATTGCTAGCCTTCATTTCCACTGAGTGTTTTACTCATGTTTCCAACTCCCTAAACCAAATATTTCCAAAGTGTCCACCATACCTACCCATTAGCATCACTTGCTACTTCCGTGCATATTCAATATGCCTTGTTTTCTTCTGAATAAAATGTTTGCTTGTTATGAGAAAGTTAGTTAGTAAAGCTCTCACGAACTTGATGGCACACTTTATTTTCTGCACTTAATAAACCTGAACCATTGCGTCCTTCTTTGTTGTGCATATGCTTGCGCTTTATGAGTTGAAGTTAGCAGAACCATGTCTCATGGGGACCGCTTTCAGCGCTTCATAGGTACTTTGTACTTAGTTGGTATCATGTTCTTTTGCTTATGGATCTCGGCGGTGTGAAATAAAAGTGGAACTTGTAAGATCATGGAGTTTGTATGTATGTTAGAGAAACGCCTGGGCCGCTAGCCTAAGCCATGCCTAATCATGGTGGAAACTTGCAGCATAACCATAATGAGCATTCTATGAAGCATCCTCAATAAAAATCTATGCACATAGTAAATAAAAAGATCGCTGAGATGCTCATTGTCTGCTTGCCTTGTATTTTGATTATGGGATAGCTCCCGTGTCATGTGCAAGGGGTACCCCGTTGGCGGTTCTCTATGATATGTATATACTTACAATGACAAGAGCTTACTTGTGACTGAAGTTGAGTAGCATGAGGATCGGTCTTCGTAAGTAAGGGGCATGAGATTTCGGTTTATAACTTGTCAAGCATATCCTCTTAGTTGTGTCACTTTAACCTTAATCACCTTCAAGATGCTTATGATAGGGGAAATGAGAGATGAAAGCTATAAGTACCATAATTTTTGGAAGCTCTTTATGAGACTTGAATCCCTACTTCCTTTTACAAAGGCTTTTCTTCCACCATTACATTGAGTCTCCACCTTCTATCTTTATGCAGTACTTTGAGAGCATATGGCCATTCTTAGTTCTATGTGCATTGTCCCAAGACTAGTTGATTGATGCATAACTTGTTATTGCTTGTTTGAAACTTTTGTATCTAGTCACTCTTATGAACTTTGAAGGTGTCCTATGCATTTATGTCAGGGGGATGATCCCCAGGTACCCCAACCGAATAAGAAACAAGACAGTCGGATCGCGTCCGGCTGACCAGATGCAGCCGGACAGGGCAAGACAGGCCGGCTATCCCCCGGTAGCCGGATCAGCAAGAGGCAGCCGGATACGGCGACGTAGCCGGACTCAATCAATGGGACAGGGCAACGTGTGTATCAGTGCACGGTATGCCCTATACGGTGACAAGACTGGCAACTACCCGGCCATACCGAAGACTTTGCATGGGTGACGCAGGAACAGTGGCCGGTGCTGACGACAGGCTCGCACGGCGTCCACTGTGCCTACGACAGCCATACCGCTTGTACTCTGACAAGACAAGCCATACTAGACACTGCAGATGACTAGCTGGCTGGGACCCACCTGGGGGGCCCGCCAGTCAGACTAGCCAGTGAGACCTTTGCCTCTCTGCCTATATAAGGAGAGGCAAGGCCTCAGTAGAAAGGGTTGGTCTTACAGCATTTAAGGCAGTAGCTAGCGTATACAGCTCGAGGAGCACTTGTAGTTCGAGTACTCCACATAGTCAGATCCAGCAGGAGTAGGGGCTTTACCTCACCACGAGGGCCCCGAACCTGGGTACTTCTTGCGTCCCGCTACGCTCGCTTGTATCCTATCCCGCCTACGGACGCCGTCGATAGCTTCCCTGCTAGTCCCCACACCTCTATCTAACCTCTTCAGGTACTGCCGTTCCCAATACAACGACAGTTGGCGTCCACCGTGGGGCATGATGGCTTCGACCGGAGTCATGTTCCGCACGGGACCCCGCACTTCAGCCGGTGAGCGCGTGGCCTCCGGCCTGGTGCTCATGCTCGGCAAGTTCGACTGCATCATCGATAACGCTTCCTGCTTTGCCGGAACCTCCTTCCCAGCGAACAGCACCGTCCTGCTATTCGGCGACCTCCCCGTTTACGTCGCCACTGTCCGGAGCGTTTCCCTAGGGAAATCGTCTCTGTCGCGGAGCTGCCGTGCTCAGGCGGCAGTGCCTCCGCGCGCCTCGCGGCGTAGAGGTCATGATGGCCGGTTCCAGCTCCCATCCCCGCCAGCCGCGGGAGCGAGGTGCGGACGAGGTCGGAACTTCCACTCCCCCGCAGCCTAGGAACCCGGTGGAGGATGCCATTGATCAGCTCCTGACGCCGGTTAACCTCGGGGATAACTTGGAGGAGGCGGAGGCCAACTTCAGCATGGAGAGACATATCATCCTCCATGAGGCCATGGAGCTAGCGGCAGCCCGCAAGCAGCTCGAGATCACCCGGCGCGAGTACGACCGCGCACACGGCCTCACTCCGGCTACCGCGGAGCCGAGCCGGCGCGGCCAGGTACGGCGTCGGGGCGGCGAGCTGGGCGGTAGGTTGGAAAAGGACGGGGAACCGGACCCTGCGCCCACCCTCACACGGCCCACCTACAGCACGCCCATCAAGAACTTACGCGCGGCGCGAGCCGTGGCAGAGGAACTACCCAGCCTGGAGGGCGAGGAGCGAGCCCACCAGCACGCTCGCGTGCAGGAGCTCCTCCGCGTCGTGGACGAGCAGGCTGGTGCCAACCGACAGATGCAGGAAGACCTTAGCTACTCTAGGGGGAGCAGGCTACCTACCAACAGCAGGGGCGCGCCACGCGACACCCAGCAGGCGTCCTCCCCTCAGCCGCCCAGGGCCCGCAGTAGGCATCGCAGCTCTGGCAACAGGGGCCAGCCGCGCCAGGAGCAGACGGTGAACAACAACCCGCCACCTCCCCCTCCGCTAGCCGGAGCGCCCAGACCAACCGGTTCCCGTCTCTCGGGCTGGGTGGGAGCGCCCAACCCGGATTGTCCGGATGCCCGCGACCGCATCGAGCTCCTCGCTCAAGCGCGCGTCACGGAGGAGCAAGATTCTACCGGTCCGGTTTGTTTCGGACCCCGCATCCGGAACGAGCCATTTCCGGATAAATTCTCCCTGCCCAGGGACACCCCCAAGTACGACAACAGCATGAAACTGGAAGACTGGCTTACCGACTACGCTACGGCAGTCGGCATCGCCCACGGGAACAAGCGCACAGCCGTGCGCTACGTCCCCCTCATGCTGACCGGGTCGGCGAGGACATGGCTCAATAGCCTCGCGCCCAATAGCATCAACGCCTGGCCTGAGTTCGAGAACGTGTTCGTCCACAACTTCAACGGCACGTACAAGCGCCCAGGGCGCCCGCGCGACCTGGCCTTGTGCGTACAGGGCGACCACGAGACCGACCGCGAATACCTCACCAAGTGGACGGAGCTGCGCAACACCTGCGAGGGCATCCTGGAGAGCCAAGCCATCGGTTTCTTCATCGAGGGTTGCTGAGAGGGCACCATGCTTCGCCACCGGCTACTGTTTGACGAGCCGAAAACCATGGCGGAGCTCATAACGCTTGCAGACCAGTACGCCACAGCGGATGCCGCCATGAAGAAGCCCCTCCGAGTAAACGCGGACGGACGTCCGACTCCCATAGAGCCGGCTCGCGACCGGCCCAGCAATCCGACTGGAGAAGCCGGATCCTCTAGACGCCACGGCAACGACAACCGGTTCCATGGGGACCACCAGGCCGGACAGCAAAAACCTCGCTACCACGCGTGGCAGGTCAATGCTGTGGAGGGCGCGCCCGACGCGCCGGCTAATGAAGCAAGGAGGCAGAAGCCACAGCTCACCTTCGACCAGATGTTCGATGGCCCGTGCAAGTGGCATAGCGGTCCCTTCAAGCCGGCTACGCACACCACCCGGAACTGCAGCTGGACCCGCCAGCTAAAGGACCAGGGCAACCAGCCTCGTCCCCCGCCTCCCCCACCGGGTGGACCTCCACCACCGGCTAGGGGAGCCGGTAACGATGGTAACGGCGGCAACAGCGGCAACAACAACAACGGCTACCCCTAGCCGCACACCGCCTACCACATCTTCGAGACGGAGCAGGACGACAAGCACAGCCGCAAGCGACGCTCCAAGGAGGTCAATACCATCGCCTCTCCGGTCCCCTAGTACCTGAACTGGTCGGAAACCCCCATCACCTGGAGTCGGGCGGATCAACCTGAGCATCTACCGACTCCCGGGGGCTAGGCCATGGTGCTCGACCCCCTCATCGTCTCCAACACGCGCACTTGCCAATTCTCGCGCGTCCTCATCAACGGAGCCAGCAACCTCAACCTCCTCTACCAGTCCTCACTGGAGAAGCTGGGCATTCGCGAAAGCGACCTGTGCCCGACTACCACGACGTTCCACGGCATACTGCCGGGGCCAGCCTACGCCCCGCTGGGGAAAATCTAGCTGGACGTCATCTTCGGGACCGAGGAGAACTTCCGCCGCGAACCAATCTGGTTCGAGGTGGTAAATCTGATGAGCTCCTACCACGCTCTCCTCGGGCGCCCCGCCCTCGCCAAGTTCATGGCCATCCCCCACTACGCCTACCTCAAGACAAAGATGCCGGGACCCCACGGCGTGATCACCGTCGCCGGCTGCTTCAGGCGGTCGATGGAGTGCGCTTCAGCCAGTTCCAAGCTGGCAGAGGCCCTCATCATAGCCGAGGAGAAGCACGTGATCATGCGCAATGTGGCCATGGCCCATCAGGACATTCTGGCTAGCAGCAAGCCGGCTGGAGAAGGAGCCTTCTAGCCGGCAAAGGAGACGAAGAGGATCCTGCTCGACCCCTCCGATCCGACCAAGTTCGTCACCATTGGTGCTGGCTTGGACAACAAATAGGAAGGCGCGCTCATCGACTTCCTCCGTGAGAATTGGGACATCTTTGCATGGTCCCCCAAGGACATGCCGAGTGTGCCGAGGGAGTTCGCTGAGCACTCACTTCACGTGCGTGCGGATGCCAAGCCGGTCAAGCAACCTTTGCGCCGGTTCGCAGAGGAGAAGAGAAAGATAATTGGTGATGAGATCACCTGGCTCCTTGCAGCCGGTTTCATCATGGAAGTATACCACCCGGACTGGTTGGCAAACCTAGTCCTGGAGCTGAAGAAGAGCAAGACCTGGCGCATGTGTATCGACTACACCAGCCTAAACAAGGCATGCCCGAAAGACCCCTTCGCCTTGCCCCGTATCGATCAAGTCATCGATTCCACGGCCGGCTGTGATTTGTTGTCTTTTTTAGATTGTTATTCCGGGTACAATCAGATCCGGTTAAACCCAATTGATCAGATCAAGACTGGGGCTTTCTGCTATGTAACCATGCCTTTCGGCCTAAAGAACGCAGGCGCCACCTATCAGCGATGTATGCAGAAATGCTTGCACTCGCAGATAGGCCGAAACATGCACGCTTACATGGATGACGTGGTCATCAAGACCAAGGAGAAGCGCGCCCTCCTCGAAGACCTGGGAGAAACATTTGGCAACCTCCCCCAGTACCGGATGAAGCTGAACCCAGAGAAGTGCGTCTTCGGAGTACCGTCCGGCCAGCTCCTCGGTTTCCTCGTTTCACAGCGAGGTATCGAGGCAAATGCGGAGAAGATCGCGGCCATCGAGAGGATGCAGCCGCCCAAGAACCTGCTTGGAGTCCAGAAGTTCACCGGATGCCTGGCTTCCCTCAATCGCTTCATCAGATGGCAGGGGGAGAAGGCACTCCCGTTGTACCAGCTGATGAAGAAGATGGACAAGTTCTCCTGGACCTCGCAAGCCGACACCGCGTTTCACGACCTCAAGCGCATGCTATCCACAGCACCGGTTCTAGCCACGCCGGCTAGTAAGGTACCAATGTTGCTCTATATAGCAGCCATCAGCCGGGTCGTCAGCGTCGTCCTGGTGGTGGAGGGCCCCGAGGAAGGCAAGGCACAGCCGGTTCAGAGACCCGTCTACTACCTCACCGAGGTTCTCTCCCTCTCCAAACAGAACTACCCCCACTACCAGAAGATGTGCTACGGCGTGTACCTGGCATGCAAGAAGCTCAAGCACTACTTCCAGGAGCATCCGATTAAGGTCGTGTGCACTGCACCCCTTTCGGAAATCATCGGCAACAAGGACGCCACCGGCCGAGTCGCCAAGTGGGCCATCGAGCTTGCCGCCTACTCCATCCAGTACGAGCCCCGGCTCACGATCAAGTCGCAGGCGTTTGCGGACTTCCTCGTCGACTGGGCCGAGACCCAGTATCTCCCACCGGTTCTGGATTCGGACCATTGGCGGATGCACTTCGACGGATCGAAGATGCTCGGGGGCTTGGGAGCCGGCATCATGCTCACCTCGCCCAAAGGAGACCGGCTGGAGTACGTACTGCAGATCCACTTCAAGGCCTCCAACAACGTAGCCGAATACGAGGCACTGGCGCACAGGCTCCGGCTGGCCAAGGAGATCGGTGTCAGCTGGATCCTGTGCTTCGGCGATTCGGACTTGGTGGTGCAGCAGGTATCCGGAGAATGGGACGCCAGAGACGCAAACATGGCTCTCTACCGGTTCCACATCCAGAAGCTCAGCGCCTCCTTCGACGGGTGCGAATTTCACCACATCCCCCGCGTCAACAACGAGGCAGCCGATGGGCTCTCCAAGATCGGCTCCAGCAGGCAGCCTAGGGGTCTCCTTGGAGCACCTGCGCAAGCCATCCATCAACCCGTCGCTAGAATCAGACTCCATCGTCTGGGCAGGAACCGTTCTGGCTAACGAAACGGCGGAAGCGGAGCCGGCAGAACCGCCAAAGAAGAAGACCCACACTAGTTCCGGCCAGGCAGTGCCTTCCGGCTCGCAAAACCCGGGGGCTACCGGCTCGCCTAGCGGCTCGGGGGGTGCCGTTCCGGGTACTCCACCCGGACGACCCTCCGACACCCGTCAACCGGAGGACATGAACATCCTCGTCATCCGGGAAGTGCCACCCTGGGCACAGCCCTTCATGAGCTACATCGCCGATGGAGAACTTCCGGACGACGAGGTGGAGGCCAGGCAAATCCGGTGCCGCGCGCACATGTACACAATCATAAACGGCAAGTTGTACAAGCACATCGTATCCGGTATCTTCCAAAGATGTGTTGATGAGGACACGGGCTACCGGCTACTCAAGGACATCCACCAGGGCGAGTGCGGGCACCACGCTTCGTCAAGGGCGATAGTCGCCAAGGCATTCCGCCACGGTTTCTATTAGCCCACCGCCCTCGAGGACGCCGAGCAGCTGGTCCGCGCATGCAATGGGTGCCAGCGCTTCGGGCAGCTCAGGCACATGCCAACTTCGGTACTCAAAACCATACTGATCACCTGGCCTTTCGCGGTTTGGGGCCATGACATGGTCGGTCCCTTCAAGCGAGCACGCGCGGGCATGACCCAGCTGCTGGTGGCGGTGGACAAGTTCACGAAGTGGATCGAGGCCAAGCCTATCCGGAAGCTGGACGGGGCAACGGTTGTCACCTTCTCCACCGACATCATCAACCGTTTCGGCTACCCCAACAGCATCATCACCGACAACGGCACGAACTTCGCCAAGGGGGCCTTCGCCCGGTTCTGCAGCAACAAGGGCATCCGACTAGACCTCGCCTCCGTCGCGCACCCGCAATCCAACAGACAAGTCGAAAGAGCAAATGGCTTGGTGCTAGCCGGCATCAAGCCACGTCTCATCGAGCCGTTGGAGCGTTCACCTGGATGTTGGATCGAAGAACTTCCGGCTGTGTTGTGGAGCCTCCGCACCACGCCGAATAGGTCAACCGGCTACACAACATTCTTCCTGGTCTACGGATCGGAAGCCGTCCTCTCCACCGACATCGAGTTCGACTCCCCTCGCAAGCTCCTCTACAACAAAAAAGCCAACCAGGAGGCGCGGGAGGACGGAGTGGACCTCCTAGAGGAGGCCCGCGAGCTGGCCTTGTCCAGATCAGCCCTGTACCAGCAGCGACTACGTCGCTACCATTCAAGCCGGATCTGCCCAGTCGCATGCCGTGAGGGCGACCTGGTTCTCCGGCTGGTGCAAGACACGAAGGGCATGCACAAGCTAGCGCCACCCTGGGAGGTCCCCTTCATCATCAGCCGGGCGCTACCCAATGACTCCTACTACCTCATCGACGTGCAGCAGCCGCGCAAGAACAAGATGGACAAATCAGACGAGGAGACCGAGCGTCCCTGGAACGCGGCCTTGCTGCGCCCGTTTTACACCTAGTCACCAGGCAGTGTATGTACCTCGAAAACCCTATGAATGAAAATGCGGACCCCCACGAAAATCTCGGGGGCTCCTTGCTAGAAATGTGTATGCATCTGTTTTCCGGTTCTGATTTTCCGGCTCCGGCAACCCCTACCCGGGGGCTCACCGGCTGGCCCGGCCTGTTAAGTCAACAAACCAGCTGAGTACTGTGCAACGATGTCAGAGGCCCACTCTTCGTCTCAGCTAAAGACCGCAACCCGGCTGTCCGGCTAGCAAGAGCAAAAGCCCGAGGCATCCCACACGAAAAACGGGGAGGGGATGCGACAGACCGGGTGTCCCGGCCCACCAACTAGCTTGAACCAATCCAGCCGCTAAGCCATTAATACCGTGTGCAATGTACTGTCAGCTCCCTTCGATTCCGGCTACAGACCGCAACCCGGCTGCCCGGCAAGGACGCAGCGAAAACAGCAGAGCGCATGGGAAAGCAACTAAGTGTCTAGAAAGGGACAAGCCAGTTTTCGAAAAAACAAGCCGTTTTCCAGCTACAATTTGGCAGACTAACCTACTAACCTATGTGGACATGTGTGTATGCGTATGTACGTTTTGTCCGACTACTTAGAGTCAGAATCCAGGAGAAGGAAAGAAGATTCGAAGTCCTTGCCTTCATCAAGCGCTCCGAATCTCGGGGGCTACACCCACTGGGTGCGCTCGTGCGCCCCTAGTGGAATCTTGTGGTTCCCGACCGGCTAAAGGCGTTTAGCCGGCTGATCGGAGCCCAGGTGAGGGCAAGGGCAGGAGCAAGAGAAGACAAGGAAGATTCGAAGCACCTGGCTACGCCAGCTACTCCGAATCTCGGGGGCTACACCCAGTGGGTGCGCTCACGCGCCCCCACTAGAATGTTAGTTCCCCCGGCTGAAGGTGTTCAGCCAGCAAAAGCAACCGACTGAGATGAGTCTAGTCGGACAAAGATAGAAGAATGGGGAAAGAAGAAAGATTCGAAGCACCTGGCTACGCCAGCTACTGCGAATGTCGGGGGCTACACCCAGTGGGTGCGCTCGCGCGCCCGCACTGGAGGTCCGGTCCTCCGACTAAAAGTGTGTAGCCGGGCGAAGTAAACCGGATAAAGTATGGAAAGAAAATTCGAAGCGCATAAGTTGAAGGAAATCCAAGCAAGGTAAATATTAACAAACAAAAGAGAGACGAAGATCCCATAAGTTACCCGGCGTCAAAGACGGCCGGCACAAATGGACAAGGTTCATAAGTATGTAACACAAGACAAATACACCCGGCATCCCGGGGCGATATCTAAGCGGCAGGACCCTTGCCGTGAGGGAGTTCTTGGCCGGCAGAGGCTTCGGGCGGCGGAGGAGGAGCGGAGCTTGATCCGGTTACGGCGCTGGCAGGCGGCGGCATCGGGACCTCCACATCAGGAGTACCGACAGACTCCGAGTCGGTGAGCACCTCGTCGGGATCCATGTAATCGGCGATCTTGATGGCGGATCCGCGGAGCTCCGAATGGGCCTTGCGGATGGCGGCAAGATCGGCTCCGGCACGGAAGCCACCGTCGATCTTCTCGACGCAGGCGTCCTTGTACCAAGAGAGCATGAGGGCCAGAGCCATCTCCGCTCCGACCCGTGCCGCCAAGTCTCGCAGCCGGTCCACCGCAGCCGGCACCTCCCCCACCTTCGCAGCTAGTTGTGCCATCGTCTCCGGAACCGGAGCCTCCGGCCACACGAAGGAGAAGACGTCCCGCGCCGCCTGGCGAAGCTTGCCAGCTTCCTTGCCAAGGAGAACGACGAGCTCCTGGGCCGTCGGCTGCGCTCCCGGCCAGTTCTCCTGTAGCCGGTTATAGGCCAGCAGGTCTATGCCGGGGTAAAAAGCTGTCAGAAGAGAGAAGTCAGATCCGGCTACCGGATCCAGAAAGAAAGAAGGACAGGAAAAGGACTCACCCTTGGCAGTGTGGCCGACCTGCATCAGCTCCTCCACCAGCACCTTCTCCTTGATCGCTAACCGTTTGATCTCCTTCTCTTGGTCCTTGTTCTGGGCCTCGAGAAGGGAGAAGGCTTCGGTCCGGCTAGCAAGCGAGGCGTCGTGCTCCTTGATGGTGGCCTCCAGACCGTCCACCCGCGCGTGCCAATCCTTGTTCTGTAGCCGCAGAGTAGAATTGGACTTGCTCAGTCGGTCGTTCACTTTCTTCAAGCGATCGATCTCGCGCTGAGCGCACACGAGGATGGCTGCAACGAGAACGGCTATCAGTACCCAAAAAAAGGCAAGCCGGGTGAAGCGAACTTACTCTGGGAGGTCCCGTTGGCGGCAGCGAGCTTCTGCTCCAACATCCGGTTCCCGCCGACTATGGCCTCCAGCAGCCGGATCTCCTTCGCCGCCAGCTCAAGCGTGGTGGCGAGGTCCGACAGCGAGGTGGCGGAGGAAGCGTCGTCGTCCACGGCATTGACGGCCAAGGACTCCTTCGCCGCGACCACCACCGTCTGCCATTCCTCCTCGGGCTCCTCGTCGGAGTTGTCGTCGCCAACGACGACGAGCTCCTTGCCGACAGCCCCCCGCGTGCCCGTGGTGGAGCCTTCCGGCTGGGAGGACCCCGCTTCTGGCTGGGGGACTTCCGGTTCAGCCCGAGGGGGAGGCGAAGGCCACACTTCAGAATAAGGAGGGGCGCTGGTCGGCGCAGTCAGGGCCCGGGGCGGCGAACCGACTGGCGCGCATGCCGGGCTCACGGCTCCGAAGGAAACCAGTGTGCTAAACAGAAAGAGGAGAAGACAAGAGCAAAACAAAACAAAGTCAGAAAAAGAAGAAGAAGGGCAAGCAGACAGAAAGAGCCGAAAGAAAAAGGGGGGGAAAGGAACATACCCCGGCACAACCGGAGGCGGCCCTTTCTTCTGGCCGAGACGGCTTGGCGGCAAAGCGCCGGACCGGCTCCTCTTGGGACCCGGCTCCTTCGTCGCGGGACGGCGGGAGCCAGAACGGCTGGAGCCGCTCCTACCCGCTTCCCCGTCCGTCGCGGAGCGCGTCCCCGGCTCCGTGGTCGGCGCGGCCTCCTCCTCGTGCACCTCCGCATGTGGGTCGGCGGCCGGCTCGTCATTCCGGCTAGGGAAGGCATCGTCGTCCCCATCCGATTCCTCGCCGGACCGCCGAGCGCGCGGCTCGGGCAGGTCGGGCATGAATTCCTCGAGGGCCGCCGCGCCCTCCTCGCGGATGATGCAAGGGAACATCTGCCGAATACAAGAGATCAGCCAGACGAAAACAAAGAACTAGTACAAGAAACACCAAAAGAGCATCCGATTAGAAGAGCTTACCCGGGGCGCGCGGTTCTCCCGAGTATAAGGCGCCAGGCTGAACTTCCAGTTCTCCGGCAGCCGTTCCTTGGTGATCGTCCACACCCACTCCTTCAGGTTGTGGTAGCGGGGATCGCGGCGCGATAGCCGGGTCAGGTCCAGCCGGCCGGAGTAGTAGCACATCTTGTGTGCTCGCTGCTGCAACGGCATCATCAGCCGGGACATCCAGCTGAGAGTGACGTCCAGGCCGGTCAGCCGGCAGTGGACGAGCGAGCGCATGTGCTTCAGCAGCTCATCTGTCTCCGCCTTGTCGCCGTGGAACTTCAAGTCCCAGTTCTGCCAGCTGGACTCGACGTCTTGGAAGGCCGACAGATTGATCTGGTCGACGTTGGTGAGGTTCTTCACGTAGAAGTACGACTGCTGCCACAGTCGTACCGTATCGTGAAGAAGCAATTTGGGGTAGCCGGTTTGCGAGCGGGAGTAGATGGAGGCGCTGCCGTAGACGACTAGTGGCCCCTGGGTGAATTGCACCTGCGGCCGGACTCGGAAGAGCTGGCAGAAGAGCCCGAGATCCGGCTAGATCCCAAGGTAGCTCTCGCAGAAAGCCACGAAGTGTGCCAACGTTCTGATTGCGGTTGCGCCGAGGTGGTGGAGGCAAAGATCGAAGAAAGCAAGGAAGGTCAAGAGGAACGGGTTCACCGGAAGGGCGAACCCGCGTGCCAAGTGCGAAAGGAAGATGACGTGCTCTCCCTCCGCCGGATGCGGCGACACCTCCCCGGCCGGCGCTAGCTGCACCGCCACCTCCTCCGTTGGCGGGAGGACGCGGGTGGTGCGGTACTTCGCGATTTGGTCCTGGGTGATGGCGGAGCCGCACCAGGCCCCGCGGTCGGCGGCCATTTCCGGTTGACGAGGGGGAGCAGCGACGGAAGATTGACGGTGGACCGTAGCATCGACGACGAGCGGGCGTTGCAAAGGGCAAGGGCACAGGAGCGGAAGCAACGAGAGAGAAGGAAACTGCAGCGGGGGAGAGAAGGAAAGAAATTGCTTCCCCCGCGGCGTCCCTTTAAAGAACCAGAAGGGCAACCGTCAACGGGGCACGTGGCGTGCATCCGGGCAGCCCACACCCCAATCGTCGCCTAGATCCCGTGTGCCAGAGCAGGATGCGCCGAAGATCCTGGAGCGAGAACCGAAGCGCCGGACAACAGTTTCCCAAGGCGACGTGCGACGGGACATTACGCTGCCCGCCGCAGAGTAATGATGGTGCATGCGCGCATGGCCGGCGTCAGCACTGATGTCACGGGTAGCGCAACCGCCAAGCTCAGCCAGACAAAAATTCAAAAGCAAGAGGAAGCGCGCGCACATTTCGCCTAAGGGCGGAATCCACACGCGCTCGGGGGCTAGTGTCAGGGGGATGATCCCCAGGTACCCCAACCGAATAAGAAACAAGACAGTCGGATCGCGTCCGGCTGACCAGATGCAGCCGGACAGGGCAAGACAGGCCAGCTATCCCCCGGTAGCCGGATCAGCAAGAGGCAGCCGGATACGGCAACGTAGCCGGACTCAATCAATGGGACAGGGCGACGTGTGTATCAGTGCACGGTACGCCCTGTACGGTGACAAGACTGGCAACTACCCGGCCATACCGAAGACTTTGCATGGGTGACGCAGGAACAGTGGCCGGTGCTGACGACAGGCTCGCACGGCGTCCACTGTGCCTACGACAGCCATACCGCCCGTACTCCGACAAGACAACCCATACTGGACACTGCAGATGACTAGCTGGCTGGGACCCACCTGGGGGGCCCGCCAGTCGGACTAGCCAGTGAGACCTTTGCCTCTCTGCCTATATAAGGAGAGGCAAGGCCTCAGTAGAAAGGGTTGGTCTTACAGCATTTAAGGCAGTAGCTAGCGTATACAGCTCGAGGAGCACTTGTAGTTCGAGTACTCCAAATAGTCAGATACGGTAGGAGTAGGGGCTTTACCTAACTACGCTCGCTTGTATCCAATCCCGTCTGCGGACGCCGTCGATAGCTTCCCTGCTAGTCCCCACACCTCTATCTAACCTCTTTAGGTACTGCCGTTCCCAGTACAACGACAATTTATATTTGCTACTCTATTGAGGGACAAGCTGAATACTTTTATGCTATGTTTTCTTTATGTGAAACAAACAAACGTCTTGCAAAGCATTGTTATTCATGAATCTTTTGTTTGTGCCTTTTCATGTTGCATCATAGTCTCTTTGCTTATTGCTAGAACTTTGTCTTTCATGTTATGATTGAAGTACTTTGATCCCAGATTTGAATGTTTTACAAATATTTTAATCAAGTCTTTCATGGTGCATGTCACCTCAAAAATTATTCTTTCTTTTTATCACTTACCTACTCGAGGACGAGCAGGAGTTAAGCTTGGGGATGTTGATACATTGCAAGTGTATCTATAATTTTTGATGCTCCATATTTGTTTTTATCCACTTTCTTGTGTTTTGTCCACACTTTGGAGTACTTTTCATATGATTTCTTGGACTAACCTATTAACAAGAGCCACAGTGCCAGCTGCCTGTTTTCTGCTGTTTTTGGTTCCAGGAAAGTCAGAAAATGAATATTCTTGGAATTGGACGGGACAAAAGCCAAAGTGCCTATTTTTCTAGAAGACTCACACAGCCAGAATACGAGACGGAGGAGGGCCAGGGGCTGGCCACACCCCCCAGGCGCGGTCTAGGCCTGGCCACGCCAGGGCCTGGTGTGGTGGCCCCAGGCACCCCCTCGACCTCTCTCTTCGCCTATAAGAAGCCTTCTGACCTAAAAACTTCGGGGGGTTTGACGTTTTTCCAGAAGGAGTTCCGCTCCATCGCCACCACCAGATTCCACGAAACAGCACCAGAAACTCCGTTCTGGCACCCTTCCGGGATGGAGAATCGGAGGAGATCATCGCCATCGCTTCTCCATCGACCATCCATGTTTCCCCCATCTATGAGTGAGTAATCCCCCGCTGTAGGCTATGGGGATGGTAGGGATTGGATGAGATCGTTCATGTAATGGCATCAGATTGTTAGGGCATAGTGCCTAGTATCTTTTATTAGTGCTTTATGACTTTGTTGCGACTTGTTGTGCTTAATGCTTGTCACTAGGGCCCGAGTGCCATGATTTCAGATATGAACTTATTATCGATTCATTATGATAGTATTGTTTCTGGTCTTATCTACAAGTTGTATACACACGTCGTTGTCTGGAACCTATGGCCCCGAAGTGACAGAAATCGGGATAACCGGAAGGGAAAGGCTTTGATGTGAGGATCACATGTGTTCACGGAGTGTTAATGCTTTGCTCCGGTGCTCTATTAAAAGGAGCACCTTAATTGCCAGTAGTTCCCTAGAGGCCTCACTGCAAACGGGCTGGCAGGACAAAAGATGTTGTGCAAGTTCTCATTGCGAGCACGTATGACTATATATGGAACACATGCCTAGGATTGTCTAGTACTTGGATGCTTTATCTTATTTATCTGCAACCGCCCTATGTTCTGATTGCTATGTGAATTGTCTTGTCCATGCAACACCCGTCCATCCATCCCTATGCCTACCGCACTCGAATCCCACTATTTACTGCTTTTGTTACTACTGTCTTTGCTTTGCTACTACTGTTACTTTACTATTCCTACTACAAAACTGTTGCTACTGATAAACTTCTGTGAGCAAGATTGTTTCCAGGTGCAGCTGAAGTGACAACTCAGTTGTTAAGGCTGATAAGTATTATTTGGCTCCCCTTGTGTCGAATCAATAAATTGGGTTTCACTTCCCTCGAAAATACTGCGATACACCCCCTATACTTGTGGGTCATCAAAGGGCGGGAAAGCATAGCGAAAAGTGGTGGGAAATGGCGGGAAATATCTTTAGTCCCGATTAGTGGCTCCAACCGGGACTATCGACAAGAGTGTCGACATTATGTCGTGAGTGTTGGCACTATGTTGTGCTGCTTAATCTATAAATAGGCATCCTTGTGAAGCTATAGGGGTAGCCGATTCGGGCCCCCGGTCTTGGGTTTCACCGGAGGAAGACCACCGGAGCATCGGAATTGCGTGAAAACTTGCATGCATGTGTCCCTACCATATGTGTGTAAGTGTGGTGCAAGTTTGGTAGGTGGAATATGTAGGTTTTTCAAATTCAAACACTTTTCATGTTGAAAGCCTTGTCAAATTCAAAAGTATGAAAAAGAAAATAGTGAATGCATTTTGATGATGCAAACAGATGTATGGATGATATATTCAGATTCCTTATATTTTCTGGTAATAATAGACATATTATTTGTATTCTTTAGATTTATTGAAGGGAATATGCCCGAGAGGCAATAATAAAGTGGTTATTATCTTATTCCATGTTTATGATAAATGTTTATTTTGCATGCTATAATTTTATTAACTAGAAACATTAATACATGTGTGTTTAATAAACAAAATACAAAGTTCCTAGTAATGCCTCTCATATAAACTAGCTCATTGATTAACATGATGATCAAGCTTTCCTAATCATGGACATTGGATGTTCTTAATAACGAGGTCACAACATTGGTGGAATGATGTGATGAACATTCATCTGAAGTATAGCATTACGATCAAAGTCATTATATTTATATTGCTATAATAGCATACGAAGTAATCTTAGTCCTTAGACCATGAGATCATGTTAATCACTAACACCGGAAGAGTATCTTGATAACATCAAACGTCACATAAAGTGGAGGTGTGTGTTTACGTGAGTGGGAGCTCCACCCACATGAATGAGGGAGAGGTGGGGAAACCCACTATGGCCGGCGCCATGCCCCCTTGGGCTTCCCCCTCCCCTATATAAGGAGCACCTCCTCCTCCTCTCCTCTTGCACCACCTCCTCGTGAAGGTTCTCTTCTCCCTCTAGTTATTCCCCATGGTCTCGGATTAGCGAGATACATGTTCCCGGTGGCTTTAGCTGGAAAGGAGTTGCTACTTTCGCTGCATCGCTGGAGCAAGGAGGCGGAGGTTGTTCGGTGGACCGAACGTGTGTGCGATCACGGATGCACTGCTACTTTGCGGTGCTGGACTTGATGGTGCTGGACCTGATGGTGCTGGAACTGCTGGACCTGAAGGATTTCATCACGATCTTGAGATTGGGAAGTGTACGAATACATCATCCATGAGTTCTATCTCGTTAACAAAGCTTTATTGTCTTCGAGGGTGAGTTCTCTATGGATGTATATCCACCCGTTGCTTGTATCTAGGAGATAGATCTTGGCGTATAGTTCCCATCGCAGGAAATTTTTTGTTTTCTAAGCTGCGAACCCAACATTTATATAATAGGAGATGAATTTTCCAAATTTTCTAATAGATATGAATTAAAATAAAAGAAAATTTATGAAAACACCTCTAGTCCCGGGTCTTTACCGCACCCGGGGCTAGAGGGTGGTTCCGCGCGCGAAAATGAAGGGCCGAAAAAAACCTCTAGTCCCGGGTTGGAGTTGGACCTGGGACTATAGGGGGGGGGGTCTTTAGTCCCGGGTGGTGAGACGGCCCGGGATTAGAGGGGGGTCTTTAGTCCCGGGCCGTTTCACCGCCTGGGACTAGAGGCCCTCTAGTCCCGGGTCGTGGCTTAACCCGGGACTAGAGGGGTGGGATATATAAGCGTGCCTTCCCTTCCTCGATTCACCCAGCACTTGTTGAATCGAGGAAGACAAAGGCCGAACGACGACGCAGAGAACAAGGAGGTGCTGCCCAATTCCCGCGCCGCTGCCCTCATCTCCGATCGCCTCACCATGCCCGCGCTCGCCACCTCGAACCACACCGCACCACCTCGCAGTCGCAGCGCGCTCGCCGCAGCCAACCTCGTGCCCTCTCCGCCCGTGCTCATCACCACCGACCTCGTGCACTATTCTCCTCGTCACCCGTTCTCGTCGTCACCGCGCGCCAACCTCGCCGGCCTCGTACTCTTGCGCCGCGCGCCGACCTTGCCGACCTCGCCGACCGGCCCTCCTTGTTAGTACTAATAAAAAATCTATTATTAAGATTTGTTTAGTATTAATGTTTGTAGTAAAGTTCAGGGTTTAATATTAATATTTAGTACTCCCTCCGATCCATATTAGTTGTCGTTGAAATAGATGTATCTAGACATTTTTTAGTGCTAGATCCATCCATTTTAGCGACAAGTAATATGGATCGGAGGGAGTATTAATATTTGTTTAGTATTAATGTTTATTAATAATATTTGTTTAGTATTAATGTTTGTAGTAATGTTTAGGGTTTAATATTAATGTTTAGTATTAATATATGTTTAGTATTAATGTTTATTATTAATATTTGTTTAGTATTAATGTTTGTAGTAACGTTTAGGGTTTAATATTAATGTTTAGTATTCACTATAGTATTACTAGTATTTTTCTGAGCCCGCACCACCGCCGCACGCCACCACCACCGCACGCCTTTGTCCATGCGCCTACGCCACCACCGCCGCCACCACCACCGCCGCGTGTCGTCGTCACCGCCACAGTCTCCTTCCTCGATGGATCGTCACCACCATTCACTATAGTATTACAAGTATATGTCTATTTTTTCTAACTTGTTTTACCTTTCTTTCTAGAATAGTTAAGTGATGGATCGTCACACCGACGACGAACTTCTTGAGGGCATGATAAGAGGTGAAATTCCTCTTATTACTAGAGGTGAAGATGTTGTAGACGAGGGCATAATAATAGGTGAATATGTTGTAAACGAGGATGAGATATCGTCATTTCTAAATCAATCTGGTGATGGACATCAGCTAGAACTGATGGATGAAGGGCAAACAAACCACAATGATGGCCCCTCGACAACAAGCATCGATGTACACACACACACACACACACATATATATATATTAAGCCTCTTGTGACTAGATGCATTAATTGATTTGGATATATGTATATATTAATCAATCTCTCTTCTTCTTTTAGCCCTCCGGATCGACCAAATTGACAGTTAGAACAAAACGAGGCCCGACCAAAAAATTGGATGGTAATCAAAGGTTTACCATTGACGTAATAGATGATACTAGAGAACCGATTGATCCAGAAAAGCATGCCAAGATGTTTGTAAATCAATGTGGGGTGATTGTTAGGGACAACCTCCCGATCACCATTCAAAACTGGAATAAGTCAAAGAAAAAAGGTGAATAATTCACCAGTTATGTCACCGATGATGCCAAAAATGACCTTTGGGAGAAGCTCATAGCACATTTCATACTACCTCTAGAGTATGAAGAATTCGAGGCAGATGGTACTACCCCAAGGCCGAGTGGGCTTGAAAGAAGAGCGAAAGTCGAGGAGTGGGCTCTATCGAAGATGGACGAACTGTATCGGAACCACAAGAAAACATTATATGCGAAGTTTGTCGCGAAAAAAACTCCAGACTTCAAAGGAGAATACAAGAAGTTGAGAGAACAGTGGCCTGATTTTGTAAAGTACAAGCTATCTTCTGTAGCCCGGGCTAAGTCAGAAAAGAATATGTTAAATGCTGCCAAAAAGAAATACCACCATAAAATGGGGACAGGTGGCTACAAGAGTGCCATGCCTAAGTGGGAAAATATGGAGGCCGACATGAGGACTAGAGGGATCATTCCCGGTACAGATGGATGGCCCGAGAGGTCAAAGCACTGGTGGTACGGGTACAGGGGAAAGTTGAACCCAGAAACAGGGGCGGCGATTTTTCAAGAAAAAATTCTAACACCCTCCAATGCACCTGTTCAAGCAATGGCCGATGCTCAAGCGGGATTGTTTCGGCCCGACAGAGAGAACGACGAGCTGACATGTGCTCTCGGGAATCCTGAAAAAGGTGGACGAACACGAGGCAAAGGCATCAGTGTTATGTGGAAGAAAGGGTTTCCCAAGTACAATGACAGTTACATAAGTCGTAAGAGAAAGAAGGACCGGGAGGCAGACCAGATCGGGAAGATAGAAGAGGACCTAGCTGGGATGAATAAGCTGGTGGAAGCAATTAGCCAAAAGACATCTCAGCCGCATGATGATGGTCCTGCAATGGATCATAGCAAGTGGCGAAGTAGTGTGGCTTCCACAGAGGTCCAAGTTGATGATCAAACACTGCTAAATGATGCTCCGGCGCCTCGCTACCCCGTGGACGATGTCAAAGAGATGACACAATGTGAGCTGCATCAGCCAATGAATAGCCTATCCTTCAAGGTGGCGATCGGCACCACTTTACCTTGTCTACCTGGAGCACTCCACCATTCACTTCCGATTCCACCTGGCTATGCTCGTGTCTCGGTAGATGACCTAGTGGAGGATTTTGCGGACCTAGAGATTGACATCACTACACCTGAAGGACTTGGGAAACTAGGAGATGTCAAGTGCCACATCATTCTATGGAAGAAGAAGTACATAAAGTTTCCAGGCTCGGCGCCAAGGCCACCGACTCCGAGGAATCCAAGTCCACCATCCCTCGACGAGAGGGATGTCGATCGTCAACCTTCAAGTCCACCATTCCTCGACGAGAGGGATGTCGATCGCCGCAGCGCGAGTACATCTTGATCTCCACCTCCTCCTCCTCCCCCGACTAAAAAACGGATGGCGTTCGTCCCTCACCCGTGCCCCACTCAGAAGAAAGGTCGTAGTACGTCGAAGATAGTCGACATCCCGTCGGCTCTTCCGGAAAGACCTTATGACATGACTGATGAGGAACACAACGCGATATCGGCTGCCCAAACTCAGGCTTTTTCTGCACCAAAAAAGCCCGAGCCAAAGCCGGTATTTACTGAAAAAAACAAAAAGTGGGCTAAGTCCTTTCTTGAGCAACCATCCCAAGTATCATTGAATCTGAAATCAGACTATGACCGCGAAATTATTAAGCAAGCAAAGCAGAAAAAATAACAAGTGCAAAAAGTGGAAAACAAGTTGCCCAACTCGAACAACAGAAGATTCAGTCGTTCCCCCCACTCAAAGTGATTTCAGATACCGACAAGGCCTTCAGAGCCGAAATGGATAAGGACATGCAAATAATGGACCCTAGAGCCAGGTCTGCCGCTGCACTACTGGGCATCACTGTAGCGACGGCCAAAAAACTTGCTATGGCGGCAGGTATGTCTCTTGGTCAATTCTTAGACTATAAAGATACGCCAATGGGTTAGGTAGTACGGCAATATGTTAAAGGGGAACCTCTAGTCAGTCATGAGAAGCTCACGCGCCTACCAACACATATGCGAAATCTGCATAATTGGTACACTGCGCAAACAGAGAAAAGGCACCAGAAAGAATGGTTTTTGGTGACCGTTAGAATGGAGCGTCACTTAAAAGAGTACTCAACCGGTTGCTATTGTCTGTAAGTGATTTATTTCTGTAATTAACCTTTAGATCAGCAAGTTCATTTCATGTAATATATCATCCTGACTATATATCCTTTTGTACGGTGTTATATTCTACAGAATGAAGATGCTTGAATGCAAAAGAGCAAGAGTATATGACGTTGGGTTTATTGACCCATATATCGTTAATGAATATACGTTACAAAATCACCTCGATGACGTGGAGGATGACCTGTTCACTTTTTTAATCGAGCAAAATTTCGTCAAGCACATACTATTTCCTTACAACTTTAAGTGAGTGTTTTTGTCTTGTACACATTCTTTTTTAAGTGTAATTGATGAGTTATGCATGTATTTTTATGTAAACGTCCGCAGGTTCCACTTGATCTTGCTAAACATTCAAGTTGACAAGTCCCTAGTTGAAGTCCACCACTCATTAAGTTGGGACCAAGAGCAGTTGCGCGACATGAAAGCAATGCTCCATAAGTAATTTCAAGCATTATCGCATTATATCAGCCTCTTTCGTTCATTTTCTGATATCAAGTAACTAATAACTCCTCTGTTCATTTTCTTTGCGAGCAGGTGTTGGACACGGTTCAGATAGAAAATAGATGGTCCATTCAAAGATGAGCTAACTTATAAAATGGTGAAGAGCTCACAGCAGCCATCGGGGACTCATTTATGTGGATTCTACATCTGCGAGTACATTCGCGAGTTGACCAATGAGCGGAATGTTGGTTCACATTATATTCATGGTTTGAGGGAGAATCTAGAGCCAGAATTGTGCGCACGAGCAATTCAAGAGGAACTGGCGGGATTTCTGATGAAGGAGATCATTGATATAAATGGAGAACATTATATGGACGACGAGGAACTCTATATGCCTTAGTGATCTCCATGTAGTTGATATGATATATATATCATCAATGACCATGTAATTTCAAATATTTCCTTCCTTTTGATATGATCGAATATTGTATATATGCATGTATGCTCGCAAGAGATTGAATATTACTTATATATGCATCAAGGTGTATTGTGTATGTAGTAGCGTAGAATAAGTGTACGAAACATTTTTGTAATTATAGTAAAACACAAATCGAAAAAATAAAGAAATAGAAAAAACAAAATGAAAACACAGAATCTCTGTCGTGGCAGAGAAATACATGAATCTCTGCCACGGCAGGAACCAACATAGTCCCGAGTAGTGTTACGACCCGAGACTAGAGGTATTCCGCACCCAGCCGCGCGGAAACTGCCACGTGGTGGACTCTAGTCCCGGACCGTAGCAAACCGGAACTAGAGATAGGGGCCTCTAGGCCCGATATGGCAGTCCCGGGTCTAAAACCGGGACTAGAGCCAGTTCCGGACCAGGACTAGAAGCCTTTTTTCCACCCACGAAGGTTTGGCCTGCGCCACACCTCAAACTTTTCCATACCTCAAACACTTCATTGTTGGCTCTCACGAAAACGTATTGTTCTTGTGTATATGGCTGCTTGGGTTGGCCATACCTCGAAAAATTTGCCGCCTCCGCCACTGCCGCCAGGGAGTTCAAGGGGTGCATAACCAGCTGCCTGTTTAACAGTTTTTGGTGACTACACAACAGCGGGTACTGCAAGAACCATTCCCCAAGGGCAATCGCCGGACACAGAGACAGGCAGCTCGAGTTCTACGGGAACCACTGCTCCCCGGCGTCATCGACGGGATCACAATTGATCGTGGGAGAGGTAGGGGTCATGCACATGCACAGCACACAAGCGAGGCAGATGAGCAGGAGACCAACCGACCGGACGATGCACGCACCAGTATCGGGTAGGTTTCCGTCTCGTCACCACTTGAATACCGTTGCAAAGAAGAAGAAGAAAAGAACTAGAACTTCAATACGCACCGAACATATTAGCAGCAGCAGACAGACACCGGTACTCTGCTCTCGCCTCCGTTGACTAGTGGTCTAGTGCCCCAGTGCGGCCCACCGGCAGTTGCACTGGCGGCCGGCCCCACTCGCCCGGGTACCGCTGTCGTCGGCGAGTACACGCGTGAGATCTTCTGCGCCGGCCTCCGGGGTCGGGTAGGGTCGCCTGGCTGTAGTTGCTCTCGCACGCCACGCCGTCCGGCGAGTAATGTACAGTTGACGACGCTGTGCTTCATTTCTGAAACTGTAGCTGCTGCTGTAGCGAGCACTGGCCGGCTGGCTCCCTTTTTGCTTCTCTGTTGCCATATCTCGTCGCCACTCACTGTTGCCTGTGTCGTGGGTCGTGCGACGCTTTCTTCATGGCCACCACAGCACACATGTCCGGTTTTTATATCTTCTGCCACGCACATATGTTCGAGTTGTCGCAACCTAAAACGACTGATTAATACGGCTTTCTACAGAAAGTTTGACCAAATTTAAAAATAAATATCAAGAACTATGATATTATATAGAAACTATGTTAATATATGTTTCATGACATATCAAAGGAAATTAAAAGGCGTGACAATGCACGAGGAACGCAACGTTCCTGAGCCGGGACGCTGCTGCCGTCAGCACGACAACTTCGCACGCAGAGACTGAGCGCATCTCCAGCGGCCGGTACAAATAGAGCGGTGCTAACCCTCCTTTTCTTTTTTGTCCGGATGGATCCGCTTGTGGAGAAATTTAGGTCGTGGTCTGTTTGTCTAACTTGACCTTCCAGCGGCGTGACCCGGATGTCCACGTTGCCTATTGACCGTAGACACATAAAAAATTAAAATTCAAACTAAATATAGAAACATGCTAATTTGTTAAAAATTTATATACATTCATAGATAATTTTCATGGAAAAAAGAAAAAGGTAGCCTTAGCTATGGCCTTTGTCATGTGGCGCGCCGTGGCCATCTACTCCTTGCCGTCGGAGACGATATCGATGTACGGTGGCGGCGCCTAGAGGTTCTGGGGCGATAGCACATACGCCGGCGTTGCGGGTTAATCACTTGCCCGGGCCACGCTGGACACTTGAGCTGAGGCGGGTGGCGGTGGCACCTGATCGGCCAGCTCCATCCCGTGGCGGGAGATACCGGGACACTCTCGTAGAACTGCTAGGGCTGGAGCTCGCCTCAGAACACAGACGAGCATCGCGCCTTGTGCTCCCAGGACAAGAACTTTTTTCGGTACTCCTTGTTCTGGTAGGCACTCTCCCACATGACGGTCTGGGGGAGCTTGGCGATGCAGCGACGCATCTCCGCGTCCAGCGCCTTCCCGTTCTTCGACGCGGGCGGCACCAACACTCTCTCCATGTTGAGGCGCTAGTCGATGGGGAGGGAGACATCGTGGTGGTCCTTGTCCTCCCCCCTCTCGCCAGCGCCGCTCGCACTCTGCCACCCGAAAGTAGCGGCGGTTGCGCTGGCGCTCGTCGTCGTCGTCATGAACATCATCACGTGCCGCAGGACCTACGGATTCCTGTGGCCTTGGCGGCGGCACACCGCGGAGGTAGCGCGACATAGGCGGTGGAGTGGGCGGCCGCCTCCCTCGGTGGCGGTGCGACATTGATCCGCTGGCCTCGTCGTTGTTCTTCGTCTTCTTGAGCCAAGAAGGCATCTTCATCATCGGTGGCGGCGACGGTGGTCCGGTTTAACTAGCTCTGGCCGTTAGTGCACGTGCAGTTGTCGTGCCTTCACCATCAATACCGGCGCGGAAAAACAGGCGACACATCATCAGCCAGCGCAGACATCGATGACCATGGTTGCCGCACGTCTGAATCGATGGCATGCGTCTGGGTCGGTGCCATGCGGGCCCGCTGCTATCTGTTAAGGGAACGCGCTCTATCCGTCCGTGTCCGCGCCCAATGCATCGGCCTTCCGATGGGTCGCGCCAGAAGCGTCGGTCCAGATGGATCGCACTGCTGGAGGCTGCGCGGCCGACTCTCGCTTCTGGTCGGGCCAGTAAACGTGGTCGTGCTTTGTTGGGAATTGGAAATCGGATGGCGATTGTGAATATGCAATTGGGTGTAGAGAAGCAGAGACCGACTGCGCTGCGCGCGCACACACACGAAAACCCCACACAAGGGGGTTCATATGCCTTCTCTCTGAAACGAAGGGCACATGCCATGCCCCACTCCTCACGCACAGAGGCACGCCGGAGCAGTGGCTGCTTTTTTCCCCCTTGCCCTCCTCGTCCCAAACACGAAAACACTTCCCGGCCCCTCCCTCCCTCCTCTGCACTTTGTCCCTGTACTATATCTCTCTCCCCTTTCCTCCATGTGTTAATTACGACGAGATGCGTTCGATCACTTAACCACTCCAACTGCGTGTGTGAATTGGATGGACGTGTGACTCTCGCTCACGCGTACGGTGACGATAAAATTCACGGAGGAGAGAGTTCATGGCAGCTACTCACACTCACTCCAGTTCATAGCCGCCACTAGGCTAGAGTTTTGGTGATGTTGGACGCCAAGTCACGGATCCACCAACAGGAGGGGGAACAGCGAAAACGAAGTAAAAGCAAGGTGTGTCCTCCATCCACGAATCTCCTTTCTGGGCTCGGATCTCACACGCAGCCTGAAGCACCTGCACGCTTCCATGTGTGCATTCAGCACTACTACTAGCTACCTGATGACCAACACGAACGGAACGGAAATGCAGCACATTGAGATTACGGGCGGAGACAAAATCTCCTCAAGCTCTACGGATTTCTGGCGCCTAGCCACGACAAGGTGGAAGGTGCTCACACACATTACCAATCACGTATGCTCGTCGCTGGGAAGAGAAAAGCTGCTAACCTCTATCCTGATCGCTTCTTCACTGGGAGTGATTTGCGCTGGACCACAGCGCCAACAATGATGCACGATCATCACGCCTTTTGGTTTTCAATTGCCCATGATTGCATTACGGGGGGCTGATGGTATCTTGATCGCAATCCCCCAAAGCATGATTTGCATCGGGCGCTACGGGAGCGGGAGAAGACTGATACGCCGACGGCCGGGCTCCGTCCGCGTAGGCTGCGCCGACGGCTACCATCGGCGTACAACCCCGTAAGCGTAGCCCCTCTACCCGTCGGCGTAGAAAAGACGTCGGTGTATATAGCTACGCTGTCAGCGTAGTCCATATAGGTCCCACGTAGATGACTAACGATCGTTTGGTACGCCGATGGCCTAGATTTTACCAATTTTTTTTTAATATTTTGAATTTTTTTAACACGTTAATCTCACATTGACATTTTTAATTCTAAGTATATTTAATCTCAAGTTATATTGCACTAGTAGTCAAACTTCCCGATCGGTCACTCATCCAAGCACTACTCCAGCCCCAGCACGCTTAACTTCTCCATTCCTTCCACATGAGCTTCCGACAAAGAAATTAGAACTTATTATAAATACTATCATATCAAACCTATTAACCATTGGACTATAATATTAGATGTCTTTATTTTTTCATTCCATACAATTATTTAAGTAAACAACAATGAATAAGTAATAATAATCTAAAATTCAAATAAAAATAAAATAAATTTTATTTATTTTGCCTTTTTTCCATTTAAAATTGAATAATTCATATATACAAATTCGTAAATCGTAATTTGACAAATAATATATCCAAATCGATAAGAAAAATTAGAGGAATCCAAATATGACATCATTATCATCTATTTAATTATGTATTGTAACTTTTTAATACTAGACTAACTAAAACTAAGCCACGGTTCATGAAACACCCCTTTTTTGCACTTGGAAAATGAAAAATAGATTTTTGGTGCAACGAAAAGGAAAACTTCCTTCTGCAACATTGTTCACCTTACCATGATATACATGCGTGCATAATATGAACACATTATCGCAAACTATATCATGATTCTAGCCATAACATTGGTCATTTGACCTGAAAGCCAGAAAACATCAATTCACATAGGTCATTTTGTGAAGGTTTTTTTTGAGATGCAATCAATATACCAAGTTTGATATTTTTTCTTGCCACTATGTCACATAATATGACACCACGCGAAGGTTTTGCATTGTTTTGACCTTTTTGAATTTTTTATGACCGTTTGAAACTATCATCAAACTTTCTAAATCGGCGGACATGAAGATTCTTAGATCGGGGATGAGCCTCGCTAAACTTGCATTGGATCTCAGATCATGTACCTGTAGTTCAAATATGTCTCACTTTCTACCGATTCGGCATGAATTTATCTTTTTCACGAGGGATGGATGGAAATGTTTGAGATACCCCGGTTGGGACATTGTCCTTTCATGGTGGTCTAGTATTTTTGAAAATGGGGTAGTATCATTTTGAAACTTTCATTTGATGGTTGCTTCACAAAACACCCATTTTTTGCACTCAGAAAATGAAAAATGACTTTTTGGTGCGACGAAATGGAAAACTTCCTCCTGCAACATTGTTCACCATCCCATGATACACATGCGTGCATAATATGGGCATATTATTGCAAACTATACTGCGATTCAAGCCATAACATTGGTCATTTGACTTGGAAGCCAGAAAACCTCAATTGAGATAGGTCATTTTGTAAAGTTTTTTTGAGTCACAATCAATCTACCAAGTTTGGTATTTTTCTTGCAACTATGTCACATAATATAACACCACGAGAAGGTTTTGCATTGTTTCAACCATTTTTGAATTTTTTATGCCCATTTCAAACTATCGTCAAACTTTCTAAATCGACGGACATGAATATTCTTAACTTAAGGCTGAGCCTCGCTAAACTTGCATTGGATCTCTGATGAAATAACATATTGTGAACCTAAAAATGATTTTTGCAAAAAACATGACCATCAGATCATATACCTGTAGTTCAAATTTGTTTCACTTCCTACAGATTTGGCATGAATTTGTCTTTTTCACGTGGGGTGGACGGAAAGCTTTGAGATACCCCGGTTGGGACATTGTCCATTTGAGGTGGTCTAGTATTTTTGAAAAATAGGATGGTATCATTTTGAAACTTTCATTTGGTGGTTGCTTCACAAAACACCCCGTTTTTAGCTCTCGGAAAATGAAAAATAGCTTTTTGGTGCGACGAAAAGGAAAACTTGCTCCTGCAACATTGTTCGCCATCCCATGATACACATGTGTGCATAATATGGACACATTATAGCAAACTATACCGCGATTCAAGCCATAACATTAGTTATTTGACCTGAAAGCCAAAAAACCACGATTGAGATAGGCCATTTTGTGAAGATTTTTTGAGACACAATCAATATACCAAGTTTGGTATTTTTCCTTGCAACTATGTCACATAATATGACACCACGCGAAGGTTTTGCATTGTTTCGACCTTTTTGAATTTTTTATGCCAATTTCAAACTATCGTCAAACTTTCTAAATCGCCAGACATGAAGATTCTTAGCTCAGGGCTAAGTCTCGCTAAACTTGCATTGGATCTCTGATGAAATAACATATTGTGAACCTAAAAATGATTTTTGCAAAATATCATGACCATCAGATCATGTACCTGTAGTTTAAACCTGACTCATTTCCTACCGATTCAGCATGAATTTGTCTTTTTCACGAGGGGTGGACAAAAAGTTTTGAGATACCCCGGTTGGGACATTGTCCATTTAAGGTGATCTAGTATTTTTGAAAAATAGGTTGGTATCATTTTGAAATTTTTATTTGGTGGTTGCTTCACAAAACACTCCATTTTTTGCACTCGAAAAATGAAAAATATGTTAAATATCTGTATTATATATATATGAACAAAAATATGTAATATTTGAGTTTATATAGATATATTTTATTTTTCTGCAAATTTTGATATATTATATGTATTTTTCTGAATTTAAATAATTTGGTTATGATTTTTCTAAGATTAATGTGGCAAACGGCGTAGGTGCGAAATCTACACTGACGGCTTTGCCGTCGGCGTAGACTTGACGCCGTCGCTCTGCCGTTAACCTAATCGCCTACGCCAACGGCCCTGTTTATGTCGACGGCTGCCGTCGGCCTATTCATCCTACGCAGACGGTAAAACTGGGCTGATGGCCGCGCGGCCCGGCTGTTGAGCCCGTCAAGCTGCGCCGACGGCCCCGACATTTTGCCGTCGGCGTAGAATAAGGCCATCGGCGTATAAAGTTATTCCCGTAGTGAGGGGTCCGATGGATGTGGAGACATGGTCCTCACCCTCCGAGGCTCAAGCAATGGGAGATTATCATAGACTGTGAGCTTTTTGGTCCCGCTTTTTCTTGTTGTGACTGTGATGAAAATTATGGCATCGTCTGGCATCTGGTGGGTTTCAGGGCTGCGTCTAGGATTAGCAAACCAATGTCTTGACCCATTTGACTTTATATGAGTTTGTTTTGGGTATACACAGTGCCTAGGATTTTCCAATACTATAGACAGGTTTTTTGGTGTTCTTTACATCATGACAGTAAATGATCACACGGTGAATTGTTCAGAACAATAAAATTGCTATAGACAGACAATGCCGCTGAGAAAATCATCTTAAAAGTGGTGTGATAGATTAGATAGAGACACTAGGCAAAGACTTCACCATTGTTTAATCGGTGTTTGATTTCAAGCCACATTTTGCCAAGTGAAAGTTTGGCAATTTGGTATGGGTTTGGTTTTCGCCACACTTTGGCATGCCACACTTTATTAACCACATGGCCCATCTGTCATAGAGTGAATTTATTTGCAAGTTTTGCCACACTTTGTGGTTTCCATTTTCTCGGCCACACTTTTGTAAATGTCACACTTGCTAAAGTTAGGCTTGATAAAGTGTGGCCCGAAACCAAAGAGGCTGATTGTTTTTTATCTTGTATATTTGTTTGAAGCAATTTAGTAATCATCATGTCATATTTTTTAAAGAGAAAGTATATCATATAACATGGTTATAATAATACCTCTTATTCTGCTTCAACCTGCTCAAAATAGAGGCCTACGTAGTGCGACACTGCTATCCAAACAAATTGTGCCAAAAATAATTTCGTGTACAAAATTAGTATATGTAAAAATAAAAAATATATATACTTAACAACATAATAGTTATATCCAAAATAGCACAAGAAACAATAACTTTCAGTGAATAACAAAATTATAAATAGATTATGTTATATTTAAAATTCTCAAAAATAATACGAAATCTCACTTAGTTTTCTCACATATTAACCATGCATATTTGATCCGGCATATATAGACATCGCATCCTTGGTCCAGTTTTTTGACATTTTCATTTCTTTATAACTCTTTGTTTTTTCTAAAACAGTAAACCTAATTGTGTGTTGTTAAATGTAAACTTTAATATATTTTGCAAATAGTCTCATTGTCTATCTCAACAAATAGGCTTGCACTAGACATATTTTCCAATCAATGTAGGGTAGTTTCTTAAATTATATTAGAGAGTTGATGCTAATATAATAATTCTTTAAACTAAAATATTCTCTTGATATAAGAATTATTTAAAAGACACGCAATCCTCCACGTACCAATTCCAGTTATGCGGACTAGACTTGTAGTGCATTTATTTGTGTTCACACCGGTAAACTCACTAAATGTAGAGGTCTCATGCCTCCGTACCATTATGTATCTTAGATATAAATAAATATAACATTCTAGAATGTACATACAAGTTGTCTACATGGGGTTTATTCTCAAATGATTTGCATCGTTTATGCATGTTAGGTATGCTCCTTTTATTTCAACAGTTCATGAATACATTAGCGCAGAAGTATGATTTGCCTTTAGGGGAACAATGGATGTGAAGCAAAACAGACTAGTACTTTTGAATTGCATGCCGTTAGATGGTACGATTTGGTATGCCAAAAAGACATACAATTTCCCGATGAACTTGATGGCTTCTTGTGATGTGATTGGTCGCACTGGCTCCAACTTTACTTAATAGCTTCCTTGATTCTGCGGAAATAGTGTTGGAATCAATCACTAGAGGGTGTAATTACGCAAGAAATTGGCTGCACCTATTTATAGTGAAGAAACTAGACTTTCTATGAGATTCACTGTTTGTAATCAACCAATATGAATCAAATAGTCATTTGTCTAGTACATTTGCTCCCTTGAGTTACCTTTATTTACTTTTACCTGCACAATTTTTACTAGCATAAGATTTCTTTGCATGCTAACTTTTAGCATCTCTAGTTTACACTTTCCAGTAGTAGTGTTGAGCAAAAAAATTGGTTTCTGCCCAATTTACATCCAAGCCTCTGTCCTCATAGTTCGTGAATGCTCTAGTCCTCCTCCTCACTCCGTCGGCCCCTCATTTTTGTTGGATTGGTGGTTCTTGCTCAATTGGGTCTTGGAACAATGGCTTATGCTCAATTGATACTCTACCATGTTGAGTCCCGGTACAGTGGATCATTTCCTCCATCGGATCACCATAGTAGTCCTATGCACAATTGCATTACTTCACACAAATTGCGACAAAATGAATCGACGGAGAGGTGAGGTTTATTAGATCATTCTGGATTGGAAGGTGTCGGGGTACTCATTTCGCCGAACAGCTTGCCGGGCATGGGAACACCATCATTTGGACAAGTCCCGCGGGACCTTGTTGTGCTGCATTAGTGAGTCTCCGGCCACCGACGTCCTATTGTGATCAAGTGCAGTAGCGCGGGGGGGGGGGGGGGGGGGGGGGGGGGGGGGGGGGGGGGGGGGGGGGGGGGGGGGGGGGGGGGGGATAGGCTACACTGACTCGCTAAATTCTTGTGACGTGTCCCACGAGGCCGTGATGTGGGACGGCGGCTAGGCATGCCCGCTTACGTACCCGTACATGAGCGCCTCCTATGAGAGGCCAGACGTCGTGGGCGAGGGTGGTTGTCGCCAAACTTGTCTCCATGACCATATTGGCGAGGCTATGGTTGGAGATGGCCTCTATCAGCACCCCTACTTGATCATGACGTATGCGAGGACTTGCGCTTGGGCATCGATGGCCTCGTTGGTTGCGCGGGCCTAGGTTGCGACGAGTTGCTCTGCCATGGCCCTGGCAGTGGCGTCGGTGTCAGCTTTCGCCGCATGTTGCTTGGTGACGTCCCTCCATCCGACCCGCTTCCTCGTCTCTGAGGCCATCTGTTTCAGCGTTAGCTCTTTTTTTTAGCTTGAGTAGGGACATTGCGGGTGCTATGGCGGTGACGGTGGTCGCGGAGCGTCCTCCATGGGGTCGCTAGGGCTTGGCGGCTATAGGATGGGGTGGAGACGAGGAGAGCAAAGGCAAAAGTGTGTGGATGCCGCTGATGTGAGAGCCCACCGTGGATAAGTGGGCGCATACAAACCGCAAAGGAGACCCAATTTGGTCCGGAAATGTATCGGTCCTCTGATCCATTTGTCTCTACCCATTGGATTGTGTTTTGCATATCGCTGTCCATTGAGGCTACAAACAGACAACATGTGTCCATTATTGTCGACCCCTTAGAGATGGCATTAGAGTATCTCCACTCGGGGTCGTCAAAGCCCCCCAAGGCCTATGAGGGCCGTCGGCGCCAAAAAACACGCCCAGCCGCGACCCTCATTTCAGAATTTCCACCGATGCGGCCCAATTATTTAGCCGGTGGCCCTAGGCGAAACCCAATATACAGGGAGACAAGCGGGGGCACCGGCGCGTTGAGAAAACGTCGGCCAGCCTTGTCGGTGACAAATGTCTAGAAATCATGTCCTGTCCCACCCTTTCAACCCCCCGACCCCCTGGCGGCCGCCGCGACCACCCCTACCTCGCCGTCGGGAACCCACCTCCGGTAACAATCCCCACCATCAAATAAACCCCTCAACAGCACCAAACACCCACGCCGCCTCTTCCTCCGCCGTCCTTACGTCCAACCGCCGGCCGGCGAACCTCTGCTCCCACCTGACTTCCTTCCCGCACACAAGGTGCTCGACCATTTGCCAAGGCGATGGAATCGGACGACGAGGAGGTCATGGACGTTCTGATGGATGAGAAGGTGTGTTAAACATAATTTATTTGTGTACTATGTTGAACTTTTGAATAATTGTGTTGAATTTGTGTTCCAATTTGATTGATTGCTTGTGTTGAAGTAATTCAGAAAATAAAAAAATGGCCGGTTTGTGGTGCACGGCTGACCCCCATTTCTGATTTCGTGCCAACGCCCCCATACGGGCCAAAAAATGGCCGTGCCGGAACCCGTATGGGGATCACGAGTGGAGATGCTCTTACCAAGCAATCGGCTCACATGCTCACACCTACTCCCTCCGTTTTAAAATATAAGATGTTTTAGCATTAAAAAATAAATATATCTAGACCCCTTTACTGTGTAGGTTCACTCCGAACCTCTCCGATGCTATAAGGGCATCTCCACTGGGTCAACCCAAATGTGTGACCGAAACGGTCCGTTTCTGTCCATGGGTCGGCCCGCGCTCACTTTGGGGCCGAGGTCCGGCCTGTCTGAACGACCGCACCCAGCGGCGCAACCCAAATGTCCGCGCCTGGCATTTCTTGGCGCCATCGCTAGCCAACGTTGTCGAACACTCAAATTCATAGGCAATGGCACACAAAGTGACTAGCAGATAAATTGGCAGACATGTGCCATCGCCCTTTGGGCATCGCCAACTAGTGACCAGTGGTCCTGAAATGTACAAAATGAGGCAAGATCATACACAATGTCCAAAAGAATGGCGGCTTCTATATCCAAAAGGTTGCATCCGCCGTCGCCATTGCCGTTCAAGCGTCGTGAGCACGGATGGCATGCTGCCTGTGAGTGACCCAGGCCCTGTGATCGGGGTCGATGAGGGTGTCTAGGTCGGTGAGCATGATGGCAGTCTCCTCGGTCATGATCTTGGCTTCAGCTTCGTTGGCCTTGGCCTCTGCCTCCAACGCCCTAGACCTGGCCTCAGCCTCCTTGGCCTTGGCATCGGCCTCCCTCGCCCTTGCCTTCGCCTCGATCTCGACCAGCCTGGCATTGGCGTGGGCCTGTTCCGCCTCGATTGATCTCGTCTGGAGCTTGAAAAATGCCTTGGCGGTGGCCTCTTTCTCTTTATGCCGCCTCTCTTCCCTCAAGGCGATGGCTTCTTCCTTCTTCTCCATGATCTTCGTCAGCGTCTCCTGGAATGCCAACAAACCAGCCTGGCGGGCGATGTCGGCCTTCGTAGCCTTGTGGCCTCCAGGCCGGCGGGCACGGGCCTCTACATGGTTGGCGAAGCCTTCGTCATTGCCTTCGTCGTCTAGGTCGATGACACAGCCCGTAGAAGCATTGCTCTTGCCCTTCTTCTTATTGTCGAGTTCTTTCCAAAGGGCATAGCTAGTCTCCCATTTTTTATAGTCTTTGATCAACGTCCAACAATGCGTCAATGTGAAGGCCTTGTTATCATTCACCGTCTTGAAGTGCTGCATTGCTTTCATGACCTACACATATGGATCTCGACAATGGCTCGATGCATATACAAGACATCGACAAGGAGAGGAAGGGGTTTTACCATGTCAACCGGCAACATGCCGCTTATTTTCCTTTTCGTCACCATCTCGTAAGATCCTTGGAACTTGCTGCACTCGGCATGGATGGTGCCCATCGCTTGGAGAGAGAGATCATTTCGATCACTGTAGAAGGTGTCCTTGCCGAATTTCTAGGCCTCATGGAAGAACCTGCCCACCTTTTTCCAATAGGCAAAGCCCTTTTGCTCGGCGCCGCATAGTGGATCTTGCGAAACCTCCATCCATGCCTTGCATAGGACCTTGTCCTCCTCGGTGGTGTAGCTCGCGGTTTGTTGGATCAAATTCTTGGTGTCGACGAGCGATGTTGCAAGTGAAGCGGCCAGTGACGCGGCAGTGACCCCCACGCCCATGGAAGCGTCATCATTTCCGAACAATGACTCTTTCACAATGTTGTTGGCATCTTGCTACGTCTCCTGCTCCTGTGTCTCTGCCTACGTCTGTTGTTGCGTCTCTACGTCGTCGCCATACTCGCGGCCACCCTCGTTGATCATGTCGTTCATGGCGTCCTCGGCATTGTTGTCCACAAAATCCTGCACCGAATTTGGCCTGGGTGAAGAGACGGGAGCAGTGTGCTGGCAAAGACGAAGAGATGGCGTGATCATACTGTGCCTTCGTCGGTCGGCAGCGCGTCCGGCATTTTGCCGAACAGGTTGACTGGCGCCGGCATGTCTGCGGCAGAGATGGAGCGCTTCTTCTTCGACGCCTCCGGGGCTGTGTCCGTGGTCGTTGTAGTGCGGTTGAGGTTTGATGGCGGGCTCTCCCGCCTACGACGATGTCGTGCGGGGATGGACGAACCAGGAGAGCGAGGCGACGATTCTAGTGTGGCCTCCGAGCGAAAGTGTGTGCGGGCATGGCGTCCTGAGCTAGCCGCAAGGGGTGGACGTGACGGAGCTGGTAGAGGACGCGCCGACCATGGACAAGCTGCCCGCGTCGAAGGCCAGTGTGCCACCGAACGCGGCGGTCATCACCTCCTGCTTTATCATGTGCACGGCGTGCTTGGCGGCATCCACTGTCAGCTCCTTTTGGTTGGCCATGTTCTGCGCGGCGAGGATGTGCTCGTTCTTATCCCGACGCTCCTTCTCGAGCTTGGCTTGGGCGAGTCGACCTCGCGTCGCAAGCCGCCGGCCGGCACGCTTATCCGTCTCAATTTTCCGCTCCGGCGGCGTCAAGTCGGGCGCAGGTTTCTTCGGCTGGCCGCACTTCTTGACGGCGGGATCCATCGCCTTTCCCGCCGCTCTCGCCAGTGGATTTTGGGAGAGGTTTTTTGGAGGGAGAAGTGGAGTGGCCTGTGTTCCACTGGCGGGAGGGACCGCCAAAAGATATGGTCGGACACACGTCCGGGCGCTGCGTGTCCGGACCGACCCAGTGGTGACGCAAATTAGATGCATGGATGGGTCGAGCCGGACGCGTCGGGACGGATGGGTCGTGTCACTGCGACGCCGCGCCCCTCACGCCCGTCCGCACGAACGAGTTCGGATACGCCCGGGCTGGTTGGGTCGACTCGGTGGAGATGCCCTTAAAGAAAGGTCTAGATAAATTAGGTTCGCAAAGGTGAAACATTTTTGAAACGGAGGGAGTACCAGTGCGCTAGGCCACCGATTACACTTTACGCCACGACAAGGATCGGTGCCTGCTGGCGGCGTTGTCTGGCTCCGGCCAGACCCGAGACGAGACGACCATACACGCGATCGACACGACTGTCGTGGATCCATCAGCACGCACGCACTGGGAACGCGCGGTGAGGTCAGGTCCACGCACAGTATCAGTATATATCAGCCATCAGGATTCAGGAGACATTCACGCCCGTACGTACTACGTGTCGCTGCGACCTGCTTTGGCATCGCAATTTCGCAAATCGATCCAAACAAAGCCTGCGCCACCCCCTATGCATGCATGCCGCGCATGCTTTCCTGGGCACGCGCGCGCTGGGCGGGCGTACGTACGCGAATCTTGGCGCAGCTGCTACATGCTGCGACGTCAGCAGTGGAAAGTGAAGGAGGCTTTTGGCTCCTGGCACGTACCCTGCCTCCGTGGTTTTACCAGCTTGGTGCGCTCTGGGAAGGTAAAAAAGCAGGGGGAGGATGACGCGGATCTCAGCGACGCGTACAGCGTCTTTTGCGTACAGTCGACCACGCTGCATCCATGCTTGTTCAAGAGAGAGAGAGCGCGCCCCAGTGGCATAGCGACCTAAAAGAAAACGGGAGTGACTGATCTGAGCCGCTGGAGAACTTCTTATATTTAAATCATTGATATCATACTAATATTTGTGTTAATTCTCAGTTGCAACATAGTTGTATATTTTTGTATTACTTCTCAGTTGCAATCTAGTTGTAACTTATTAAATTCTCAGTTACACCATACTTGCAACTCATGTGTAACTTTCAGTTTGCATTAATCACGGGGTAAATCGAACGTGAAAGAGGCGACTGAGACTTAAGAAGTTCTCACGCGCCTGAGAACTAGCAAATCCGAAAAAAAAAATATCAAATAGTCTAGAGACATATCCAAACATAATCACTTGATGCAATAAAAAAGCTCCCTCCGACCCAAATTAGTTGACTCAAGTCAAGATACGGATGTATCTAATACTAAATCATGTCTAGATACAATTGAATCTGGACAAATCTAAGTCATATAATTTGGGCCGGAGGGAGTAACAATTTGAGCATAAGTAAAACCAAAAAACATACTCCACCAATTATGAATCTTTAAGACGTATAGAAGTCCTAGGAAATGGCACAATCTCTACCATTTTTTGTGTGTCAAAATCTTCTGTAATTTGATCATCGAAGACTTTTGTCATTTGCTTGATGTATCATATCATCAAGTCATGAAGAAGCAATCATGAAAATCTTATTGCACAACTCCGTCTGCATGATCTTTGCCATCGAGAAAGCATTTTCCATTGTTGTTATCGTCACAAGTAAAATTAATACCAGCTCGCGATAAACTGTATGAAACATAATGTGACATTAACATAACTTTAGATGTTTAATTCTTCATGTATGACTAACAAATATCTCAAGATTATATTATATAGGCTCATGCTCGTAAAAAGATAAATCCCCATTATAAATCCTTGTAAGCCGAGAAATCTTATTCACATTAAACCTATAAAATGAGTCACTTGAGTGAAGACAAGAAGTTTTGAAACAATTCAAAAGATAATTCATCAAAGCGATGGACAAAATCGGTTGTAATAGAGTCTATAGAAAAATAGAAGGTGCCCATACTCTGAAAACAATTCGTAGTGAACTAGTGTCTTCTTCCTTTTATTGATTTTTCACTCATTATGTTACCAATTCATCCATACTTAGGATTGTGATATCACTTTATGCATGAATTCACATCTTTCTAGAGGGATCTAAATCATCATTTCTCCAATTGGACAAGCATGTCCTCACATACTTAAACAAAGATATTAACTAAACTAATACAATTAGAATTTTAGATCAATAGTGTCTACAAATAAAAACTAGAACCATAAAACACGCGATAAGATGGCAAAAATATTCTCAAGTCCTCCTTAGATACCCTATGTAGAACATTGTTTAGAGTCGGGCTTTATTAGGTTGAGAATTAGCTATTGCAAAGAGAAAGAGTAGGTTTAAAACTAGACTACACCTAGTCCTTATTTCACTTCAAAATCAGTTTTGTGCAGTGTTCACTAAAACAAGCATAACTTTCTTATAGGAAGTTTGCTTTCAACGTATAACAACTCAACATGTTCAGAAAAAACATGCACATCTAAAGCTTTTTCCATACATTAAGGTAGGAAACTTCCCTACCTTCTCTTAATGGGAATTCTGCCCTTGAGAGCTCTAGGTCAATGTACTCCTTATTAGGAGAAAGATATATATTCGAGCTTCCTGGCCTGTCTCCATGGGACATCTTAACTTGCACTTATCCACCAAATGAAACTTTTCTATGGAAGTGTTAGTTTCATTTTTAAAATCGTCCTAGACATAGAAGAACTATGGTACATTTTAGGTTAGCAAAATCAAATGTTTCTTTTCAACGAGGCAAAAGCTTTGCCTTTTGTATTAACATAACAGGCGGATGGACCTACACCATTGGACACAAAACAGATCAATGAGCTACATCAACTGATAATTTTCGCTAGGTTATGGGCATAGGCTAAAATCCACTCCATCCCTTCATCTTTGATTCTTTGCACGAGATCCAACAACATAAAATATTTCTTATTGACAGTTCCCGCACTCCTCACTTTCCAAATTTCTAAAGAATGAGCATGAAAACGCTCCTTCATTAGCCCTTTTGGAGAGGAGGTCGGTGTCTTGGAAAAGGTGCGCCAATATTCAAACACCATGGGGGCGACCACTGCCTAGGATGGGAAGCCGATGTGGACATGAAAGCCATGAGTCCGCGACGGTCCATATCCTCTTGGAGTAAGCGCATTCGAAAAGGCTGTGCCTTGCTGACTTAGGGGCACACTTGTAGAACTTACAATACGACTGATGGGGCCATCCTCGCTTAGTTAGATTATCGGAAGTCCACAACCTGTTCTAGAGGGCGAGACATAGAAAGAAGACATTTTGGAGGGCCCACATCTTCCAAACTCTCTTCTCGAAGGAGCAAGGGTTGGAACCTAGGAATTGTGTATTGTAGGAAGAAATGGCCCAATAGAACCCGCTTGGAGAAACTGTCCAAGAGATCGAATCATTTACCCCACGGGAAGGTTGGACGTCCGAAAAAGCCACCATAGGAGGTTTCTCAATGTGTTGTTGTGAAGCTATCGACAGTGATGTCGGAGATTGATTTGACACCATCAAGGGCAACGTGGATCGTGCGATTTTTGTTCTTTCAAGCCTCGAAGATATTGGGGCCCCCAATGATTTAGGTTTAGCACTGTCGAACCAAGATGATGACCAGAAACACTCCTTCTTACCATCTCCAACGATTACCCACGGTTATAGTTTTAATGAGTTGCATATGAGGCTATCACACCGATAGTTCGACATCTCTCCCCCGACCCAAGGATTGTCCGGAGCCACCCACTCATAGCATAGCTAACGTAGACGTAGAGGTCGTGAAAACTTGCCCAACTCTAGGATTCCCGGCCCACGCAACGCCCGGCGGCAAACCTACTAGATGCTGATTACAAAAACTCCCAGTGAAAAAGTGTTCAATGCAATTGTTTGAACGAAACCTCTTAGAGCATCTCCGCCCACACCCCCAGGAAGGCCCAGGACCACCTTTTTTTCTCATTCGGACAGCGAAAACCGGCCCAGTCGCATCCCCCCAGGAGCTCGTTTTCGCGGATTTAGCCTATTTTCCATCTGGCGAACTCAGATCATCCTCAGCCCGCTGAGTTTCCCCTAGGGGATCCGGATGTAGTATTTTCGCCAATTTTGGCCCACTGTCAGCCTCTCTCTCCTCCCTCCCCCACTAGCCCATTCTTCTCCTTTTCTCGCTCTCTCCTCCTTTTCTCCTCTCTCTCCTCATTTTCTCCCCCGCCCACCGGTCATCTCTTGTCATTCCCCCTCCACCCACCCACCAACCGCCTAGGATGCATACGGTAGGAAATATTTTGACCCCCAGGCCAAAATACGTCCGGACTGGACCAAATTTTTATGCGGAAATAGGCCCGGAGGCCTCCAACAAGTGTTGATGCTCTTAGCTACTACCTCTGTTCGGGAATACTAGCACGGAGAGCTTTTTCAGATTTTTTGGGTTTATTAGGCCACAACATTAATTATCTCCAAATCTCTCTGCATGCACCCTCCTTAATTCCCTCCCACCCTCCGCATGCGCCACTATTCCCGGTTTGCGATTAATGAGTCACGGTCCAATGAACCAATGCATGCACAACACAAATAAAATCATAGCAATAAAATAGGTAGTAAATGTGAGGTATTCGAGGGAAATTATTAGGGCACGTACAATGGTCTTATTTTAGCAATGCCACATAGGATGATTGCTGAATTGGAGGAGAGAGAAACGAAAAAAAAGACGTCTGCCTTATCTTGGCTAAGAGATCATCTCTTAGCAACAATATATCTCACCACATATTTAGGAACATCTAGTGCTACAGATAAGACTAAAAAAAGAACCCATTGTATGTCATATTTTATTGTCATATCAAATGATGTGGCATGTATAAGATAAGACTGTCTTATCAACCGTTGTACATGCCCTTAGGGGTCTTAATCCACGAGTTTTGGTCCTCCGGACTTAGAGCAAATACAATAAGATCCAATCAGCAAGCTATAAGACTTAAAATAATATATTTGTGTCTAGTTGGAAGAGAGAGAATAGGTGAGAGAAAATGAGTGGGCTCTTAGTTAAGAGTCAGCTGCAGCACGTGCTCTTAGGCACTATGTGAGAATGTAAAGTGGGTCATATACTAATAAAGTAGTATATTTTTACCACTACCTATTATACATGTTGACTATTAAATTGGCTATAAATGACATGGACATGCCTTATAGCCGGCAGCTGGCTCTACTATTGCCCTTACTGTTACAATCCCAAACAGAGGGGGCATACGAGAATGCACGCGTGTAGAATGTAAAAATAAATTGGTAAACACGATTCGACATTAAACTCTATTATGAAAACCTCTTCGCCAAAAGGAAAAACCCAAACCGAAAAAGGATCGTACAGCGGCACAGGCTTTGGTGCGTTTTCGCCAATGTCTGCTACCGCTGGTGGTACTAGGCCTGCCTCCGTTTCTCCCCACTCGGGGTGCACAAGCGCAGCGCTGCCGCTCTAGCAAGAGACAATTTTTTGTCGAGGGATTCACCGATACCTGCCAGTAGCCTTTGGCTCCGATTTGAAAAAAAGCCTCCGCGGTCAGTCAATTCGGTTTGATTTTGCTTTTGGGAAAAGGTGGATTTAGCTTGCTTGGTCTCTCCGTGTCAGCAGAGCAATATCCACACTCCTTCACTGATTTGACCTTGCCTTTTATTAGAAGGAGATGGGTGTGGATTTGACGCTTGCTGGTGGGTGACATGATGTCCTGCTCTGCCCAAACGAGAGGAGATTTGTTTCAGCCAAATGATATACTCTCCAAAAAAAAAGTGACTTGGTTTTGTCTAAATTTAACGTCTAAATATATATGAATGTAGATAAATTTAAATTATTTATTTTCGAACTGAAATAGTATGGTATAGTAGACTGAATTTTACTTAGTACTAACTCCATTTCATATTTAGCTATCGCAGATTTATCTAAATCTATATATTAAAAACCATCTACACACATACTCCCTCCGTTTTAAAATATAAGATGTTTTAGCTTTGTGAAAAAAGTGTATCTAGCCCGTTTTAGAGTGTTGGTTCACTCCAAATAACCTAAATGAACCTATATACTAAAAATGTGTAGATACCACTCTTTTCACAAATCTAAAACATCTTATATTTTAAAACGGAGGTAGTACATGTCTAGCCAAATCTACAACAGTTAGTATTATGAAACAAAGGGATACTACGTAGCTAGGATTCACATATTCTTAATTAATGCCTTAGACAACTTCGGTTGCAGAGAGCGAGAATGATAACGGGGTGGGCCGATAGTGTTGCACGAGTTCTACGCAGGTCGCTCCCTCCCAATCACGCGTGGTTGGCAAAACGAACAAGATCGATTAGCACGTGTGTGATGTATGATTGGCATAGGAAAGTTGTGAAAGCACATGATGTTTTGATCAAACGATCGGGAAGTTGCCGGTCGAATGCACTTAAGCTCCCGTAGCATCTCTAGCAGATTCCAGATAAATTGAACGTGAAAAATATCCGATGGAGTAAACTGGAAAATATTTTGGGTCGCATATTAGAAGTTGCGCGGAATAGATACCGGATAAACAACAAAATCCTCGGCCCACCTGGCAGCTCTTTTTTTTTTCCTTTCCTGCTCGTCTTTTTTCTGTTGTCCTTCCATCTTTCTGTCTCTTTTGTAATGGCTGTCTGGTAAAACTGTAGTGTCCAAGTTCCTGGTAGTTTCTCCTCTTCCCAGTGAAGTTGAGTTTTTAGTATTCAGTAGTGGCCTTTTGGGTTAAGAGTTTTAGCCTCTTCCCTCCTATTGTAATGTATCTCGGAGACTTGGATGGTTTCATTTCTTGGAATGGAGCTGGGGATAAAGTCCCTTTTGATTAAAAAAATATGTCTGAGTTGTCGTAAAATAAAACGACCGATTAATTTCTTAGTTTTCGGCGCAATCGTGTCTACGAGATAATTATGCTTCTGCTACGATTTTAGCTTGGAGATGTATGTGAAAATAGCATAGAAAAATGTGTGAGAACGCACGAGGAACACAACTTTGTTTAGCTGTGGGATCGGTCGGTCAAATAACTCCCACTTTACTACCCGCAAAAAAAAAAATCCAGGTTTACACGCCGCAGGGGCAGGAGAGAGGCGGCGGCGATCGTAAAAACCGTCAACGTCGGGAGGATTTTTGTTCTTTGTTTTGCTTTTTTTAGTATCTTCTTTGGGATATTGAAACGTTGGCTACGTCCTAGAGTCAGAATTAGGTCCTCCCCATCCTATACTTGCTCTGTTGGTGCCTCTATCGACGGCAGGAGGCGCGTGGAGTCGTGTGTCCGGCAAAAGATCCAGTCATTTTTCGTAATGGTCGGTGTGGTTTGAAGTCAGTCTTTTTGGGCTGGTCTTATGGGCATTAGCACGACCGCTTCTGTGTACTATAACAAGCTTTTCCTGGCTCCGACGATGGAGGGGCGAGAATGACGACGCGCCTTCAGCTCGGGCTAGTGTCCGTAGCCATCGCTCTATTTATAATTTTTATTTTTATTTTATTAATATGAGACTGCTACAGATGATTATTAATAGATCGATAGAATTTCGTGAGAAAAAAATGTTGCTTAGCCGTGGATGCGGCCGTAGGTCAGCGCGACAACTTCGCATGCAGAGAACGATAAAAAGCCGATACCGCGTGTTTCTATTGGGAATTGGAAATCGGATGCGGATTGTGAATATGCAATTAGGTGTAGAGAAGCAGGGACTGGACTGACTATACGCAGCGATTTTTTTAAATAATACACTTTATTTAATGATTTTGACATGTATTGCGTGATTTTGAAAATTTATAAAACTAGTACATTGTCGCTTTGGCCTGGCTGAATAGACCAATCAGCGTGAGCCAAGCCAAGTCAGCTCCATTCGGCCAGGAGCAGACCGACTGCATGTGGCCGCGTGGGGTTGCGGGGCCCGCTAGCTCCATTTGGTCAGGCCCAAGCTGAATGCCCATTTGGTTAGGCCCAGACCGATTGCATGCTCCATTTGATCACGTCCAAGCTGAATGCCCATGTGGAAGTCCGCCCGTGGCTAGCTTCTCTCTCCTGCGCATTCGGCTTGGGTCTGACCGAATGGTCCATTATGTCTGGACCTGACCAAATGGAGCATTCGGCCTGGGCTTGACGGACTGCATGTTGGGTTGTCAGCCAACGACCCACTTAGTCAGGCCCACGCCGATTGGCCTATTCGGCTAGGCCGAAGCCGACAATGTACTAGTTTTGTAAATTTTAAAACCGTACAATACATGTCAAAATCATTAAATAAAATGTATTATTTAAAAAAAATTGACTGTACGCACACACAAAAACTCCACACGACACGAGGGGATCGTCATGCCTTTTTCTGAAGCGAAGGGCACATGTCATGCCCCAGCTCTCACGCACAAGGCCAGGGGTATGCGGAGGCACGCCGGAGCAGTGGCCGCTTTTTATCTTCTTGCCCTCCTCGGGCCCAACACGAAAACATCTCCTGGCCCCTCCCTCCTCTGCCCTTTGTCCCTCTCTCTCCTTTCCTCCATGTGTTAATTGCGACGCGTTGAGTCACTTAACCACTCCAACCGCGTGCGTAAATTTGACGGACGTGTCACTCTCGGTGTACCATACCACGTACGGTGACGAAAAATTCATGGCAGCCATAGCCACAAGGCTAGAGCTTTCGTGATGTTGGACGCCAAGTCACGGATCCACCAACAGGAGGGGAACAACGAAAACGAAGTAAAAGTAGGGTGTGTCCTCCATGGCTCCATCCACGAATCTCTTTTCTCGGATCTCACATGCAGCCGTTGCTTAGAGCATCTCTAGCCGCGCTCCCCAAGCGGCCTCCGACAATAGCATCGGATCGTTCGCTTGGACAGTGCTAGCACGAACCGATAGATTTATAGAGTGGAGCTTCCCAACCGCGCTGCCCGAAGGTTCTAATAAAATTTAGGAAAATTCATAGTTCATTCAAATTTTAGGAGATATTTTACATGATGTGAATAAAATTTAATTTTCTTAAATGAAATAAACTAAAAAACTATCCTCTGCTGCTCCTTCACCCTTCTCTGGTGTCGCCGATGCTGCTCCTTCATGGCGTCGCTGCTGCTGCTAGGTCACAACCTTGTCATGCCTAGACCCCACTCCTCTGATAGAGCATGGGGACCTCCTTATGCGCCTCCCCCGCTTCCGTAGCTTGCTTAAGGCGGGCACGCGCCACCGCGTCATCAGGGTTGGCGTGCACCGATAGGGGCACTCCAACTAAGCATCGCCGAGTTGTCACGCCGCGGAGGATATCCCACCCGAAAGGTTCGCCAGTGATCCGGTTATGATACGGCAGCGCCGTCCTCCGGGAGCTCTGGCGCTACTGTTGCCCGTGCGTCGGCAACGTCTCTGGCTCTCCTCCGGCTGGACTGCGTGCGGTAGTGGCAGGAAGATGGCAGCAAAGCATGGTGAATGCGACTGCCCACGGTTCTCGTATCCTGTTATTGTCGGCCGGAAGCGGCGAGAAATGGTGTCTTGCCGCGTCTACTATGCTGACCGACTGCTTTGACCGCGGGCCAAGTCACTGTCAGCGCTAGCCCATGCGGCTTGTGTGTTGTGTCCAGCACACCCAAAAGGATCTCTATTGCGTGGGGACATGACAGACGCGTCGGACAAGCTATTGGGCCATGCCGGACAGAATGTGCCTTTGGGGCTCACGACTAGGTGCATCAACGCGTCCAATAGCCCTGTAGGTCGTTGCTTGGGGAGCACGACTGGAGATGCTCTTAGACCAACTACAACGGCCCCCCGCAAACAGACCACGTGGGTCCAAACTGGTCCGGTTGGCACAGACCACGGCCCAACGCGCACCCGCAAATGGAGAGGACAGCGTGGCACAGTCTGTTTGGCACAAACCGGGCCCAAACCTAGGGCTAGAATATGGTGGCATGGATGGCAGCCTCGTCCGGCCATGTCCTCCAAAGCCTTCTACGGGTCCCACCTGGCGGTGTCCCGGATGGAGGGACCATGTCCTTTTTAATGGGACCGCGTCATCGTCCCCATCCACACTCCTCCACTCCCCCAGTCCACTTGGGTCAAACACTAAAACCCTAGCCACTCCCTCCCCACCGACAAGGCCCTCTATTGCCGGCCGCGATGACGAAAGAGGGTGGAAGGGCTAGTTCCGCCAGGCTAGAATGACTACGAGGCTGGCTTCTCCGTCGGCGGCGGCTGTAACCGCCATTCCGTCTTGAGGTTGCCGTCAGCGCGCGGCTCCTCATTCTTCTGCGGCCCACCGGTGGAAGCGCCGCCACGCCCACGCTCCGAGCAACATGCCCACGTCAGCCTCAAGGCCGCGCGCACGCTAGCCGAGGCTGGCATGCCGTACCCGTGGCCGGACGTGCACCTGCCGGCGGGATGGCACCTCAATGGCGCATGTGTGCCTGTGTCGGCCATCCCGGTGTTGGGCCCTGCTCGTCGCCGGGAGATCTACCGCCGTCGGGCCTACCTGCCGCCAGATCTGAGGCGGTACCCAGCCTACTCGGTCCACTCCGACCTCTTGGACCGGTGGTTCGAGGCAGAGCAAGCGGCACGATGCCATCGATGCCCAGCTCGAGAACCTCGACGACGACGAGGAGGAGGACTACTGGGAGGAGTCCGACGAGGACTCCGGCATGGACGACAAGGGCGAGGACGACGGCCTCCACTTACCATCGCCGCATCCCGGCATCCCTAACTGGTCGCACTACAGGGGTGCCGATACCGTAGAGTTGTTGAGAATATAAGCAATAATCCATATGATTTAATCCGAATAAATAATCGACAAAGCATGACCATACATATAACAATTAAATAGATCACGCAAACTAATAGAGTAGATGAACAAATTACATCTAAACAAGACAAACCTATAACATCTATACCAAGCGCTAGAACTAGATACTCTAGCATAATCTGGAAGAGATGGATTGAGATCACATACGGTGTAGCGGCAGCAGCAGGAGAGGCCGCGACGGTAGCAGCAGTAGCAGCAGTAGCAGCTGCAGCGGTGGCAGTAGAGTCGTTAACAGCTGGCTCATGGTTGATATCGAGCTCGTTGAGGAACCCCAAGAGGAAGGTATGATGAGCACAATAGTAAATTTCCCTCAGTTATGAAACCAAGGTTATCGGACCAGTAGGAGCAAGCAAACACCTCCAAGGTGTTGTTTCTAACTTGGAATCCTGCACAACACAACCACAGAACTTTACCCCAACTTACAGTGAGGTTGTCAATCTCACCGATTTTGCTGAAAATAAAGGATTAAACGTATTATGTAGAAGAAAGTAATAGCTTGCAGAAAGTAAATAGAAAATAGTAAACAGTTGTAGATTGATGGTAAAAGAAAGGACCAGGGTCCATAATTCACTAGTGGTGGTTCTCCTTAAGATAGATGACATGTTGGATGAACAAATTACAGCGGGTCAATTGACAAACATCGAGAAAGCATACATGCATATACTAATCGTCTTGACTCCTATGAGATTTGATTGGGCATTACAACATTATACATAGACCGTAATCCAACTAGATCTGTGACTAATAATCCACCTTCAGGTTATCATCCAAACCCCCTCCAGTATTAAGTTGCAAGCAACAGATAATTGCATTAAGCATTGCGTGTAAAGTAAACAATACGATTGTTCTATGAACAAAGGATTGCTATTTTCTCCCTAGTAGCAACAACACATCTAGTACCTTAGAGATTTCTATCACTTCCCTAGATTACTAGAGACATGAACCCACTATCAAGCATAAATACTCCTCTTGGAGTTGCTAGCATCTACTTGGCCAAGATATCTACTAACAACGGAGCGCATGCAAGATCACAAAGACATGATAGAATCAATAATCAATCTGAAATAGCATCTCAATATCCATCGGATCCCCGCAAACACAACATGCATGATTACAAATAGATGATCTTGATCATGAACGGAGCTCACAAGATCTAAACATGGTAGAAAAAAAGAGAAGAACCAACCATCTAGCTACTATATGGACCCGTATTCCAAGGATGGACTACTCATGCATCACACCGGAGGCTTGCATGGTGATGAAGAAGGCCTCCAGGGTGAATTCTCCCCTCTGGCAGGGTGCTGGGAAGAGCTTCAGATCCCTCCCGATCTAGGGATGGAGATGACGGCGGCTACAGACTCTTTCGTGGAATTTTGATCGGATACTTAGGGTTTCTGTATCGGAGGCAATATATAGGAGAAAGGGGAGGACGAGGGGGTGCCCTAGGCGGCCACACCACCCCCTGGCGCGGGCCAAGCCTGGCCGCATGACCAGGTAGTGTCGGCGGCCCTGGCCTCTCTCCATATTGTATTCTGGCTCTGTATCCCCCTCGGTGAAATATTGACTTTGGCTTTTGTCCCATCCAATTTCGAGAATATTCATTTTCTGACTTTCCTGGAACCAAAAACAGCAGAAAACAGGCATCTAGCACTGTGTCATCTTGTTAATAGGTTAGTCCAAGAAAGTGTATAAAAGTACTCCAAAGTATGGACAAAACATAAGAAAGTAGATATAAACCAAGCATGGAACATCAAAAATTATAGATACGTTTGCAACGTATCAACATCCCCAAGCTTAACTCCTGCTCGTCCTCGAGTAGGTAAGTGATAAAATGAAAGAATAATTTTTTAGGTGACTGATACATTGCAAATGTATCTATAATTTTTGATGCTCCATGCTTGGTTTTATCCACTTTCTAGAGTTTTGTCCACACTTTGGAGTACTTTTCATATGATTTCTTGGACTAACCTATTAAGAAGAGCCACAGTGCCAGCTGCCTGTTTTCTGCTATTTTTGGTTCCAGGAAAGTCACAAAATGAATATTCTCGGAATTGGACGGGACAAAAGCCAAAGTGCCTATTTTTCTAGAAGACTCACGGAGCCAGAATACGAGGCGGAGGAGGGCCAGGGGCTGGCCACACCCTCCTAGGCGCGGGCTGGGCCTGGCCGCGCCAGGGCATGGTGTGGTGGCCCCAGGCACCCCCTCGGTCTCCCTATTCGCCTATAAGAAGCCTTCTGACCTAAAAACTTCGGGGAGTTCGACGTTTTTCCACGAAAAGTTCTACTGCGCCGCCGCCACCGAAGGGGAGATTCGGGGGACAGAAAGTCTCTGTTCCGGCACCCTGCCGGGACGGGGAAGTGCCCCCGGAGCCATCTCCATCGATCTTCGCCATCATCTCCATCGACCATCCATGTTTCCCCATCTATGAGTGAGTAATCCCCCGCTGTAGGCTATGGGGATGGTAGGGATTGGATGAGATCGTTCATGTAATGGCATCAGATTGTTAGGGCATGGTGCCTAGTATCTTTTATTAGTGCTTTATGACTTTGTTGCGACTTGTTGTGCTTAATGCTTGTCACTAGGGCCCGAGTGCCATGATTTCAGATCTGAACTTATTATTGATTCATTATGATAGTATTGTTCTTGGTCTTATCTGCAAGTTGTATACACACGTCGTTGTCTGGAACCTATGGCCCCGAAGTGACAGAAATCGGGATAACCGGAAGGGAAAGGCTTTGATGTGAGGATCACATGTGTTCACGGAGTGTTAATGCTTTGCTCCGGTGCTCTATTAAAAGGAGCACCTTAATTGCCAGTAGTTCCCTAGAGGCCTCACTGCAAACGGGCTGGCAGGACAAAAGATGTTGTGCAAGTTCTCATTGCGAGCACGTATGACTATATATGGAACACATGCCTAGGATTGTCTAGTACTTGGATGCTTTATCTTATTTATCTGCAACCGCCCTATGTTCTGATTGCTATGTGAATTGTCTTGTCCATGCAACACCCGTCCATCCATCCCTATGTCTACCGCACTCGAATCCCACTATTTACTGCTTATTGTTACTACTGTCTTTGTTTTGCTACTGCTGTTACTTTACTATTCCTACTACAAAACTGTTGCTACTGATAAACTGCTGTGAGCAAGATTGTTTCTAGGTGCAGCTGAATTGACAACTCAGTTGTTAAGGCTGATAAATATTCTTTGGCTCCCCTTGTATCGAATCGATAAATTGGGTTTCACTTCCCTCGAAAATACTGTGATACACCCCCTATACTTGTGGGTCATCAGTGACATGCACCATCATAAACTTGATCAAAGTATTTGTAAAACATTGATAGCTGGGATCATAGTACTTCAACATAGCATGAAAGATAAAGTTCTAACAATAAGACATAACAACTACGTTGTAACATGAAAAGGCACAAACAAAAGTTCCATGAATAACATTGCTTTGCAAGACGTTTGTTTGTTTCACATACAGAAAACATAGCATAGTGGCATTCAGCTTGTCCCTCATAGAGTAGCAAACATAAATGCATATGACACCTTCAAAGTTCATAAGGGTGACTAGATACAAATAGTTTAAGAACAAGCAATATCAAAGTTATGCATCAATGAACAAGTCTTGGGACAATGCACATTAAACTAAGAATGGCCACTAAGCTCTCTTAATAGGTGCATAAAGATAGAAGGTGGAGACTCAACTGAAAAGTAAAAGAAAGGCCTTCATAGAAGGAAGCAGGGATTCAAGTCTCATAAAGAGTTTCCAAAAATAATGGTACTTATTAGCTTTCAGCTCTCATTGCCCCTCTCATAAGCATCTTGAAGTGATTAAGGTTAAAGTGAACAAACTATGGAGTATATGCTTGACAAAGTATAAGTTGGAAATCTCATGTCCCTTGAATACGAGGGACGCTCCTCATGCTACTCAAGTTTAGTTACCGGTAAGTTCTTCTCATAGTAAGTACATGTGTATCATAGAGAATCGCCAACGGGGTACCCTTGCCCGATGATACGGAAGAATCCCCATATCAAAATGACATGGCAAGCAGACAACGAGCATCTCAACAATCTTCTTATTTACCATGGAAAAAATGGTGTTTTTTTCTCTCTTTCCTCTTTTCTCATCTATTTTTTTCTCCTTTTCTCAATCTCTATCTATTTTTTTATAAGAAGAATGCTTCATAGATTTATCATTATGGTTACGCTGCAGGTTTCCACCATGATTAGGCATGGATTAGACCGGCAGCCCATGCGTTTCTCTAACACACATACATAACTCAATGGACTTACAAGCTCCCCTTGCATTTCACACCGACGACATACATAGACAAAAGAGCATGATATCAACTAGGTACAATGTACATGTGCAATGTTGAAAGCGTTCCCCATGACAACATGGTTCTGCTAATCCCCAACATATAAGTGCAAGCATATACAACATAGGCGACACAATGGTTCAAGTTTATTAGGGGCAAGAAAAGTAAAGTGTGCCATCAAGTCCGTGAGAGCTTTAATCACTAGTTTTCTCATAACAAGTTTAATTCGGAAGGTAGATAAAGTCATGAATATACTTGGAATAGCAAATGCTAATAGGTAGGTATGGTGGACTCTTTGGAATAACTTGGTTTTATTTGGAGTTGGATGCATGAGTGGAACTCATACTTGGTTATGGAGGCTAGCAAAAGACTGTGAGCGACCAACTAAGAGAGCAATAATGGCCATAATCATGCAAAGGGACAAAACATCATTAATTAAAGCATAAAATGATATTACAAGTCGAAAACTAAAGGATCATAAAGGCTATGGTGACTTGGGATAGTCATAACATGGTGTGAGCATGCTCCAAGTCAACCCAAATAAAGCATCAAAGAAGATTACCACAATACTATGCCTTAATATGCTAAAACAACGCATGATTCTTTCAGGGCACATTAAGCAATCTCAATTGTTTATAACATATCATGCTACATCAAAAATCACTAAGCATAAAGCCAAAACAATATCAAGCATTACATGACAAAGCATAGACCACAGTTAAAAACAAGCTCCTTTTACCACTTAAGCATGAACTTTTCCTACTCTTTTCCAAACCAAACCAAACTATTTGAATACAAATGTATGAAAGAGGGGGTCCAACCAATTTATTCAAGCAAACTAAGCAAACCAAGCAAATGAAAACTAAAAACAAAAACGAAGATGCTCCAAGAACAACACAATTGTGCATGAAACAATAAAATTGAAATGTTTGGAAAAAACCTGAGATTTTTATTAATGAAGAAGGGGATGCCTTGGGCATCCCCAAGCTTTGACGCTTGTACTTATTGTATATTTCTTGGGGTGACACGCGTGGCATCCCCAAGATTGAGCTTTAGTCCATTCTTCATCTCATTACATCATTCTCTCCATACACCTAAAATTCTTCCTTCATACAAAACTTCACACAATCTTTATTAGCAACATTAGTGCACTCAAGATAATAAGTCTTTGGGTTCAGTTTCAACACCAATAAAACTTCCATTTAAACGCAATGTACTGTAGAACTTCCCTCAAAAATCTCAATTCCCCAAAGAGAATTCAAAAAGGAATCAACAAGAAGCAAATGCAAATAATGGCAGAAATCTGTCAAAACAGATCAGCAGGTAAAAACCAATTTTTTTGAAGATCTTCTGTTGCCCAAATCTAAAAGTGTTGAAGTAACGAAAGTTGTATAACAACCTGAGGCAGAAGCACAAAAAATTACAGCTCAAACTGACGTACAGAGATTTTTCACGAATTTTTACAGCGAAGCACAAAAATCTGTTTCGGGACAACAACTTTCCCAAGCATTACTTCTCTCTCATTAGAGGTTACTCTTAGCACCAAAACGACACAAAGATGATGAGGAGAGGTTATTACTGAAGGAATAACTTCCAAGACTCAACTAAAACTTTTTGGTTATCTTCTAATAAGTACTTTTCTTTAACGCCTTTAAGTTAGGCATAAAAAGCAAGAAAAAGAATCAAGTGTTCTCAAATGAAGAAGTATTAAGAGAAAATTTTGTTTTCATAGGAGAGGCAAAATGTATCTTCTCTCTTTTCTTAGGGAAGTGTTCTATACCTTTCTTGAGTGGGAGTTGATATTTAATGGTGCCTTCTTTCATATCAATAATGGCACCAACAGTTCTAAGAAAAGGTCTTCCCAAAGTAATAGGACAAGAAGCATTGCATTCAACATCCAAAACATAGAAATCAACGGGGACATAGGCATTGTTAACCATAATAAGAACATCATTAATACTCTCCATGAGTTTCTTTTTAGCATTATCATCAAGTGGGACATTTAAATAACAATCTTCCAATGGTGGCAAATCAAGAATATCATAAATCCTTCTAGGCATAATATAAACACTACTATCAAGATCACATAAAGCTTTGAAATCAAAATCATTTACTTTCATATTAATGATGGGTTCCCAACCATCTTCTAGTTTCATAGGAATAGAAGCTTTATGTTTCATCTTTTCTTCTTTAATTTTTATGAGAGCATCAGTAATGTGTTTTGTAAAGGACATATTCATAGCACTAGCATTAGGACTTTTAGCAAGCTTTTGTAGGAACTTAATAACTTCAGAGATGTTGCAACCATCAAGATCAAAATCATAATTATCATCTAAAGTAGTAGAGCTATTGTTTCCCATGTTTCGAAGAATTTCAGTATTTTTATTAGAAAAGGTTCCATTGGGTTTACTAGCTTAAACATTAGTGGTAGTGATAGTAGAAACACTAATATTTCTAGCAATTTCATCTTCTCTTTCCCACTTAGCATGCAATTCAGCTAATAGTCTAACATTTTCATCAATTCTAACTTGTATGGCATTAGTAGCAGCAAAGGGATTCTCAATAGTTTCAGGTTTAGAAGCCATTTTATCCTTGATGACTTCATATTATCCTTATAACTGTTTACCTTGATGATCACATTTTGATTATCACAGTTCATTGGGATGGCGAATATTGGTTTTTCAACCACAGGTAAGTCCATCAAATGTTGTGAGTTCTGCTTCCATAGTTGACCTCATTAAGATGGTCTGCTTGCAAGACTTCCAGAAAACAGCGCCACCACCAAGTGTAAAAAAATAACCACTTGTGGCCTTAATCTCAACATCAGATATCCAATTTGAATCACTATATCCCTCAAGTACTCGAGGATACCCAGTATAGTGAATACCATAACTCGTAGTGCCTTTCAAATAGCGCAAAACTCTCTCAAGAGCATGCCAATGATCATCTCCAGGATTTGGCACAAATCGACTCAGTTTTCTTACAGCAAATGATATGTTAGGCCTCGTAGCACTGGCTAAGTACATGAGCGAGCCAATAATTTGAGAATATATCTATTGATCTTTAACATTCCTTCAATTCTTTCAAAGTAGCACACTCGGATCATAAGGTGTTGGAGAAGACTTGCAGTCTCTATACCCAAAGCGAATCAATATCTTTTCCACATAGTGGGACTGAAGAAGTGTAATCCCACCATTGTCATCCTTCAGTAGCTTGATGTTTAAGATTACATCAGCCACTCCCAAGTCCTTCATCTCAAAGCAGCGAGATAGGAACTTTTTGACCTCCCCAATAACAGCGAGGTTGGTCCCGAATATCAATATGTCATCTACATAGAGACACATAATAACTCCCTCGCCCCCACCATGGCGATAGTACACAGATTTATCAGCTTTGTTTACAACAAAGCCTTCAGCGGTTAAAGTTCTTTCAATCTTCTCATGCCACTGCTTAGGAGCTTGTTTAAGACCATATAAATACTTTACTAACTTACACACCTTTCCTTCTTGACCATCTACCACAAATCCATCAGGCTGCTCCATATAAATTTCCTCATCTAGCTCTCCATTTAGAAAAGCTGTCTTAACGTCCATTTGATAAACGAAAAGACCATGTGAGGCACAAGAATAGTAGTAATCGAATAGTGGTCAATCTGGCTATAGGTGAGTAGGTATCGAAGAAGTCTTCACCTTCTTTCTGGATATAACCCATGGCCACAAGACGTGCCTTGTACTTTTCAATAGTACCATCAGGTCTAAGCTTTTTCTTGAACACCCATTTACATCCTACAGGTTTGCACCTAGAAGGACGATCAGTGACTTCCCAAGTTCCATTAGCTAAGATGGAATCCATCTCGCTATGGACAGCTTCTTTCCAGTAGTCAGCATCTTGAGATGCATAGGCTTCTAGAATAAAAGTGGGAGTATCATCCACAAGGTACACAATGAAATCATTACCAAATGAATTTGCAGACCTTTGTCTCTTGGTCCTTTTTGGAGCTTCATTGTCGTCCTCCACAGGAGCTTCATTGTCGTCCTCCAATAATTTGAACTAGTCATCTCCTGATTTGATGAGCTAGACATACCTTTCATGGGAAAGATGTCCACAAAGAAAGTCGCATCATTCGACTCCATAATCGTACCAACAAGCATGTCGGATACCTCAGATTTTACTATCAAAAATCTATAGGCGCTATGAAAAGCATATCCCAGAAAAACACAATCCACGATTTTTGGTCCAAGCTTTCGCTTCTTGGGTATTGGAATATTGACTTTCGCTAAACATCCCCAAGTTCGTAAGTAAGAGAGTTTAAGCATTTTCTTCTCCCATTCCTCAAATGGAGTCATGGTTTTATCCTTTACGGGAACACGGTTTAGGATATGACACGCAATCATTAGCGCCTCCCCCCACCATTCCTTGGAAAGATCCGATGTATCTAACATGGCATTAACCAAATCAATTAGAGTGCGGTTCTTTCTTTTGGCCACCCTATTTGACTGAGGTGAGTAGGGAGACGTCCTCTCATGGATAATACCATGTTCCGTACAGAATAGATCAAATTCATCTGAAAAGTACTCTCCACCACGATCTGACCTTAGCCGCTTGATTTTAAGATCAATTTGGGTTTTTCCTTCAGCTTTATAGTTTTTGAAGTAATTCAAAGCTTCATCTTTAGATTTCAGAAGATAAACATAGTAGTATCTAGTGGAATCATCAATCAACGTCATAAAGTATCCTTTTCCACCTCTTGTCAACACACCATTCATCTCACAAAGATCTGAATGTATTAGTTCTGGTGGTGCTAAGTTTCTCTGTTCCGCAGCCGTATGAGACTTGCAAGGTTGCTTTGCTTGCACACAAACTTGGCACTTAGAACCTTTGACGGTGGTAAATTTCGGAATTAAACTTATATTGGCTAGCCACGTCATGCAACCAAAGTTAATATGACAAAGTCGTGAATGCCAAAGATTGGACTCATTATCATTGCAAACATGATTAATAACTTTAGTACATGAGTCTGACAAAGATAAGCGAAACAGACCTCCACACTCATAACCTTTTCCAACAAATTGTACATACTTAGAAATTACAACTTTATTGGACTCAAAGACCAACTTAAAACCATCTCGACATAGAAGCGATCCGCTGACAAGATTCTTATTGATGGAGGGAACGTGCTGCTCATTTTTCAGCTGTACGGTGTTCCCCGAAGTAAACTTCAGATTTACTGTACCAACACCATGAACATAAGCACGTGAGCCGTTTCCCATCAGCACAAAGGAAGTCCTTGAGACCTGATAAGAAGAGAACATGGATATATCAGAACATACATGTGTATTAGCACCCGTGTCAATCCACCAATCAGGAGAATGACATACTAAAAGGATAGTAGGTAAAATACCATACCCGACGTCCTTCATCTTAGTATCGTTAATAACAACATTAGCGGTCTTGCCGCTGTTCCCATGTTGCCTCTTGTCAAAGCGATAAGGACAGCTAGGAGCCCAATGATCAGGATCACCACAGACGTGACAAGAGCCTTTCTTCTTATCATTTTTCCTCTTGAAGTTGGTTGAGTTATTGGCCTTGTTCTTGCTATCAAACTTCCCTTTGCCATCAGATTTGTTCTTATTCTTGAACTTGTGGGATTGAAAGTTTTTCTTCTGTACCAAATTGGCACTAGAAGGTCCCTCAAGTACTCGAGCACGTGTGTCCTTTGCTCTCGCCTTTTCTTCAACATGAAGAGACCCAATGAGATCCGTAACGGAAAACTCTTGTCTCTTATGTTTCAGAGAAGTAACAAAGTTCTTCCATGTGGGAGGAAGCTTGGCAATAATGCCTCCGGCCACAAACTTGTCCGGTAAGGTACACTTGAACTGCTCAAGTTCTTTAGCAAGTGATTGTATCTCATGAGGTTTCTCAACGACGGAGCTCTCATCAACCATCTTGTAATCATAAAATTGCTCCATGACATACAACTCAGTGCTAGCATCCGAGACCCCAAACTTGGCCTCAAGCGCATCGAAGGAGGAGGCGAGGCGGGCGGCTTCGGAGGAGGAGTGTGCGAGAGCTGCTCTTCTTCTCACACCTTAGTGAGTGGTGGAACAACCTAGTATATAAGGAGGTGTAATTCTCACTCAACTAGCAATGTGAGACTAAACTTTGATACCACTAGCACAGCCATATGCTGCCATGCACAAATAGGCCAAAGAGAATTTCAGAATTTTGGCCAACAGCCCAAAACTCACCAAATTCCAACACGAGTCCGAGGTGTGGCCTCAGTGGCCTGGCTAGGTGGCGGTCAAGCTGGAGGAGGAGGAGCTCCAAGAAGCCATGCTCGCGTCGCAGCTGGAGGAGAAGCGGTGGGACGGCACCCGCCCCTGCACGAGTCCTGGGTGGCCGCACAGGCCTAGATACCCCCTTCGCCGCCCACGCTCCCGGCACCTCCCGCTCCGGCCACGTCTCCCGCTCTGGCCCCGAGCGGCGCGTGGCCACCGCCCGAGGTCTTTATCGTCAGCAGGACCGGCTAGCGAGCAACGCCGGTTCCCCTCCATGCTACGGCTCCCCATAATATTAGTTTTTTTTATGTTGATATTTTGTGACCGGTACATTTTTATATAATATGTTTAATTATTTTCGGCCGCTCTTTTTTTCCTGCAATATCTTTTTTGGGAGGACCGTGGCCGTTGGGACACTAGCCACCGCCAAACAGGCTAAGCCCAGATAGCCTGTACTCACCCCGCAAACGGACTGAATCAAACGGATTCGGTGACTGAAATGCGGCGAGTTGGCCTTATACTAGTAATCATCATTCACGGCGGACGCAGCACGAAGCACCGGCATGCTTCCCGTTGTATTCAGCGGTAGTACCTACTGATGGCAACAAGAACGGAAATGCATCACATGAAAATTACGGGCGGAGACAAAATCTCGTCAAACTCTACGGATTTTGGGATCTCTGGCTAGGCACTACAAAACAAACGTTACGATCTAAAACGCAGCAGGCCAATTGCCTCCACCATATCAAGTACTCCTTCTCTTTCAGAAATAATTGATTTAAGTTTATCTAGATTTGAGTGTATCTATACGCTAAAATATGTTTAGATAAATTCGAATCTATTCAAATCCAAATCAGTTATGTCTAGACGGAGAGAGTATATCAGAGCATCTCCATTCGTCCCCCCAATACGGCGTTCAGAGGTGGGTCCTTGGGGCCAAGCGTGCTAGCCGGTGCCCCGATTGACTCCCAGTGGTCACGGGGCGTCTGATGATTATTGAGCTTTTGCCGGATAATTTTATTACTTGGGGGGCTGACTAAGTGTGTTTTTTATCGTCGGCGCCCCATATCCGCTTAGGGCCTTTAGGGGGACCGAGTGGAGGTGTTCTCACACATGGCAACTTGGTCTTTGTAACGCACGCCGGGTGTCTCAACGTGCCCACCCCACAAGCTCATAGGGTCATACCCTTTGACAACCTTGTGGCCATGGGCCCATAGCTAACTAACTATACCATCCTAATTAACCACTCACGTATGCTCGTCTCCGGAAGAGAAAAGCTGCTAATTTCTATCCTGATCGCTTCTTCCCTGGGAGTGATTTGCGCTGGACCGCATTCCCCAACAATGCTGCACGATCATCACGCCTTTTGGTTTTCAATTGCTCATGATTGGATTACGGGGGGGCTGATGGTATCTTGATCGCCATCCCCGAAAGCATGATTTGCATCCAGGGGACCGATGGATGTGGAGGCATGGTCCTGACCCTCCGAGGGTCAAACAATGGGGAGATTATCATTGAGTGTGAGCTTTTTGGTCCGGCTTTCCTTGCTGACTTGCTGTGACTGTGGAAAGCATGGCATTGTCTGGCATCTGGTGGGTTTCAGGGCTGGGTCTAGGTTCAGCAAACCAATGTCTCGACTCATTTGAGTTTACGTGAGTTTCTTTTGGGTACAGACCCGTGTTTAGGTTTTTCCAATACTATAGACAGATTTATTCCTATTCTTTACATCACGACGGTAACTGATCACATGGTGAATTGTTCATAAAAATAAAATTTCTATAGAAAGAAAACGCCGCTGAGAAAATCATCTTAAAAGTGGTGTGATAGATTAGACAGAGGCACTAGGCAGAGAATACACAATTGTTCAATTTTTTTTAATCTTTTATACTGATTTGAAACAATTTAGTAATCATTCGGTATTTTTTATTGAAGAGAAAGTATATCAAATGACATGGCTATAATAAATAGCTCTTATTTTGCATCAACCTTCTCAAACTAGAGGCCTAGCTAGTGCAACACTGCTGGCCAAATAAATTATGCCAACAATAATTTTATGTACAAAATTAATATATCTAAAAATCAAAAATATATATACTTAACAACATAATAATTATATATCCAAAATACCACAAGAAACAATAACTTTTAGTGAATAACATAAATTGTAAATATATTAAGTTAGATTTAAATTTGTCAAAAATAATACGAAATCTCATTTAGTTTTCTCCCATAATAACCATGCATATTTGATCCGGCATATATAGACATAGCATCCATGGTTCAGTTTTTTGACTTTTTTACGTCTTTATAACTCTTTATTTTTTAAATAGTAAACCTAATTGTGTATTGTTAAATGTAAACTTTCATAGGCTTGCACTAGACATATGTTCCAATTAATGTAGGGTAGTTTCTTAAAGTATATTAGAGAGTTGATGCTAATAAAATAATTCTTTAAACTAAAATATTCTCTCTTTTTGCGGGTAACTAAAATATTCTCTTGATATAAGAATTATTTAAAAGACACGCAATCCTCCACATACCAATTCCAGTTATGTTGACTAGACTTGTAGTGCATTTATTTGTGTTCACATCGGTAAACTCACTAAATGTATAGGTCTCATGCCTCCATACCTTTATGTATCTTAGATAGAAATAAATGCAACATTCTAGAATGTACATACAAGTTGTCTACATGGGGTTTATTCTCGAATGATTTGCATTGTTTATGCATGTTAGGTATGTTCCTTATATTTCAACTGTTCATGAATACATTAGCGTAGAATTATGATTTACCTTTAGGGGAACAATGGATGTGAAGCAAAGCAGACTAGTATTTTTGAATTGCATGTCTTATCCGTGATGATACGATTTGGTATGCCAAAAAGACATATAATTTCCCCAATGAACTTGATGGCTTCTTGTGCTATGATTGGTCGCACCAGCTCCACCTTTATGTCTTAATAGCTCCATTGATTATGTGGATTCGGTGTTGGGATCAATCACTAGGGGAGTAATTACGCAAGAAATTGGTTGCACTTATTTATAGTGAAGAAACTAGACTTTCTATGAGATTCACTAATTGTAAACAACCAATATGAATGAAATAGTCATTTATCTAGTACATTTTCTCCCTTGAGTTACCTTTATTTAATTTTACCTGCATAAGTTTTACTAGCATAAGCTTTCTTTGCATGTTAACTTTTAGCATCTCTGGTTTACACTTTCCAGTAGTAGTAGTGTTATTTTTTTTTGGTTTTGCCCAATTTACATCCAAGCTTCGCAAAGAACCGTGTCCTCATAGTTCGTGAAAGCTCTAGTCCTCCTCCTCACTCCGTCGGACCCTCATTTTTGTTGGATTGGGGGTTCTTGCTCAATTGGGTCTTCGAACAATGGCTTATGCTCAATTGATACTTTATCATGTTGAGTCCCGGTCTCATGGATCATTTCCTCCATAAGATCAAAATAGTAGTCCTAAGTAGAATTGCATTATTTCACACAAATTGCGACAAAATGAATCGACGGAGAGGTGAGGTTTTTTAGATCATACTGGGTTGGACAGTGTCGGGGTACTCATTTCGCCGAACAGCTTGCCGGGCATGGGGACGCACAGTTGGACAAGTCTGTGGGACCTTGTTGTGCAGCATTCGTGAGTCACCGGCCATTGGCGTCCTTTTGAGATCAAGCGCAGTAGCTGGGGGGGGGGGATGCTACACTGACTCGCTAACTTCCTGCGACGTGTCCCACGAGGCCATGATGTGGGACGTCGGCCAGGCATGCCCTCTTGGGTACCCATACATGGGCACCGCCTATGAGAGGCCAGACGTCACGGGTAGAGGTGGTTCTCGGTTGCTGGTTGTCCCCAAACTTGTCGCCATGACTAGATTGGTTAGGCTGCCATTGGAGATAGCCTCTATCAGCACCCCTCCTTGATCATGGTGCATGCAAGGGATTACGCCTAGGCATCTATAACCTCATTGGTTGCGCGGGCCTGGGTTGCGACGAGTTGCTCCATCGCGGCCCTAGCGGTAGTGGCACTGTCGGCTTTCGCGGCCCATTGCTTGGCAACGTCCCTCCGACTGGCCTGTTTCCTGGTCTCTAGGGCCATATGTTTCTACGTTAGCTCTTTTTTCTTGAGAAAGGACACTACGGGTGCTACGGCAGTGGCGGTGGTCGTGGGGTGTCCTCCTTGGTGTCGCTAAGGCTTGGCTGCTACGGGAATGGATGGATGCAAGGATAGGAAAGGATGAAAGTAGGGATGAAAGTGGGGCGGAAAGTTTCAGACTTTTATGCGAAAAAATGGAAACGGAATGAAAATACGGAAACAGAAACGGAAAAGGATTTTTTTGATGGAAACAGAAACACAAATGGAATAGTGTTTTCCAGCGGAACAAAAGCAAAAACGGAATTTCCATTTCCGTCTAACATGGAATTTCCATTTTAGGGTTAATGTGCATGGCCAAATCCAATCGACCCATTACATGATCTTTTCAAGCCAAACTTGCAAAGCTGCTCATCCTAGAACTGATGACCATGTAATCCTTTCATGCATTCGAGGAGGCTTCCATAATTTGATATTTTCTTTCTTCCCTTGTAAAGCTAGCACTGTGTTATAATTAAGAAACAATTTTTTTGGTGTTCTTGAATGCTTGAGATTTGTTGCATGATTGCATCGTTCCGCTTCTGCACCATATTTGGTCCGCATCTTTTTCCGACAATATATGCTTCTATTTTTGTTTCCGGGGTTTATGTACTCGTTTCTGCTTCCCCAAAAAAATATAAAAACAAATATGGCACCACCCAGTTCCATCCGTTTTTACTCTGTTTTCATCCCTAGGTGAAAGTTGTTGGGTTCACAGCATAGAAAACAAAAAAAATCCTGTGATGGGAACTACTATGCACCTAGATTTGTCTACTAGATACAAGCTACGGGTGGATATACAAGCAACCATGCAATCAAGATACAAGGAGTCTCTTGTGTCCCCAACACACCCAATACACTTGTCAGGTATATAGGTGCACTAGTTCGACAAAGAGATAGTAAAATACAAGTAATATAGATGATTATAAGTGGTAATTGCAATCTAAAATAAGAGTGGCAGCAAGCAAACATGTAACATAACTGATTGTAAATGGTGTTCCAATGCTTAGAAACAAGGCCTAGGGATCATACTTTCACTAGTGGATACTGTCATATAAATATATTCTCTTCATTATTCTACCCTGAACTACTCTCCGGTTGGACGATGTAGGGCTATAACAGCACACCTTAAAGTTCGTATTCCCCATCTAGATAACCCCTCACTATCATCTTGAGCGCTAGATGGTTCCAACAAACACCACAATCTCATAGAGACATCCAGCTCAAATTATACTCATGATAAGTATGTATGTAATCTTAGCCAAAGTGCCACACGGTGTGCACACTGTCAACTTCACACACGTGAGATAAGCAGAGATTTATTAAAGCACTTGAGTAGCAGAATAGATTTATAGATTACAAAGCTCATGATCTCATAAGATCACGCATAGAGAGAGAGAGAGATGAACACATAGCTACTGGTAGAGCCCTTAGCCTCGAGAGAGAAGTACTCCCTCCTCATCATGGGAGTCAGCAACGGTGATGAAGATGGCGGTGGAGTCGATGGATATGGCTCTGGGGGAACTTCCCCGTCCCAGCAGGGTGCCGGAACAGAGACTTATGTCCCCCGAATCTCCTCTTCGGTGGCGACGGCGCTACGGAACTTTTCGTGGAAATCTGATCTGGTCTTTAGGGTTTTTGTCCCGGGAGGCTTTTATAGGCGAAAGGGCAAGGTCGGTGGAGGCCCGAGGGGCCCACACCACCTGGTGGCGTGGCCAAGGGGTACCCGCGCCATCATAGGGTGTGGACAGCCACTGGCCCTCCTTCGACTGCCCTCCCGACTCCGTGTTCTTTCTGGTAAAATATTGACTTTGGCTTTTGTCTCGTACAATTCCGAGAATATTTCCTTACTAGCTTTTCTAAAGCGAAAAACAGCAGAAAACAGGCAACTAGCACTGTGGCATCTTGTTAATAGGTTAGTTCCATAAAATGTGTAAAAGATACTTGAAAGTGTGGACAAAACATAAGAAAGTAGATACTAAACATGCATGGAACATCAAAAATTATAGATATGTTTACGACGTATCAACATCTCCAAGCTTAACACCTGCTCGCCCTCTAGTAGGTAAGTGATAAAAAGAATAATTTTTGAGGTGACATGCACCATCACAATCTTGATTAAGGTATTTGTGAAACTTTGATAGCTGGGATCATAGTACTCTAACATAGACATGAAAGATATAGTTCTAACAATAAGACATAGCAACTATATTGTAACATGAAAAGGTACAAACAAAAGATTCATGAATAACAATGCTTTGGAAGACGTTTGTTTCTTTCACATAATGAGAATGGTATTTCCCTCATTAGCAAAACCTAAATGCATAGGACACCTTCAAAGTTCATAAGGGTGACTAGATACAAATAGTTTAAGAACAAGCAATATCAAAGTTATGAATCAATCAACATGTTTTGGGACAATGCACATTAAACTAAGAATGACCACTATGCTCTCTCAATAGGTGCATAAAGATAGAAGATGGAGACTCAACATAAAAGTAAAAGAAATGCCCTTCACAGAAGGAAGCGGGGATTCAAGTCACATAAAGAGCTTCTGAAAATTATGGTATTTATTAGCTTTCAGCTCTCATTGCCCCTATCATAAGCATCTTTAGGTGATTAAGGTTAAAGTGATAAAATATGAGGATATGCATGACAAGTTATAAGCTGAAAATCTCATGCCCATTGCTTACGAGTACCGTTCCTCATGCTACTTAACTTTAGTCACAGGTAAGTTCTTGTCATTGTAAGTACATGTGTATCATAGAGAACCGCCAACGGGGTACCCCTTGCCCGATGATACGGAAGATTCCCCATATCAAAATGACAAAACAAGCAGACAATGAGCATCCCAACGATCCTTTTATTTCCTATTTGCATAGGCCTTTTTTTATTTTTTTCTTTCCTATTTGCATAGGGTTTTTTATAGAGGATGCTTCATAGATTGCTCACTATGGTTATGATGCAGATTTTCACCATGATTAGGCATGGCTTAGACCAGCCGCCCAGGCATTTCTCTAACACATATACGAAATCCATGAGCCTTACAAGCTGCCCTTTCATTTCACACCGCCGGGATCCATAAGCAAAAGAACATGATATCAACTAAATAAAGTGCAATGTTGAAAGCGTTCCCCATGATAACATGGTTCTGCTAATTCACAGCTTACAAAATGCAAGCATATATGCAACATATATGGGCACAATGGTTCAAGTTTATTAAGTGCAAGAAAGTAAAGTGTGCCATCAAGTTTATGAGAGCTTTAATCACTAATTTTCACATAACAAGTTTAATTCGGAAGGTAGATAAAAACATGAATATACTTGGAATAGCAATAATGCTAATTGTTAGGTATGGTGGACTCTTTTGAATTACTTGGTTTTATTTGGAGATGGATTTATGAGTGGAACTCATATTTGGTACATGTAGAGGCTAGCAAAATACTGGGAGCGACCAACTAAGAGAGCAATAATGGCCATAATCATGCAAACTGACAAAACATTATTAATTAAAGCATAAAGTGATATTACAAGTCAAAAACTAAATGATCATAGAGGCTATGGTGACTTGGTATAGTCTTAACATGGTGTGAGCATGCACCAAGTCAACCCAAATAAAACATCAAAGGAGAATACCACAATATTATGCTTTTATATGCTAAAACAACGCATGATTCTTTCATGGCACATTAAGCAATCTCAATTGTTTGTAACAAGTCATGCTATAGCAATAATCACTAAGCATAAAGTCAAAGCAATATTGATACGTTGCTAACGTATCTATAATTTTTGATGTTCCATGCTTGGTTTTTATCTACTTTCTTATGTTTTGTTCCAACTTTGGAGTACTTTCTGTACACTTTCTTGGACTAACCTATTAACAAGTGCCACCGTGCCAGTTGTTTTCTGCTGTTTTTGGTTCCAGGAAAGTTAGAAAATCAATATTCTCGGAATTGGACTGGACAAAAGCCAAAGTTGATATTTTACCGGAAGACTCACGGAGCCAGAAGACGAGACGAAGAGGGGCCAGGGGCTGGCCACACCACCTGGTTGCGCGGGCCAGGCCAGGCCGCGCCAGGGGTGGTGTGGGCCCCTCCGGCACCCCCTCGGTATCCCCTCTCGCCTATAAGAGCCTCCCGATGCATAAACCCTAAATCGTCAAGCGTCTAGCCACAAAAAGTTCCGCAGCGCCGCCGCCACCGAAGGGGAGATTCGGGGGACAGAAAGTCTTTGTTCCGGCACCCTGCTAGGATGGGGAAGTGCCCTTGGAGCCATCTCCATCGATCTCCATCACCATCTCCATCACCATTGCTGATTCCCATGATGAGGAGGGACTAGTTCTCTCTCGAGGCTAAGGGTTCTACCGGTAGCTATGTGTTCATCTCTCTCTATGCATGATCATATTCTGATCATGAGCTTTGTAATCAAGTAGATCTACCTTGCTAATCAAGTGCTTTAATAAATCTCTCCTCTCCCCATGTGTGTGAAAGTGACAGCGTGCACACCATGGTGGCACTTAGGCTAGAGATTAGAAATACTTGTTATGAGTTATATTTGGAGTTGGATGTCTTTATGAAATTGTGGTGTTTCTTGGACCCATCTAGTACTCAAGGTGATAGTGTGGGGTTATCTAGATGGGAAAGATGAACTCTGAGGTGTGCTGTTATAGCCCTACCAACGATTAGAGTGTCCAACCGAAGAGTAGTTCAGTGTAGTATCATAAATAAGAATATATTTATATGAGAGTGTTCACTAGTGAAAGTATGATCCCTAGGCTTTGTTTCTAAGCATTGAAACACCGTTTGCAATTAGATATGTTACATGTTTGCTTGCTTCCATCTTTATTTTAGTTTGCCTTTAGTCTTTTCCATGCCATTAAGCTATTTTCTATCACCGTTACCACTTATAATTATCTATGCCACTTGTATTTCACTATCTCTTCGCCGAACTAGTGCACCTATACACCTCACAAGTGTATTGGGTGTGTTGGGGAGACAAGAGACTTCTTGTATCTTGATTGCAGGGTTGCTTGAGAGGGAATACCTTTGACCACTTCCTACCTGAGTTCGATAAACCTTGGGTGATCCACTTAAGGGAAAACTTGCTGCTGTTCTACAAACCTCTGCACTTGGAGGCCCAACAACTGTCTACAAGAATAGAAGTGCGTAGACATCAAGCTATTTTTTGGCGCCGTTGCTGTGGAGGTAAGGTAAAAGGTACTCACATCCTCCGGTGTGAGTGCTCGAAGTTTTTTCCTTTAGATTCTATAATTTTGTATTTTTATTTCTTGTTTTCACTAGTTAGGCTTAATGGAAAACAACAACAAAATTAGAGAGCTCTATATTATTTATCTTGAGTTAGGACATGAAGTGTTTGAAGAGAAAATTAAAAAACCTATGGAACTTTATTTGCATGCTAATAGCAATGTTGTTAGTATGAATTCTTTCGACACCATTATTGCTAATGCTATGGAAAATTCTAAGCTTGGGGAAGCTAGTTTTGATGAGTATGATATTTTTAGTCCCCCAAGCACGGAGGAGAAAATTTACTTTGATGATACTATGCCTCCAATATATGATGATTACAATGATGAATATGATATTTTCAGTCCACCTACTATTGAGGAGAAAATTAATTATGATTACAATATGCCTACTATATTTGATGATTATGGTGATGAGAATAATAATGATAGCTATTTTGTTGATTTTGCTCCCACTACAATTAATAAGAATGACTATTCTTATGCGGTGAGAAGTACGAGAATATGGATAAATGCCCGGTATGCACTGCATTGCGGTATAAGATTAGAAAAGATGACCCTGGTGACGTTGAGGGCGAGCAACCCAGGAAGAGGGTTCCTGTCAAGGTGATGTGGTATGCTCCTATAATACCACGGTTGAAACGTTTGTTCAGAAATAAAGAGCATGCCAAGTTGTTGCGATGGCACATGGAAGACCGTAAGAAAGACGGGATGTTGAGGCACCCTGCTGATGGTCGGCAGTGGAGAAAAATCGAGAGAGACTTCCCGGACATTGCTGGTGACGCAAGGAACTTATGGTTTGGTCTAAGTACCGATGGCATGAATCCTTTTGGGGAGCAGAACTGCAGTGATAGCACCTGGCCTGTGACTCTATGTATCTGCAACCTTCCTCCTTGGTTGTGCATGAAGCGGAAGTTCATTATGATGCCAGTGCTCATCCAAGGCCTGAAGCAACCCGGCAACGACATTGATGTGTACCTAAGGCCATTAGTTGATGAACTTCTACAGTTGTGGGCCAAACCAGGTGTACGTGTGTGGGATGAGCACAAACAGCAGGAATTTGACCTACAAGCGTTGCTGTTCGTAACCATCAATGATTGGCCTGCTCTTAGTAACATTTCAGGACAGACGAACAAAGGATACAATGCATGCACGCACTGTTTAGATGAGACTGAAAGTATATATCTGGATAAATGTAGAAAGAATGTGTACCCGTACAATCGTCGTTTTCTTCCGCCCAGTCATCCCTTAAAGAAGAAAGGCAAGCATTTCAATGGCAAGGCAGAAACCCGGACGAAGCCTGTCCCCCGTAGTGGTGCTGACGTATGTGGTATGGTCAAGGATTTGGATGTAATCTTTGGAAAGGGTCCTGGAGGACAACCTGTTCCGAAAGACCCCATTACCGGACACGCACCCATGTGGAAGAAGAAATCTATATTTTGGGAGCTACCCTATTGGAAAGTGCATGAGGTCCGCTCTGCAATCGACATGATGCACCTGACGAAGAATCTTTGCGTGAATTTTCTAGGCTTTCTGGGCTTGTATGGGAAGTCAAAAGATACCCCGGCAGCACGGGAGGACCAGCAACATCATAAAGGACGAGACGACAAGCATCCATGGCAGTTTCAAGGGCTTGCCAGCTACGCTCTTACCAAAGAAGAGAAGGAAATCTTTTTTGAAGTCCTTTTCAGTATCAAGGTCCCGTCTGTCTTCTCGTCGAATATAAAGGGAATAGTAAATATGAAAGAGAAAAAATTTCAAAACCTAAAGTCTCATGACTGCCATGTGCTTATGACGCAATTGCTTCCGGTTGCATTGAGGGGAATTCTACCAGAAAATGTTCGACTAGCCATTGTGAAGGTATGTGCATTCCTCAATGCAATTTCTTAGAAGGTAATCGATCGAGAAAGTCTATCGGGGTTACAGATTGATGTGGTCCAATGTCTGGTCAGCTTCGAGTTGTTGTTCCCGCCATCCTTCTTCAATATTATGACGCACCTCCTAGTTCACCTAGTCGAAGAGATTAGAATTCTCGGTCCTATGTTTCTACACAATATGTTCCCCTTCGAGAGGTTCATGGGAGTCTTAAATAAATATGTTCATAACCATGCTAGACCAGAAGGAAGCATCTCCAAGGGCTATGGAACAGAGGAGGTCATTGAGTTTTCTGTTGACTTTCTTCCTGACCTTAAGACGATTGGTGTTCCTAAATCTCGGTATGAGGGGAGGATGACTGGAAAAGGCACACTAGGAAGGAAATCAATGGTATGTAGGGACGGGCATTCTTTCACTCGAGCACACTACACAGTTCTACACAATTCCACCGTGGTGGCTCCGTATATCGAGAAACACAAGAATATTCTATGCTCCGAAAACCCGGGGAAGCCTGAAACCTTGATTAAAGGGGAACACGAGAAGAATTTTGGCAATTGGTTGCAGACACATCTCATGAATAACACCACTGTTGGAGATGAGTTGTACTCGTTGGACAGGTTACCATCTTCGACTCTATGTACTTTCCAAGGGTACGAGATAAATGGGAATACATTTTACACGATCGCCCAAGATAAAAAGAGCACCAACCAAAACAGTGGTGTCCGCTTTGATGCAACAGATGAAAATGGGCAGATTGACACATATTATGGGTACATAGAGGAGATATGGGAACTTGACTATGGACCTACTTTTAAGGTTCCTTTGTTTCGATGCAAATGGGTCAAGCTGACAGGAGGCGGGGTACATGTAGACGAAAAGTACGGCATGACAATAGTGGATCTCAACAATCTTGCGTACATGGATGAACCATTCGTCCTAGCCAACGATGTGGCTCAGGTTTTCTATGTGAAGGACATGTCTACCAAACCGAGAAAAAGGAAAGATAAGCAAAAGAGTACATAATACGATGAGCCAAAGCGCCACATAGTTCTTTCAGGGAAAAGAAACATCGTGGGAGTGGATGACAAGACAGACATGTCAGAACATTACAATAAGTTTCATGAAATTCTGCCCTTCAAAGTGAAAACTGACCCAAGCATCCTGTTAAATGATGAAGATTCTCCATGGCTACGGTGCAGAAGAAAACCACAACACTAGATGTTGGTGATGTGTAATAATGTATTAAACCTTTTATTTGAGACATAAATCTATGTAATGTATTAAACCTTTTATTTGAGACATAAATGTCCCCTTTCATGTAATACATCTTGCTTAATGAAACTAGACGTTGACGACCGGGTTCTGAGCCGTGGTAGGTGATCACACAAAGAGAAGGAACCATCACAAGAGAAGGAACCCACAAACACTAAGGATACATGGCACAACTGAAAATTAAGATACATAGCACAACTAAAAATTAAGAAACATGCCTAATGGTTGAAGTGATTCAGTCATGCTCCTGCCTAGCCCTGTAATACGCGCCACTGTAGTCGTCGTAGTCGCCGGCGTCATCGTCGCTGTCGTCGTCAGGGTCGCCGTAGTCGAACCTTGAAGGTTGGGTATGCGTGGGCTGGATTTGAGGGTACCGCAGGCGGGGGTTATTGCCGGTCGTGTTGTAGGCCATGACACTCTGGAGAGTCCGGCCGCGCCACCACAGCCGACGGCCGGCCTCGTTGAAGTTCGAAGGAGGTGGGACGTCCTCCTCGTGCCTGGCGAGCGCCCTCTCATGCCGATTGATGAAGAAGGCTTCCCAAGTCGAGAAATAGTTGGGATGCCAGTTGGGATTCCTCCGCTACTCTGGCGTGAGCTCGAGGTAGTAGTGGTTCGTGATGGACATCCGGCGCTCCACACCTAGAGGTACAGGAGGGACCGGCACGCCTCCGGCGCTCAGCATCCAGCCGGTGGGGACGCTGTAGCCCGGTGGGCAGGGGTAGTTCGAGGCGCAAAGCGCCTCTACCTCCCGGGTGGTTAGAGATACGATGGAAGCCATGGGAAGAGAATGATGAGTCTAGATGTGATATGTAAATGGAGGCCAAGCGTACATATATATACTGAAAAAATGGCGGGAAGATAGAGGTGGGAACCGGTGGAAAGCGCGGGAACATAGTAGCGCGTGAAACTTTCATCACGGGTGGGGGCTCAAACCGGGACAAAAGATGGGGGGGGCCTTATCTGGGGGAGGCTTATATGGGAGGGCCTTATCTGGGGGTGGCTAACCTTTAGTACCGGCTGGTGGGTGCAACCGGGACTAAAGGTGGTTTTTGTGTCATCTAACAAAACTGTCGGTGGGATAAGGACGCGTGGGTAACCATTAGTACCGGGTGGGGGCTCAAACCGGGACTAAAGCTGTCGGTAGGATAAGGACGCGTGGGTGGACGCACTGCTCGATGAGATAAAGCATGTAGCGCACGACGCCCTGTCGGAGGAAGAAGACAAAGTAGAAGCGGCGCCGTGCCTATAAAAGGAGCATCGATACGCTATGGCAAGCAACTCAACAAGCCAACATGGATGGAGAGTTTCATCCCCATGGATGGAGGAAAGGGTTGGGAAATCTCCCGTGGCGGAACTCCTCAAAGATGCCCTTGGTGCACACGCCCTATGGCATCTTCGGAAGTTCCGCCTCAGAAAATATTTTCCTGCTAGCCCGTGAAAGACTCCATCTCTGCCTCCCTGGGGTTACAGGTATGGTAGAAGCCATGGGATAGAGTGGAGGCCATGGGATAGAGGCGGCAGATATGAGTCTAAACCCTAAACCCTAAGTCAGAGGAGGGAACCCTAAACCCTAAACCCTAAACCAAAAACCCTAAACCAAAAACCCTAAACCCTAAACCCTAAACCAAAACCCTAAACCAAAAACCCTAAACCCTAAACCCTAAACAGAAAATTATTTTGAATAGTTTGACTAGTTAGAATAATTATTTGACTAGTTAGAATAATTATTTGACTAGTTAGAATAATTATTTTATAAAACAGAAAATTGATTTGAATCACTTATTCAAAAATATGCAAAATATAATAGTTAATGCATTTTTAAATTGAAAATGGCAAAATGGTTATTAGTTTCACTAGTTAGAATAATTATTTTATAAAACATAAACCAGATTTGGATTAGTTATTCAAATTCAAGAACTTTTCATGTTGAAATTTTTCTCAAATTCATAAGTATGCAAAAACTGTAAAATTCAAATGTTTAAAAAATATGCTAATTGAATTTTTTTTAAACAGGCGCGCCCCTGGGTGAAAAATTTGAAAAAGGGATCTTTAGTCCCGGTGCGTGCTATGCACCGGGACTAAAGGTGTGGCGTTGGCGCGCGCCTGTTGGGCTGGGCCGAAAACCCTTTAGTCCCGGTGGGTGGCATGCACCGGGACTAAAGGGGGGGACCTTTAGTCGCGGTCCGTATAACGCACCGAGACTAAAGACCCTTTAGTCCCGGTTCGTTATACGGACCGGGACTAAAGATCCCCCACCTATATATCTTCTCCCCACGCGGCCCTTCTTCTCCCCACGCAGAGAACACCCACGCGCGCGAGGACGACGAATCGACGCCGGTAGCCTGCCTAACTCGCTCTCTGGCCGCCACCACCCGAACCACCACCGCCGCCACTCACTCCAGCCGCCACCGCCGCCGCCACTGCAGCCGCCTCGCGCGCGCCGCTAGCCAGCAGACGTACACCGGCCCGCCTCCCCTTCACTCCCCCGTCCGGCCGGCTACGCGGTGGCGCGGCGCTGCTGGCCACTGTGGGCGAGCAGGCCGGGCCGGCGACAGCCGTGCACGCCGGCGGCGGTGCGGGCGATGCGGCCGGGGCGGCACCCCCGGCCAAAGTTCTCTGTTTTCCATTTTTTATTTTGTAGTAGTTAATTGTAATAGTATTTTGTAATATTTAGTAGTTAATTGTAGTAGTTAATTGTAGTAGTTGTTTGTAGTAATTGTAATAGTTAATTGTAGTAGTATTTTGTAGTAGTATTTTGTAGTAGTTGTTTGTAGTAATTGTAATAGTTAATTGTAGTAGTATTTTGTAGTAGTTAATTGTAGTAGTTGTAATATTTAATTGTAATAGTATTTTGTAGTATATAGTTAATTTTATTTTGTAGTGTAATATTATTTAATTTTGTGTGTAATTTTATTTTGTAGTATATTGTATTATAGTAGTATTTTGTAGTGGTCGCGGGCCCCCGCACTTAGGATTAGGGTGGTAGTGGTCGTGGGGCCCCGCATTTAGGGTTAGGGTGGTGGTGCTCGCGGGCCCCCGGACTTAGGGTTAGGGTGGTAGTGCTCGCGGGCCCCCGGAGATAGGGTTAGGGTGGTGGTGCTCGCGGGCCCCCGGACTTAGGGTTAGAGTGGTGGTGCTCGCGAGCCCCCGGACTTAGGGTTAGAGTGGTGGTGCTCGCGGGCCCCTGGACTTAGGGATAGGATGGTAGTGCTCGCAGGTAGCCGGACTTATGGTTAGGGTGGTGGTGCTCGCGGGCCACCGGACTTAGGGTTAGGGTGGTAGTGCTCGCGGCCCCCCGGACTTAGGGTTAGGGTTAGGGCATCACTAGAATTTTGCTATTGTTTAGTATTATTGTAGCAAATTGCGTGTTCATATTATTGTTTAGTATTATTTTATGCAGCAATATTGAATGAAAAATGTTATTGTGTGCATTTTGTAGAAAACTATGGATCCAATCTAGAGAGACCTAGCACAGGAAGAAATTCTCGAGGATATAATCAACGACACCCCCATGTTGATCCACCCGAATCTCCATCAATTTATCTGAACCCCTCCGGTGAGGGAGAGGAGGTCGACCGAAATGATCAAGGAGAAGCCGAAGGCTTCGGTGGTGGAGAAGCCGACGGCTCCGGTGGTGAAGCCGATGGCGAGGTATATATATGAAGTCTGGTGATCAGTAGATGCATTAACTGAGCTGTATATATATATAAATTGACGAATGTTTCTTCTCTTAGGCCTCCACATCGAGCAAAAAATATTCCAAACGAGGCCCGGCCAAAAAGTTGGACGCATCTACGCATTATACAATTACGCGGGTATCACCATGGGGTGAACCGGTGGAACCCGAAAAGGCTAAAACTATATTTAAACAACAATACGGAGTTATGGTTAGGGATCGCATCCCGATCACCGTTCGAGAGTGGAATAAGACCAAAGGGGCGAAAGAGGGTGAGTATGTCACCGACAGGTGCAAAGAGGGTCTTTGGAATGACCTCATGACACATTTCACCCTACCAGAATGTGAGGATGATGCCGACACAGCTGCATTGAGGAAGAAAGTTAAGCAGTGGACTCTTACGAAGATGGCCGAACTATTCAAGAACTGGAAGAAAGCATTATGGCAAAAGTATCAGAAGACGAAGAAGACTCCTAAATTTGAATGCTATCTAACGAAGCAGCAGGCTAACTGGGATGCATTTGTGAAGTACAAGGAGTCACAACCTGCTATGGAAATGTCGGAAAAAAACAAGAAAAATGCCGCGATGAAGAAATATCACCATCACCTGGGGCTAGGGGGCTACGCTACTGCCATGCCAAAGTGGGATGCTAAAGAGAATGAGCTGCTTGCTAAAGGGATCACTCCAGAACCAATACGCGAAGAATGGGATCTGAGGGCAAGGAATTGGTTCCTTGGGCATGGGAGTGAGTATGGCGAAAGTATAGGGGACCTTATTTGTAGTGACGGGATTAGGATACCCCGGGATACATGGCAGAAAGTGGTGAAGGAGATTAAAGCGGGGACAACAAAGTTCCGCCCCGATAGAGAGAAAGACTTGCTGACAAAGGTTCTCAAGAATGACGAACGCGGAGGACATGTACGAGGCCTTGGCCCTAGTTATACGTGGGAGATGGGGTTTCCCAAAGACAGAGATACTTATAGGAGCCGAGAGAGAGCAAAGAGGCGACGACAGGTGGAGGAGGGAGACAGGTTCACCGAGTTGCTAGGAACACTTCGAATGCATCAGCAACAGATTGACGAACTTCGAGGAGCAACGTGCCTGCAAGATCCTGTACTCGATATTACCGCTGTCCCATCTCAGTGGAAAAGCAGCGTGGCTAAATCGGAGGTCCCTTCTGACGATGCACGCATGGTAGATGGCGGTCCCGGCTACCCCGTGGATGGAATCAAGGAGCAGGCATCTTGTGAGCTCCATCAGAAGGTGAAGAACCTATCCATCAAGGTGGCAGTCGGATGTGCTTTACCTTGTCCACCTGGCGCACACTGGCATGGCCGTGAGATTCCAGCTGGCTATGCTAAAGTTGGTGTGGATGAAATCGCAATGGGGTGGGACTCAATGGAGCTTGACATCCCTGGACCTGAAGCTAAGAGGACACTCGGAGAAGTACAGGTGGTATCATTCTATGGGACAAAAACAACATCAAGCTTCCAGGCTGGACGCCAAAGCCAACACCGCCTCCGAGTGGTCGCATGTCATCTTCACCTCCATCACCTCCAAGAAGCCCACCCCATGACTACGACCACCACAGCCCGAGTCCATCTCGATCTCCGCCGCAGCCTCCAATTAGTACTAAACGACGAAGGAGCCCAAAACGACAAATATCGCCCCTCCCTAGAGTACCTCATAAGAATATTCCTATCAGACCTTACGATCGTACTGACGAGGAAACCGACATGATCGTAAAGGCCGAATGTGTTGTGCAGCTTCAAAAGAAGAAACCTGAGCCCGCCCCGGTATACACCGAGAAGCAAAAAAGCGTATGCACTTTCTTTTCTGAACACAAAATCGCAATATGACTTGCACCATAAGCCAGATGACTATCGACGCACACTTCATAAGGAAGTGAAGAAGAGCAAATCAAGTAGAAGTGCAAGCAGGAGCAAATCATCAAGTCAAAGTGCAACCGGGAAAAGAAAGGACGTCCCCCAGCTCGAGGAACAGGCCAAAAAATCGACCCCACCCCTCAAGGTGGTATCCTATGACACTCCCCAGCAGGATATGGAAGAAGCTAAGAAGCTTGCGGCCGCTATGAATGTGACTGTTGAGGAATTGCTAGGTTCCCAGGACGACAAGTTACCCAAGGCTTAGGTAGCCCCTACATATGTCCCAGGGAAGCCTCTGGTCAGCTTTGAGCAGTTCCAACAACTGCCAACACAAATGCGGAGTTTACATAAATGGTACTTGAAAGCCGTAAATCAGGAGAGAATAATAATCGTGGCGAAAGTACCACATGACTACTACTCCCGAGAAGAAGAGGTCCATGTTGAGTTTCCAGAACTCTTCCAATTATACACTTTCGACTCCCTCGACAAAAGTCTCATGAGTTGCTATTGTCTGTAAGTTGTTGAATTCATTGTCTATATATAAGTTGTTCATTTTTTCAGTTGTTCAGTTCATTGCATGTAATTATCCTAATTATATCCTTTTGTACTCTATTATTATGAAGAATGAAGATCATGAAATGTAAAAGAAGGTCAATCTTTAGTGTTGGGTTCATTGACCCAGATAAAATACATTGTCAGACGCTAAAGGATAAACCCGAGGACACACAGGAAAACCTTCTAAGGTTTCTAACGGAGCAAAATTTCTGTGACCACATACTGTTTCCTTACAATTTCGCGTGAGTGTCTTACTCTATTGTACAGATTCTCTTTTGCTTACTTGATGTTAAGTGTAATTGATGAGTTACTGATGTATATATAAACATGTACAGTTTCCACTGGATTCTCATGGACATTCAACTTGATAAGGGAAGAGTTGAAGTCATGGACCCACTAAAGAGACCCCTGGAATAGTTTAGGGACATGCATGACATGCTCCAGAGGTAATTTTCGCGCTACATCGGTCTCTTTCGTTGATTTCCTGAGATATCATGTAATAAATAACTCATTCATTTTCTTTACTGGGTAGGGTTTGGAACCAGTTCAAGAGTGTGGTTACGGGTGACTTTAGTGAGAAGCTGACATTTAAGCCGGTCTCGGTAAGTAGTACGCTCATCTCTTTACTTCTAGTTTCAATACAATTATGATGCTAGATTATTATTTTGATTGAATTCTATTCTCGTAAAGTGCGCGAGGCATCCACAAGGGAAAAACCTATGTGGATTCTACGTTTGCGAGTTCATTCGCATGTTTACCAGTGAGCTAAATGATTATAGAGTCGATGTAAGTAATACATTCATAACATTATTTTTATTACCGTCACTTTTTGTTATCATGATTGATATTCATATTGATCTCCTTTTCTTATATAGTTCGAGAAAATGCGGGATCAGCTCCTACCACAACAACGCGTAGTAGCAATTGCTGAAGAACTGGCAGGATTCTTGATGAACAAGATGAGAGATGACGCCGGAGAATTTAGTGTGAATAGGCGCCGATGATCCCCGACCGTGTAATTGAATAGACGGGCTCTAGTCCCGATAATTGTGATCTCCATGTGTAACTATCATGTATATATTTGTATGCTCGATCTTAAGTATCTTATGTATGCACGAACATGTACGGTATGTGGTAGCGTCGAAAACTATTTTGAAATGAAAAAAAGATACAAATTCAATTCTCTGCCGCGGCAGAGAAAGTGCCTAAAATTCTGCCGCGGTAGAGAACCATTTGTCCCGGTTCGTAATACGAACCGAGACTAATGGGGGGCACCCAGCGCCCACAGAGACAACCACGTGGATGCCCATTGGTCCTGGCTGGTAAGAGGGCCGGGACTAATGGGTGGGCCTTTAGTCCCGCCGCTCCAGTCCCGGTTACCAGGACCGGGACTAAAGCCCCTTACGGGCCGGGACTAGAGGCCCGTTTTCCACTAGTGATAGTTTTGAGGCGTGAATTTTTGCACTTATGCCCAAGGTTGTTATCTAACTTTCGTTAGTTCAACACTTTTCGATTTGAGCAACAGAAGGTCTTCGAAAAAATTTGTTCTTACCTGCTGGTCTGTTTTGACAGATTTCTGCCATTATTTGCATTTGCTTCTTGTTGGTTCCTTATTGAGTTCTTTTGGGGAATTGAGATTTTTGAGGGAAGTGCTACAGTAGCTTGTGTTTTAATGAAAGTTTTATTGGTGTTGAAACTGAACCTAAAGACTTATTATCTTGGGTGCACTAATGTTGCTAATAAAGATTATGTGAAGTTTTGCATGAAGGAAAAAAATTAGGTGTATGGAAGAAATGAGTAATGAGATGAAGAATGGACTAAAGCTCAAGCTTGGGGATGCCACGTGTGTCAACCCAAGAAATATCCAAGAAGTACAAGCGTCAAAGCTTGGGCATGCCCAAGGCATCCTCTTCTTCATCAATAAAAATCTCACGTTCTTCCAAACACTTCATTTTTATTGTTTCATGCATAGTTGTGTTGTTCTTGGAGCGTCTTTGTTTTTCATTTTTATTTTTCGTTTGCTTGGTTTGCTTAGTTTGCTTGAATAAATTGGTTGGACCCCCTCTTTCATACATTGGTTTTCAAATAGTTTGGTTTGGATTGGAAAAGAGTAGGAAAAGTTCATGCTTAAGTGGTAAAGAGAGCTTGTTTTTGACTATGGCCTATGCTTTGTCATGTCATGCTTGATATTGTTTTGGATTTATGCTTAGTATTCTTTGTTGTAGCATGACTTGTTATAAACAATTGAGATTGCTTAATGTGCCTTGGAAGAATCATGCGTTGTTTTAGCATATTAAAGCATAGTATTGTGGCATTCTCCTTTGATGCTTTATTTGGGTTGACTTAGCGCATGCTCACACCATGTTATGACTATCCAAAGTCATCATAGCCTTTATGATCCTTTAGTTTTGAACTTGTAGTATCACTTTATGCTTTGATCAATGATGTTTTTGTCGCTCTGCATGATTATGGCCATTATTGCTCTCTTAGTTTGTCGCTCCCAGTCTTTTGCTAGCATGCGCAACCAAGCATGAGTTCCACTCATGCATCCAACTCCCTAAACCAAGTTTTTACAAATAGTCCACCATACCTACCTATTAGCATATGCTATTCCAAGTATATTCATGTTTTTGTTTACCTTCCAAATTAAACTTTTTATGAGAAAACTAGTGATTAAAGCTCTCACGAACTTGATGGCACACTTTACTTTTCTTGCCCTTAATAAACTTGAACCATTGTGTCGTTTATGTTGTATATGCTTGCACTTATTTGTTGGGGATTAGCAGAACCATGCTGTCATGGGGAACGCTTTCAACATTGCACTAGTACTTTGTACCTAGTTGATATCATGCTCTTTTGTCTATGGATGTCGTCGGTGTGAAATGAAAGGGGAGCTTGTAAGTCCATGGAGTTATGTATATGTGTTAGAGAAACGCCTAGGCCGCTGGTCTAATCCATGCTCACATGGTGGAAACCTGCATCGTAACCAAAATGAGATGTGTATGAAGCATTCTTCTTATAAAAAAGAGTCCTATATTGAGAAAAAAAGAGATTATGAAAAGAGGAAAGAGATTAAAAAGCACCATATTCCCATGGTAAATAAGAAGATTGCTGAGATGCTCGTTGTCTGCTTGCCTTGTCATTTTGATATGGGGATTCTTCCGTATCATCGGGCAAGGTCTACCCCGTTGGCGGTTCTCTATGATACACATGTACTTACAATGACAAGAACTTACCGATGACTAAACTTGAGTAGCATGAGGAGCGGCCCTCGTATTCAAGGGACATGAGATTTCTAACTTATACTTCGTCAAGCATGTACACCATAGTTTTTTCACTTTAACCTTAATCACTTCAAGATGCTTATGATAGGGCAACGAGAGCTGAAAGCTATAAGTACCATAGTTTTTGGAAGCTCTTTATGAAACTTGAATCTCTGCTTCCTTCTATGAAGGCCTTTCTTCCACTTATATATTGAGTCTCCACCTTCTACCTTTATGCACATACTTTGAGAGCATAGTGGCCATTCTTAGTTCTGTGTGTATTGTCCCAAGACTTGTTGATTGATGCATAGCTTTGATATTGCTTGTTTTAAACTATTTGTATCTAGTCACTCTTATGAACTTTGAAGGTGTCCTATGCATTTGTGTTTGCTACTGTATGAGGGACAAGCTGAATGCCACTATGCTATGTTTTCTTTATGTCAAACAAACAAACGTCTTGCAAAGCATTGTTATTCGTGTATCTTTTGTTTGTGCCTTTTCATGTTGCAACATAGTTGCTTTGCTTTATTGTTAGAACTTTGTCTTTCATGTTATGATTGAAGTACTATGATCCCAGCTTTGAATGTTTTACAAATACTTTGATCAAGTTCATGATGGTGCATGTCACCTCAAAAATTATTCTTTCTTTTTATCACTTACCTACTCGAGGACGAGCAGGAGTTAAGCTTGGGGATGTTGATACGTTGCTAACGTATCTATAATTTTTGATGTTCCATGCTTGGTTTTTATCTACTTTCTTATATTTTGTTCCAACTTTGGAGTACTTTCTATATACTTTCTAGGACTAACCTATTAACAGTGCCATGGTGCCAGTTTCCTGTTTTCTGCTGTTTTTGGTTCCATGAAAGTCAGAAAATCAATATTCCCGGAATTGGACCGGACAAAAGCCAAAGTCGATATTTTACGGGAAGACTCACGGAGCCAGAAGACGAGACGGAGAGGGGCCAGGGGCTGGCCACACCACCTGGTGGCACAGGCCAGGCCAGGCCGCGCCAGGGGGTGGTGTGGGCCCCTCTGGCACCCCCTCGGTCTCACGTCTCGCCTATAAGAGCCTCCCGATGCATAAACCCTAAATCGTCATGCCTCCAGCCACGAAAAGTTCCGCAGCGCCGCCACCACTGAAGGGGAGATTCGGGGGACAGAAAGTCTCTGTTCTGGCACCCTGCCGGGACGAGGAAGTTCCCCCGGAGCCATTTCCATCGATCTCCACCGCCATCTCCATCACCATTGCTGATTCCCATGATGAGGATGGAGTAGTTCTCTCTCGAGGCTAAGGGTTCTACCGGTAGCTATGTGTTCATCTCTCTCTATGCATGATCATATTGTGATCATGAGCTTTGTAATCAAGTAGATCCACCTTGCTACTCAAGTGCTTTAATAGATCTCTGCTCTCCCCATGTGTGTGAAAGTGACAGCGTGCACACCATGGTGGCACTTAGGCTAGAGATTACAAATACTTGTTATGAGTTATATTTGGAGTTGGATGTCTTTATGAAATTGTGGTGTTTGTTGGACCCATCTAGTACTCAAGGTGACAGTGTGGGGTTATCTAGATGGGAAAGTTCAATTTTGAGGTGTGCTGTTATAGCCCTACCAATGATTAGAGTATCCAACCGGAGAGTAGTTCAGTGTAGTGTCTTATATAAGAATATAATTATATGAGAGTGTTCACTAGTGAAAGTATGATCCCTAGGCCTTGTTTCTAAGCATTGAAACGCCGTTTGCAATTAGATCTGTTACATGTTTGCTTGCTTCCATCTTTATTTCACTTTGCCTTTAGTCTTTTCCACGCCATTAAGCTATTTTATATCACCGTTACCACTTATAATTATCTATACCACTTGTATTTCACTATCACTTCGCCGAACTAGTGCACATATACACCTGACAAGTGTATTGGGTGTGTTGGGGACACAAGAGATTTCTTGTATCTTGATTGCAGGGTTGCTTGAGAGGGGATACCTTTGACCACTTCCTCCCTGAGTTCGATAAACCTTGGGTGATCCACTTAAGGGAAAACTTGCTGATGTTGTACAAACCTCTGCATTTGGAGGCCCAACAACTGTCTACAAGAATAGAAGTGCATAGACATCAAATATCAAGCATGGCATGATAAAGTCTAAGCCACAGTCAAAACAAGCTTCCTTTTGTACCACTTATAAGCATGAAGTTTCCTACTCTTTTCCAACACCAATTGAAAACTAAAACTAAACGCAGTGCTAGCAAAGGAGAACATTCACAGAACAATAAGAGTGAAAACTAGAGTGTTCTAGGCAATGAATAACGAGGTGTCTCTCTCTCCAAAAGAAGTGTGTTGGGGTCCAACCAACTTATTTAAGCAAACCAAACAAAAGAAAACTAAAAACAAAGACGCCGCAAGAACAACACAATTGTGCATGAAACAAGAAAAATAAAGTGTTTTGGAAGAAAACCTGAGATTTTATTGATGAAGAAGGGGATTGATACATTGCAAATGTATCTATAATTTTTGATGTTCCATGCTTGGTTTTATCTACTTTGTTATGTTTTATCCACACTTTGGGGTACTTTTCATATGATTTCTCGGACTAACCTATTAACTAGTGCCACAGTGCCAGTTGCCTGTTTTCTGCTATTTTTGGTTCCAGGAAAGCCAGAAAATCAATATTCTCGGAATTGGACCGGACAAAAGCCAAAGTTGATATTTTCCCGGAAGACTCATGGATCCAGAAGGAGAGTCGGAGAGGGGCCACAGGGTGGCCACACCACCCCATGGCGCGGGTCCCCCAGGCCGCGCCAGGTCATGGTGTGGGCCCCCTGGCCGCCCACCGACCTTGCCCTCTGGCCTATAAGAAGCCTCCTGATGCATAAACCCTATAGAATCAAGCCTGCAGCCACAAATAGTTCCACAACACCGCCGCCACCGAAGGGGAGATTCGGGGGACAGAAAGTCTCTGTTCTGGCACCCTGCCGGGACGGGAAAGTGCTCCCGGAGCCATCTCCATCGATCTCCACCACCATCTCCATCACCGTTGCTGATTCCCATGATGAGGAGGGAGTAGATCTCTCTCGAGGCTAAGGGTTCTACCTGTAGCTATGTGTTCATCTCTCTCTCTATGCATGATCATATTGTGATCATGAGCTTGTAATCTATAGATCTACCTTGCTACTCAAGTGCTTTAATAGATCTCTGCTCTCCCCATTTGTGTGAAAGTGACAGCGTGCTCACCATGGTGGCACTTAGGCTAGAGATTACAAATACTTGTTATGAGTTATATTTGGAGTTGGATGTATTTATGAAATTGTGGTGTTTGTTGGACTCATCTAGTGCTCAAGGTGACAGTGTGGGGTTTTCTAGATGGGAAAGGCTTACTTTGAGGTGTGCTGTTATAGCCCTACCATTGATTAGTGTGTCGAACCGGAGAGTAGTATCATGAAGAGAAGATATTTATATGAGAGTGTTCACTAGTGAAAGTATGATCCCTAGGCCTTGTTTCTTAGCACTGAAACACCGTTTGCTATTAGATCTGTTACATGTTTGCTTGCTTCCATCCTTATTTCAGTTTGCCTTTAGTCTCTTCCATGCCATCAAGTTATTTTCTATCCATACCACTTGTATTTCACTATCTCTTCGCCGAACTAGTGCACCTATACACCTGACAAGTGTATTGGGTGTGTTGGGGACACAAGAGACTTCTTGTATCTTGATTGCAGGGTTGCTTGAGAGGGGATACCTTTGACCACTTCCTCCCTGAGTTCGATAAACCTTGGGTGATCCACTTAAGGGAAAACTTGTTGCTGTCCTACAAACCTCTGCACTTGGAGGCCCAACAACTGTCTAGAAGAATAGAAGTGCGTAGAAATCAAGCTATTTTCTGGCGCCGTTGCCGGGGAGGAAAGGTAAAAGGTATTCACACCGGAGGATTAAAGAAGAAGAACCTCCCACGGCAAACGCCTATTTTCTGGTGTGAGTACTCGAAGTTATTTCCTTTAGATTCTACAATTTTGTCTTTTTGTTTCTTGTTTTCACTAGTTAGGCTTAATGCAAAACAACAACAAAATTAGAGAACTTTATAGTTTTTATCTTGAGTTAGGACATGAAGTGTTTGATGAGAAAATTAAAAAACCTATGGAACTTTATTTGCATGCTAATAGCAATATTGTTAGTATGAATTCTTTGGAAACCATTATTGCTAATTCTATGGAAAAGTCTATGCTTGGGGAAGCTATTCTTTATGAAAATGATCTTTTTAGTTCCCCAGCTTTGGAAGATAGCTATTCTATTGCTTATGCTGATACCAAACCTCCAATATACTATGATTATAATGATGAATATGATATTTTCAGTCCACCTACTATTGAGGAGGAAATTAATTATGACTACAATATGCCTCCTATATTTGAAGATTATGGTGATGAAAATAATAATGATAGCAATTTTATTGAATTTGCTCCCACTACAATTAATAAGAATGACTATGCTTATGTGGAGAGTATTAATTCTTTTATGCATGTGGCTCATGATAAGAATGTTTTATGTGATAGTTATATTATGAATTTTATTCATGATGCTACTGAAAGTTATTATGAGAGAGGGAAACATGGTTTTATGCATCTCAATAATATTAAGTTTTCCCTCTTTATGTTGAAATTTTTAAAGTTGCACTTGTTTTGCTTTACTATGCTTGTTCTTTGTGCTTTCATGACTTGTTTCTTTACAAGATTCCTATGCATAGGAAGAGGGTTAGAATTAAATGTGTTTTGAATTTGCTTCTTGATGCTCTCTTTTACTTCAATTCATATGTCTTATGTGAGCATCTTCTCAAACTATCATGCCTAACTTAAAGACGTTAAAGAAAAGTACTTATTGGGAGATAACCCAAAAGTTTTAGATGAGTCTTGGAAGTTATTATCTCTGTAATAACCGCTCCTTATCCTTTTTATTTGCTTTTTGTGCCAAGAGTAACGTCTAATGAGAGAGAAGTAATGATTGGGAAAGTTGCTGTCCCGAAACAGATTTCTGTGATTCACCGTAAAATTTCGTGTAAATTATATGAATGTCTTTTTGAGGCGTGAATTTTTGTGCTTCTGCCCCAGGTTGTTATCTAACTTTCATTAGTTCAAAACTTTTTGATTTGAGTAACATAAGGTCTTCTAAAAAATTCGGCTTTACCTGCTGGTCTGTTTTGACAAATTTCTGCCATTTTCTGCATTTGCTTCTTGTTGGTTCCTTTTTGAGTTCTTTTGGGGAATTGAGCTTTTTTAGGGAAGTGCTACAGTATCTAGTGTTCTAATGGAAGTTTATTTGGTGTTAGAACTGAACCTTAAGACTTATTTATCTTGAGTGCACTAATGTTGCTAATGGAGATTGTGTGAAGTTTTGTATGAAGGAAAATTTTCAGGTGTATGGAAGGAATGAGTAATGAGATGAAAGATGGACTAAAGCTCAAGCTTGGGGATGCCACGCGTGTCACTCCAAGAAATATCCAAGAAGTACAAGCGTCAAAGTTTGGGGATGCCCAAGGCATCCCCTTCTTCATCAATAAGAATCTCAGGTTTATTCCAAACACTTCGTTTTTATTGTTTCATGCACAGTTGTGTTGTTCTTGGAGCGTCTTCTTTTTCATTTTCGTTTGCTTTGATTTTCTTAGTTTTCTGAATAAATTGGTTGGATCCCCCTCTTTCATACATTGGTTTTCAAATAGTGTGGTTTGGATTGGAAAAGAGTAGGAAAGTTCATGCTTAAGTGGTAAAGAGAGCTTGTTTTTGACTGTGGCCTATGCTTTGTCATGCCATGCTTGATGTTGTTTTGACTTTATGCTTAGTATTCTTTGCTGTAGCATGACTTGTTATAAACAATTGAGATTTAATGTGCCTTGGATGAATCATGCGTTGTTTTAGCATATTAAAGCATAGTCTAGTGGTATTATCCTTTGATGCTTTATTTGGGTTGACTTGGCACATGCTCACACCATGTTATGAGTATCTCAAGTCACCATAGCCTTTATGATCCTTTAGTTTTCAACTTGTAATATCACTTTATGCTTTGATCAATGATGTTTTGTCGCTCTGCATGATTATGGCCATTATTGCTCTCTTAGTTTGTCGCTCTCTTAGTTCCACTCATGCATCCAACTCCCTATACCAAGTTATTCCAAAGAGTCCACCGTACCTACCTACTAGCATATGATATTCCAAGTATATTCATGTTTTTGTGTACCTTCCAAATTAAACTTGTTATGAGAAAACTAGTGATTAAAGCTCTCACGAACTTGATGGCACACTTTACTTTTTTGCATCTAATAAACTTGAACCATTGGGTCCTTCTTTGTTGCGTATATGCTTGCGCTTTATAAGTTGAAGTTAGTAGAACCATGTATCATGGGGAACGCTTTCAACATTGCACTTGTACTTTGTACCCTGTTGATATCATGTTCTTTTGCTTATGGATCCCGGCGGTGTGAAATAAAAGTGGAACTTGTAAGATCATGGAGTTTGTATGTGTGTTAGAGGAACGCCTGGGCCGCTAGCCTAAGCCATGCCTAATCATGGTGGAAACTTTCAGCATCACCATAATGAGCACTCTATGAAGCATCCTCAATAAAAACCTATGCAAATAGGAAATAAAAAGATCGCTGAGATGCTCATTGTCTGCTTGCCTTGTCATTTTGATTATGGGATAGCTCCTGTATCATGTGCAAGGGGTACCCCGTTGGCGGTTCTTTATGATACATATGTACTTACAATGACAAGAGCTTACTTGTGACTAAAGTTGAGTAGCATGAGGATCGGTCTTCGTAAGTAAGGGGCATGAGATTTCGGTTTATAACTTGTCAAGCATATCCTCTTAGTTGTGTCACTTTAACCTTAATCACTTCAAGATGCTTATGATAGGGGCAATGAGAGCTGAAAGCTATAAGTACCATAATTTTTGGAAGCTCTTTATGAGACTTGAATCCCTACTTCCTTTTACAAAGGCCTTTCTTCCACCATTATATTGAGTCTCCACCTTCTACCCTTATGCACCTACTTTGAGCGCATAGTGGCCATTCTTAGTTCTATGTTACTTTTTCCCAAGACTTGTTGATTGATGCATAGCTTTGATATTGCTTGTTTTAAACTATCTGTATCTAGTCACTCTTATGAACTTTGAAGGTGTCCTATGCCTTTATGTTTGCTACTCTATGAGGGACAAGCTGAATACTATTATGCTATGTTTTCTTTTTGTGAAACAAACAAATGTCTTGCAAAGCATTGTTATTCATGAATCTTTTGTTTGTCCCTTTTCATGTTGCATCATAGTTTCATTGTCTTATTGTTAGAACTTTGTCTTTCATGATTATGATTGAAGTACTATGATCCCAGCTATGAATATTTTACAAATACTTTGATCAAGTTTATGATGGTGCATGTCACCTCAAAAATTATTCTTTTTCTTTTTATCACTTACCTACTCGAGGACGAGCAGGAGTTGAGCTTGGGGATGTTGATACATTGCAAATGTATCTATAATTTTCGATGTTCCATGCTTGGTTTTATCTACTTTCTTGTGTTTTGTCAACACTTTGGAGTACTTTTCATATGATTTCTTGGACTAACCTATTAACAAGTGCCACAGTGCCAGTTGCCTGTTTTCTGTTGTTTTTGGTTCCAGGAAAGTCAGAAAATCAATATTCTCGGAATTGGACCGGACAAAAGCCAAAGTTGATATTTCCCCGGAAGACTCATGGAGCCAGAAGGAGAGTCGGAGAGCGGCCACAGGGTGGCCACACCACCCCATGGCGCGGGTCCCCCCAGGCCGCGCCAAGGCATGGTGTGAGCCCCCTAGCCGCCCACCGACCTTGCCCTCTGGCCTATAAGAAGCCTCCCAAAGCATGAACCCTAAAGAATCAAGCCTCCAGCCACGAAAAGTTCCACAGCGCCGCTGCCACCAAAGGGGAGATTCGGGGGATAGAAAGTCTCTGGTCTGGCACCCTACCGGGATGGGGAAGTGCCCACGGAGCCATCTCCATCGATCTCCACCACCATCTCCATCACCGTTGCTGATTCCCATGATGAGGAGGGAGTAGTTCTCTCTCGAGGCTAAGGGTTCTACCGGGAGCTATGTGTTCATCTCTCTCTCTATGCATGATCATATTGTGATCATGAGCTTGTAATCTATAGATCTACCTTGCTACTCAAGTGCTTTAATAGATATCTGCTCTCCCCATGTGTGTGAAAGTGACAGCGTGCTCACCATGGTGGCACTTAGGCTAGAGATTACAAATACTTGTTATGAGTTATATTTGGAGTTGGATGTCTTTATGAAATTGTGGTGTTTGTTGGACTCATCTAGTGCTCAAGGTGACAGTGTGGGGTTTTCTAGATGGGAAAGGCTTACTTTCAGGTGTGCTGTTATAGCCTACAATTGATTAGAGTGTCCAACCGGAGAGTGGTATCATGAAGAGAAGATATTTTTATGAGAGTGTTCACTAGTGAAAGTATGATCCCTAGGCCTTTTTTCTTAGTACTGAAACACCGTTTGCTATTAGATCTGTTACATGTTTGCTTGCTTCCATCCTTATTTCAGTTTGCCTTTAGTCTCTTCCACGCCATCAAGTTATTTTCTAGCACCATTGTCTTATATCCATACCACTTGTATTTCAATATCTCTTCGCCGAACTAGTGCACCTATACACCTGACAAGTGTATTGGGTGTGTTGGGGACACAAGAGACTTCTTGTATCTTGATTGCAGGGTTGCTTGAGAGGGGATACCTTTGACCACTTCCTCCCTGAGTTTGATAAACCTTGGGTGAGCCACTTGAGGGAAAACTTGCTGCTGTCCTACAAACCTCTGCACTTGGAGGCCCAACGACTATCTACAAGAACTGAAGTGCGTAGACATCAGGGATGCCCAAGCTTTGACGCTTGTACTTCTTGAATATTTCCTGCGGTGACACGGGTAGCATCCCCAAGCTTGAGCTTTTGTGCATGCTTCATCTTATCATATTATTCTTCCCCTACACTTGAAAAGTTTCCTTCATACAAAACTTCACACAATCTTCATTAGCAACATTAGTGTATTCAAGATAATAAGTATTTGGGTTTAGTTTCAACACAAGTAAAACTTCCATTAAAACACAAGCTACTGTAGAAATTCCTTCTAAAATCTCAAGTGATCAAAGAGAACTCAAAGAGAAAGAGATTAAGAAGCAAACACAAATCATGGCAGAAATATGTCAAAACAGACCAGCAGGTAAAAACCGATTTTTTCGAAGACCTTCTGTTGCTCAAATCGAAAAGTGCTAAACTAAATAAAGTTAGATAATAACCTGGTTCAGAAGCACAAAAACATACAGCTCAATCCGACGTACAGAGATTTCTCAAGATTATTTATAGTGAAGCACAAAAATCTATTTCGGGATAGCAACTTTCCCAAGTCTTACTTCTCTCTCATTAGAGGTTATTCTTGGCACAAAAACTACACAAAAAGGATAAGGAGAGGTTATTACTGAGGCAATAACTTCCAAGACTCAACAAAAACAAAGATAAACTGAAAGTAAAAATATAATGGGTTGTCTCCCAAAAGTTCTTTCTTTATAGCGATTAAGATAGGCATGATAATTTCGATGATGCTCACATAAGAAATATGAATTGAAGTAAAAGTGAGCATCAAGAAGCAAATATGGAACAAATTTAAGTCTAACCCACTACCTATGAAAAATAATCTTGTAAAGAAACAAGTCATGAAAGCACAAAGCAACAAGCATAGGAAAGCAAAACAAGTGCAACTTCAAAAATTTCAACATAAAGAGGGGAAACTTAATATTGTTGAGATACATAAAACCATCTTTCCCTCTCTCATAATAACTTTCAGTAGAATCATGAATAAAATTAACAATATAACTATCACATAAAACATTCTTATCATGAGCCACATGCATAAAAGAATTAATCCTCCCCACATAAACATAGTCATTCTTATTAATTGTAGTGGGAGCAAATTCAACAAAATAGCTATCATTATTATTATCATCATCACCATAATCATCAAATATAGGAGGCATATTGTAATCATAATTAATTTTCTCCTCAATAGTAGGTGGACTGAAAATATCATATTCATCATTGCAATCATCATATATTGGAGGTATAGTATCATTATAAGCAATAGAATAGTTAACTTCCATAGTGTGTTCACTTGTAAACATATCATCATTGGAAGGAACATCGATAGTACTAATAGTACAACAATTATTAATATCATCATTTTCAGAGTTGGTACCAAAGAGATTTGCAATATCAAAAGTAGTGTGATTTTCCCAACCATGATCACTACTATAGGTAATAGGCATAGGAACATCATCGAGTTCAGACTCATCAAAAACTATAATAGGAGCAACATGCTTAGGGGAAAATACCGTTTCCTCCCTCCTTTTAATCCTCCTCTTCTTCTTTTCCTTCTTCTCTTTAGGAGGGAGAGGCTTGAAAGGAAGGTTCTCCATATACCCTGGTTTATTGTTAGAGACAATAGAAGAGACTTTGGAGGATTCCTTCTTTTCATTAGTAAGATCAAAACACATATTAGTCCTGTCATATTTTGGTAAAATCTCATCTTTTATAATATTTTGTAGTATTTATGTGACAATTTTCAACTCAATAAAGATGACAACCATGCAGGACGCTATTCATATCAAAAGCACTCATATCTACCAAAGAAGTTTTCCTTGATAATTCTTCACACCCCAAAAATAATGTAGGTTCATCATGTTGATTAGGAGTGATCATGTCATCACAATACAAACTTGTAGTACTCATTGGATTAGAAGGGCTATTATTACGGTCTGAGCATTGAAAATTGAAATGACCCACTTCAAAGCAAAGTTCACAAATAAAAGGATAGAGGGCACAAACCTTTTTACCAAGATCATTTAGAGCCCTATACCACATTCTAGTTTTTTCATTCTTGTGGGTGATACAATATTCTTCAATTTGATTCTTTTCAGAAGGTCTATGTACTCCACAAAAATTAACATGCTTATAAGAAATGGCACTTTCAGAGGTTTGAGCATGTTTATTGCTATCATTAATAACAATTTCATTTTTCATGCAAGTGTCTTTAAAAGGCTCATGATACATGTCCCATTTTTATTTAGGAGCATTAATATGAGAAGCAAAGGCTATAAAACAATCAACAAGAATTTGAGGATCAAGACCATATTTAGCACTAAGCTCTTGAAAATTAGCAGTTTCAGTGAAAGACTTAATGCAATCATACTCACAGTTCATACTTGGTTCTTTACCTTTTTCGTTATCCCAATCTTCGGTATTGCTTTGAATTGTTTCAAGAAGATCCCACTTAGCTTTGACTTCCTTACTTGTGAAGGATCCCTCTAAGCAAGTATCTAGATAGTCCTTGTAATGTCATGAAAGCCTTGCATAAAAATTATTAATAACATTATTACTGGGGAGTTCATGAATGGGACATTTGAGCATTAGTGACTTCAATCTCCCCCATGCTTGGGAAATACTTTCTCCATCATGAGGATGAAAATTTTAAATATAATTCCTATCTTTATGAATTTCATGAGGAGGATAAAATTTAGAGTAAAAGAGAGATTCAAGTTCCTTCCACTACAAATGATGAGGATCATCTAGTAGCTTATACCACTCCCTTGTTTTCCCCTTAAGTGATAAAGAGAATAACCTCCTCTTAACTTAGTTCATTGAAATACCTGCACACTTGAACAACTCGTATAATTCATGTATAAAGAGTAAATGATCACCGGGATGGACAGTTCCATCTCCAAAATAATAATTATTCATAACACGTTCAATAATTCCCATAGGTATTTTAAAAGGGACGCTTTTAGTATGTGGATTTAAAATATCACAAGTATCATTATAATTACCACATATGGGAGATAAAGTATCATCAGAGCAAATTTTCTTCTTTAAAGCTAGGGAACTAAAAAGATCATTTTCATAAAAACTAACTTCCCCAAGCTTAGACGTTGCCATAACATTAGTAACACAGTTTTTAGAAAAATTCATACTAATAACATTGCTATTAGCATGCAAAGAAAGTTCCATGGGTTTTTTAATTTTCTTTTCAGACCATTCATGTTCTACCTTAGGAAAAATACTAAAAAGCTCTCTAATTTTGTTGTTGTTTTCCATTAAGCCTATCTAGTGAAAATAAAAACAAGAAATAAAAAGATATAATTGCATAATCTAAAGGAAATAACTTCGAGCACTCACACACCATCAACAGTACTATAAGAAAGCTTAGTAGCCAGAAGATGTGAGTACCTTTTACCTTACCTCACCGGTAATGGTGCCAGAAAATAGCTTGATGTCTATGCACGCTTCTATTCTTGTAGACAGTGTTGGGCCTCCAAGTGCAGAGGTTTGTAGAATAGCAACAAGTTTCCCTTAAGTGGATCACCCAAGGTTTATCGAACTCAGGGAGGAAGTGGTCAAAGGTATCCCTCTCAAGTAACCCGGCAATCAAGATACAAGAAGTCTCTTGTGTCCCCAACACACCCAATACACTTGTCAGGTGTATAGCTGCACTAGTTCGGCGAAGAGATAGTGAAATACAAGTAATATAGATGATTATAAGTGGTAATTGCAATCTGAATTAAGAGTGGAAGCAAGTAAACATGTAACAGAACTGATTCTAAACGGCATTTGAATGCTTAGAAACAAGGCCTAGGGATCATACTTTCACTAGTGGACAGTCTCATATAAATATCTTCTCTTCATTATTCTACCCTGAACTACTCTCCGGTTGGACGATGTAGGGCTATGACAGCACACCTTAAAGTTCGTATTCCCCATCTATATAACCCCTCACTATCACCTTGAGCGCTAGATGGTTCCAACAAACACCACAATCTCATAGAGACACCAACTCAAATTATACTCATGATAAGTATGTATGTAATCTTAGCCAAAGTGCCACACGGTGTGCACACTGTCAACTTCACGCACGTGGGGATAAGTAGAGATTCATTAAAGCAGTTGAGTAGCATAATAGATCTATAGATTACAAAGCTGATGATCTCATAAGACCACGCATAGAGAGAGATGAACACATAGCTACTGGTAGAGCCCTTATCCTCGAGAGAGAATGACTCCCTCCTCATCATGGGAGTCGGCAACGGTGATGGAGATGGCGGTGGAGTCGATGGAGATGGCCCCGGGGGCACTTTCCTGTCCCGGCAGGGTGCCGGAATAGAGACTCCTGTCCCTCGAATCTACTCTTCGGTGGCGGCGGCACTGCGGAACGTTTCGTGGAAATCTGATCTGGTCTTTAGGGTTTTTGTCCCGGGAGGCTTTTATAGGCGAAAGGGCAAGGTTGGTGGAGGCCCGAGGGTCCCACACCACCTGGTGGCGCGAACAGGGGGTACCCGTGCCACCATAGGGTGTGGCCAGCCCCTGGCTCTCCTTCGGCTGTGCTCCGAACTTCTTGTTCCTTCTGGTAAAATATTGACTTTGACTTTTGTCCCATCCAATTTCGATAATATTTCCTTACTAGCTTTTCTGAAACAAAAAACAGCAGAAAACAGGCGACTGGCACTGTGGCATCTTATTAATAGGTTAGTTCCAGAAAATGTGTAAATGATACTCCAAAGTGTGGACAAAACATAAGAAAGTAGATACTAAACAGGCATGGAACATCAAAAATTATAGATACGTTTACGACGTATCAATAGGTGTTTCTGAGTGGAGTTATTATTAATTCACTTAATTATAAACTTAGTTTAAATTCCATTTGCAATTATAAATGTAGAAAAGGTTCTCCCTGATGCCACCTTTTCTGTTGACGATTGATTGGTTAGAAGGAGAGAAGCTCAGGCTAGACGGATCAAACTTCTCTATGTGGGTTGCGCATCTCCACGTTCTTCTTAGCGAGAATAACATGGTCGACTATATACTCAACGAGATGGATTTGGATCAGCCCATTGACCTAGAGACCCTAGAGCAGGGAAGACCGCTATCACCATTGGGAGATGGCCTCCTTCATTTCAGTTAGAATGCGTTCCGGAATGGTGGACGAGCTGTGGCCTGTCGTGGGAAATGTCGACCCTCGTAAGGTAATGCTACAGCTTTGGACACATTTCATGGAACAAGCACGCATATGGGAGGATGAGCTGATGGGAGACTTACTCTCGATTAAGATGGAGGAGAACTTATCACTAGATGACCACTTGGAGCGCATGCATGATGCATACATGAGGCCTGCATACTTCCTGGATAGCTGGATGGCGGGCTCTTTTGCAAATGGTGTTGTGCTGCAGTCGCTGCCACCAAGCTACCAAGCACAAGTCAGGACTTGCATTATGAGAGGCGACGCGGAATCACAGTATTTCCACAGGTTCATATCACATCTCAAGAATGTGATGGTTGATGGCCCAAAATATATCGAGCTCGTTGGGGAACCCCAAGAGGAAGGTATGATCAGCATAGCAGCAAGTTTTCCCTCAGTATGAAACCAAGGTTATCAATTTAGTAGGAGCAAGGAAACACCCCAAAGGTGTAGCTAGCTGAACGTTGGCAGGGCGCACTACTGGTGCCAGCAACAACGTGGAGAGCTGCACAACACAACCACAGAACTTTGCCCCCAACTTACAATGAGGTTGTCAATCTAACCGGTTTTGCTGAAAACAAAGGATTAAACATATCGAATGGAAGGAAGTAATAGTTTGCAGAAAGTAAACACAAAGCAGTAAACAGTTTGATTGTAGATTGAAAGTAAAAGAAAGGACCGGGGTCCATAGTTCACTAGAGGTGGCTCTCCTTAAGATAGATAACATGCTGGGTGAACAAATTATAGCGGGGAAATTGACAAACATCGAGAAAGCATACAAGCATATACTACTCATCTTGACTCCTCTGAGATTCGATTGGGCATTACAACATTATACATAGAGCGCCATCCAACTGCATCTATGAATAATAATCCACCTTCAGGTTATCATCCGAACCCCCTCTAGTATTAAGTTGCAAGCAACAGATTATTGCTTTACGAATTGTGTGTAAAGTAAACAATACGATTGTTCTATGAACAAAGGATTGTTGTTTTCTCCCTAGTAGCAACAGCACATCTAGTACCTTAGAGATTTCTGTCACTTCCCCAGATTACCAGAGGCATGAACCCACTATCGAGCATAAATACTAACTCTTGGAGTTGCTAGCATCTACTTGGCCAAGATAGCTACTAACAACGGAAAGCATGCAAGATCACAAATAACAAAGACATGATAGAATCAATAATCAATCTGAAATAGCATCTCAATATCCATCGGATCCCCGCAAATACAACATGCAGAATTACAAATAGATGATCTTGATCATGAACGGAGCTCACAAGATCTAAACATGAAAGCACAAAGGAGGAGAACCAGCCATCTATCTACTACATGGACCCGTAGTCCAGAGATGACTACTCACGCATCACACCGGAGGCTTGCATAGTGATGAAGAAGGCCTCCAGGGTGAATTCCCCTCTCTGGCAGGGTGCCGTGAAGAGCTTTAGATCCCTCCCGATCTAGGCATGGAGATGACGGCGGCTACAGACTCTTTCATGGATTTTTGATCGGGTACTTAGGGTTTCCGTACCAGAGGCAATATATAGGCGGAAGGAGAGGCCGAGGGGGTGCCTGGGCTGGCCACACCACCCCTGGCGCGGGCCAGGACTGGCCACACGGCCAGGTGGTGTGGCCGCCCTCTGGCCCTTCTCTGTCTCGTATTCTGGCTCCAAGTGTCCTCCAGTAAAATAATAACTTTGGCTTTTGTCTCGTCCAATTCTGAGAATATTCATTTTCTGACTTCCTGGAACCGAAAATAGCAGAAAACAGGCAGCTGGCACTGTGGCTCTTGTTAATAGGTTAGTCCAAGAAATCATATGAAAAATACTCCAAAGTGTGGATAAAACATAAGAAAGTAGATAAAACCAAGCATGGTACATCAAAAATTATAGATACATTTGCAATGTATCAATGGTTGAACCCGTTTTCGAAGAGGTCATCGATGACAAAGGTATATATTTGGTATACAATTTTCTAAATGTTATAATCTTGCAAACACATTTGCAGTGTTAAGTATATTTGATACTTGTTCTGTTTTGCTGAAAACAGGTCCTTCTGCATAGAGGTGCTTGCTGGAGAGGAGGTGACGTTGCGTGTTGATGGCAAGCATGACGATGATGGCCAACGACACTCTCCGTCAACATTTATCATTTAGTTTATGGTTTTGGATAGATATTTTAATCAAAATATTGTGAACCTCTTTTGTGTGTCTCACACTTTGTCAGACGGTTATTCATATGAGCTTGTAACAAACAGTTGTTCCACTTTTATGAATGATTTCTATTTGTGTTCATATCTTGATTGATTATATGTGCATTATCCTTGTTGTTTGAAACTAATTGATAATACATGAACATTTGTAAAATATTGAAATGCCTTAAAATACCCAACTTAATGATATGTTCATTAATGAATGAAACCATTGTTTAAATTCAAAGTTATGTAATAATATGTGAATATTTGATTTCTTATCACATATAAATCATGCCTAAGTTCAGCAAAATAACTTGAACACCGTGTATTGTTTGAATACAAAGTGTTTGATGAATTGTTGAAAGTAAATACATATTCGATGTATTGTGTTTTAACAAAATGGTAATTATTATTATTTGATTGTTTAAATGTGTAAAGAAATTTTCCAAAGGAAACATGAGTATGAAACTATTTGATATGATCAAAGTGTTTCATCAAACAAAGGGTATAAATATAAAAGAGAATCTAATTACTACGATTTGATCAATAGTAATGAAATTTGACATTATAAGAATGGCATAAAGAGAATTGTGGAATGCAAAGAGTTTTGAAACATCAAAATGCAAAGCATGACAATGTGATATTAGATATCAAAGTGGGTGAATAGATGGCGTCAAATAAATCATTGTAGTGTATATGTAGAGACCATTAGTTAGAAATAGTTAGCACTCAATTAGAATATACATATAGTGACCCATCTGGATTCGTGAGATCGGCGCCATATATAGTATAACCAAAACAATAGCGAATAAGTCCTTGTAGAGTATTCATTGGAAGTTCTGAATATGAAATCCATAGCTAAAACCAAAAGAGAAGAAAAACTAGTATTGCTTGGATTTTTGGTGCATTCTTGAGAAAGTTCACATTCAGTGATATTTCTCGATTATGGAGCAAATGGAAGATAGTGTGAAACACGATGGGGATTCAAAACCTTGCATCAGAGTGTTGAGAAGCGCAATGGAAAATGTTCTTGAACGATACTCTTCACAAAAATGAAAGAATCAATGATAATGATCATTGTGTTTTCCCCACTAGTGTTTTCACTACATAGAGTGGGATTCAGAATGTAGCCCATATCTTGTATGGAGACATTTGTGAATCATTTGTCATGATTACCAGAATATGGCATACCTACGAACTACTAAGGAAATAATGGTAAACTAAAATTATGAGAAATCCTAGAAGCAAAATTCCCTTGAGATTAGAAAGCAATTCGTTGCGGATTCTCTGTCGTCGTGGTGTCACGGCAGATGCCATGGATAGGCTAAAGGTGGGGCCAATATGCACTAGAAGAATCCAGGGAGGGATAGTGTGGTGATTCCACACACAAGTGTTTGGTATTCTCCAAGTTCACAAGATTACAGATGCTCCTTGAGCGGTATTGGGGAGAGGAGGAAGAAGAAGCTCTCTTGCTCTCACCACTACCTATCTCCATGGAACCAACTACTCAAATGCCAACCCCTACTACAGAGGCCCTAGTGCCCCTTATAAAGGGGAGGCTAGGTCTCCAGTTAGGGTATACGTGGAAGCATATTCCTAGGAATATGCTTCTTCCCAAAATAGCAAACCGACTGGGTCACATTTTGCCATCGTAAGCCATGCAGAGGCTACGTAAGCCTCTACGGCACCAGCGTCATACGACATAGGGCGCGTCACCCTTGTCGGCCACGCCTCGGTGGTCCTTCCCTCTGTCCGCTTCGCTCATGCTCCAGCGTACTGTGACCACCTTTTGACCAGCGAGATACCTTCCTTCTCTTGCAAGCCTGATATAACCCGGATCATGCCTGGTTAATCCGGCCCCGCGGGTACCTGCATACAAGTTACATAAAACATGCCGGCATACGACATACGTCGGCCGGGACTCAGTAAGGTGGACATCCTCTGGTCTGGGTTACTCCGTAAGTCGGCCTGCCTTGAGGTGACTCGGCCAGCATTCGCTTTGACCTTGTTGTACCTTGGCTAACTCGGCCTCTATACCCCGGTGTGACCCTACCCGGGGGTATCCCCCAACATTAGTCCCTGAAGCTGGTGCGGTCTTAGCAGCTTCAGCTGCTAAGTCCACAACAGTTTCAATTTACCGAGCCTTTTGCTCCCTTTTCCGAGTTACTCCGTAGCTCGGATTCCGTGGCATAACATTTCCTTGGCTCATTTCGAGTCATCACTCGCTGGCCGGGCTACCCTTCAGTTTTCCAGATTATCCTTCCTTCTCTCGTACGCTTCCCCACGTCCCACGTGGAGGGTAATCATTATCTTGCCTCATTTTAAGGGCATGCACAGTTACTGCACTTATTGTCAGGTGTTACTGTTGCACACGTCGCGTCGCTGCTGCCTCCTCGTTAACTGTATCACCACGTCGCGTCGCGGGATCCCCTGTGCCCTGTGGCCCTTCCTGTGGCTTGCCTCTGATTGGCTGACCCGGCTGATACATGGCCACACCGTGTGGCCTTGACACATTGCACGATCCCACTACCCTCCACTGGGGCGTGGTTAAATAGGGGATGCAGCGCGTCCCTTGGGCATTTTCCCCTTCTCGCGCCCCTTAGCCTCTCTGCCTCTTCTTCTTCCTTGCGACAGCGCCCCCGCCGCTACATCTGCTCTGCAGCGTCGCCGCCGCATCGTGTTCTGTCGCACTAGCCTCGCCGCCGCTCCCGCATCGCTTCATCGCCACGGGTCCACGCCAATCCAAGCCTCTGCCTCCTACCTCTGATAGGGCCAGTGAGGACAGTGACTTGGAGATGACCGAAAAGAAGCTCGCCGTCGCTAAAGAAGCGAAGGAGGAGGGGGTGAGACCATGGAGCGCGGTGCCTAGGCTAGTTCCTGGGTGTGCCAGGATGACCTGGATTGGCTCTACCACACCCGCCGCTTCCCCGAGGGCATGATTGCTCACCTCGCCTCCGAGGTGCTCGCTCCCTCACCCAATCCGGGTGAGTTCGTGGTGTTCCTCTCTCACTTCCAGCGCGGCTTCGGCCTGCCAGTGAGCGATTTCTTCCATGCCTTCCTCAACATCTACGAACTCCAACCTCACCATCTTCCGGCGAATGCCATTAGTCCATTTCTTCATTTTCCTCCACGGTAGAAGGATATGTCGGCCTGTGGCCCACAAAAGAGCTCTGGATCCGGTTCTTCGGTCTGCGAAGGAATGTGATTCCGGATAAGCTGCGTGCCCTGGAGGACACACATCTGACTCAATTTGGTGCCGCCTCCATCTCTCCCTGGAAACAATCTGTCTTTCCCCGGGTCACGGGGCTTGATTCCTGCAAGGGCTGGGCTCGAACCTTCTTTTATGTGAGGAACGACACGGATGAAGATCTGATCCGGCTACGCCCCTATGCTCCGGGTCCTCCTAATCCGGATTTGTGGGACCGGGTTTCCAAGAAACCAACTGTCTTGGCGAACCAAGTCAATAAACGGTTCCAGGAGTTAAAGGATCTAGGGCTACGCAACGAGGACGCGATGATCACATTCGTCCGCAGCCGGATCTCCTCTCTCCAGAAGCGCACACACAAACTTTGCCACATGAGCTAGCGACTTGATCCCAACTGGACTTCTTCCTTCGAATTGAATAATACCGAGATATTCTGCCAGGTCAAGGCCCTCTTTACGACCGACAAAGACTTCTCCGCTGATTGGGAGTGGGGGATGGAGCATTACTGCCGGGACAAGCCTCCTCCTATGGTAAATCTCGTGATTCAATCTTTTTCCGAGTTATATCCTATGTCGGAGTATGTTGTTTATTTGATTCCTTTGCATTTCCTTCTTAGTTGTTTCTTCAGCAAACCCTCGAAGATGGCACTGAGCCTTCCCTCAAATGGGTGAATGATCGACTTGTCTCGGACGAGGAGGAGCCGGATCAGGAAATGTTCCTGCCATTCCCGGATGCAACCAAGCGACCCACTGATAACTTCTCTTCCTTAAGGGATTGGCCTGACAATGAAGATGATTCTGACGTTGAGGTGATGGAGGCATTTGACATTGTACCCCTTTCTTACGCATTTCTGGCTTCAGCTAACCCGGCTGGGCAGATCCACGAAGATCCTCCTCTTGCCACGGGTGAGCCGGTCCCAGCCGCATCTAAGAAACGGGCTGCCACTTCCGCTGCTTCTTCCGGACCTCCTAAAACACCAAGAGGCGAAAGAAGTCCGCTGACAAGGCCACCACCAAGCCCCCGACTAAGGACACAACTCGGAGAGCTCGGAAGCCAAAGGAGCCCTTGACTTCTGACGAGTAAGTCACTTTTCTCTTTGTCCAATTCTCTGCTTTGTGCTTTTCTATCTATATGCCTTTCTTCTGTTATAACTTACTATTCGTCGTTTGATTCAGCAGGGCTGTGGTGGAGGTTCCCTAGAGCGGCTCCAGCATCTCCTATTCCTTCCAACACAACCCATCTCCCCCTCGTGGCGATGATACGCGCCCGCTGAGCCCCATTCAGGAGGGTTCAGTGGCTGCTTCGGGTTCTAGCCCACCTCGTCCAAAGGAGGGCAACCTTGGAGCAGGGGAAGTAGCTCTGCCGAGGTAGCGGATGCTCCTAGATCCTCATCGGCTCAGCCGCAACCCGTCACCTCCGAGGTACCAACAACAGCAACAGCACCACCGCCAAGACCAGCACCAGCACAAGCACCAGCGCCAGCACCAACAGCAGCACCACAAGCACCAGCACCAACCCCTTCTGCCTCGTCCGAGTCTTCCAAGACTCGGCGAGAGGGCCTAGCTAGCACCAAGGCTGCAGCCAAATCCAAATCTGCAGCTCAAACCTCAGCCTCTCAGCAGCAGCCCAAGGCCAAGAAAATTTCTGACGCCACCAGGGCAGCATCCATCGAGGTTGGACAACGCACGCTCGCGTCCATGCTGCCGAAGAAAGATCTGCCGAAGAAAGATGCCTCCCTCGGGTCAGCTAGTAAGCAACTCGCACTTCATACCAGCCCTGCTGCTGCCCAAGTTGCGAGGAGGGAGGCCCATGCCAAGGGTTTGGTTACGCCGCATATGCTTAGTGGAGAGAGTTATCCTCCGGCTCTGATCGAATATGTAGATAATTGGAACAGAGCGGAGTTTGTCAATCTCAACGACGATCTCCCGGAGAAGTTCGGGCCCGCCGAATTCAGTGCCCAAATGAACACCGCATCCAAAGCTATCAACCTCGCTGGCCGGATGATGGAGGTATGCTACTTTGCTTTTTAACTTAATACGCATAAGTGCTTAGAGATATATCCATTAGTCCCCGAGCCTCCGGGGGAGTAACTTGTTACTCGGCCGGATGCTCCTTAGAGAACTAGCATAGCTCCCTAGTAGTTTCGAATATGCACACACCTAGAGCCGGGTTAAGTTCAACTTGGCCCGGATTTTGTACACTTCGAATATGCACACACCTAGAGCCGGGTTAAGTTCCACTTGGCCCGGATTTTGTACACTTCGAATATGCACACACCTAGAGCCGGGTTAAGTTCCACTTGGCCCGGATTTTGTACACTTCGAATATGCACACACCTAGAGCCGGGTTAAGTTCCACTTGGCCCAGATTTTGTACACTCCGATTATGCACACACCTAGAGCCGGGTTAAGTTCCACTTGGCCTGGATTTTGTACACTTGTAATATGCACACACCTAGAGCCGGGTTTCCACTTGGCCCGGATTTTGTACACTTCGAATATGCACACACCTAGAGCTGGGTTAAGTTCCACTTGGCCCGGATTTTGTACACTTCGGATATGCACACACCTAGATTCGGGTTAAGTTCCACTTGGCCCGGATTTTGTACATTTCGAATATGCACACACCTAGAACCGGGTTAAGTTCCACTTGGCCCGGATTTTGTACACTTCAAATATGCACACACCTAGAGCCAGGTTAAGTTCCACTTGGCCCGGATTTTGTACACTTCGAATTGTTGGGTCCGCAGCATAGAAAACAAATATTTTCCTACGATGAGAACTACACGCTAAGATCTATCTACTAGGTACAAAGCAACGGGCGGACATACATCCAACGAGAACATACCCTCGAAGACAACGAGTTTTGTTAACGAGTAGGAACTCGTGGTTGATGTAGTCGTACACTTGCCAATCTCAAGATCATGAGGAAGTCCGAGCGCCGCAACTCAGCAGCGCATCCATACTCGCACAGACGTTCAAGCCACCGGACAACCTCCACCTCCTCGCTCCAGCGATCCAGCGGAAGCAGCAACTCCTTCCAGACGAAATGCCACCGAGAACATGTATCTCGCTAATTCGAGACCATGGGGGAATAATTCTAGAGGGGGAGAGAGATCCTTCACAAGGAGGTGTGAGGAAGAAGGAGGAAGAGGGTGGCCTTTTATAGGAGGAGGGGGGTGCCCCTCCTTCATGGCTGGCGCATGGGGGTGACTCCTCACCCCCCCCATTCATGTGGTGGTAACCCCTCCACATTAAAATGCCTCTTCACATTCCCCTTTAAAGTCCCTACTTTAAATGCATTAAAATTCTCCAAGTTTAATGCTCTCTCATTTAATAAAACTCTTTTATGAAATTTATTCAGAATTTTGTTAATTACTTTAATTAACAAACATTCACATATAACCCCTTGCAATATTTCAATATCACATGCAGAACCACTTGATGCAATTTCACCCGAAACAATTTCTGGTTTCTATCAAAACAATTCCTGCGCTTTGCAATTCTTTCGTGCGAAACATATGTGCTCCAAAATAGTGTCCGGTAACTCTTAAGTGTGTCACCCTATGGTTCGCAAATAATGCGGACATGATCGAGACCCCTCTCCGATCAATAATCAGCAGTGGGACCTGGAGATCCGTATTGACTCCTACACATTCAACGATGACTTCTGTGATCGTGAGAACCTTTAACGCTAGTAACTAAATCCCTTTGTCTCGCGATATATTATATGTCCGTGATTCGATCATCGGTATCTCCATACCTAGTTTGATCTTGTTACCAACATGCACTCTTTTCTCGTTCCCGTGATATAACATTCTAGTGATCACATCACTTGCTTGCAAGCTATCTTAATGCGATATCATCGAGAGGGCCTAGAGTATATCTATCCGTCATCGGGATTGACAAATTCCACTCTTGATCCATGAGCCTCAACATAACACCTTCGTAGCACTGAACCCATCTTTATAGTCACCCTGTTACAGTGTGATGTTTGATGTTATCAAGATACTCTTCTGGTGTTAGCAATTAACATGATCTCATGGTCTAAGGATAAAGATTACTTCGTATGGTGTTATAGCAATATAAACATAATGACTTTGATCGTAATGCTATACTTCAGATGAATGTTCATCACATCATTCAACTAATGTTGTGACCTTGTTATTAACAACATCCAATGTCCATGATCAGGAACCCTTGATCATCTTGTTAATCAACAAGCTAGTCTATAAGAGAGGCATAACTAGGAACCCTTTTTGTTTCCGATCAATACAATTATAGCATGCAAAATAAACATTTATCATAAACATGGAATAAGATAATAACCACTTTATTATTGCCTCTCGGGCATATTCCCTTCACGAATATGTATATAACTAAGCCATCCTTGCTTTTTTCAGATCACTACCAATCGCCAGAGCGCTGAGTTTCAGCGCCTCTTGAACACACACAAGGCGTTGCGCTCGAAACATACAACGCTTCTTGCTGAGTTTGAGAAAAGGGGTAAATTTTTCTTTGACTTTTTTCCCATTTTCCTTTGTCTTTGCCCGCCAAACTAATCCGTCATTCCGATTTCATAGCCGGAGTGGAGGCCGAAAACAAAATTATGAGAAAAATATTGGCCGAGATAAAAGGTAATTCGCTTTGATTACTCAATTTCAGTGCCCACTCTCCTTTCTCCTGAGCTCGGCAGATATTCATACCTCGGCTCTGCCGGGTCAACAAACCGTTTCAGCATCCCTTGAAGATAGTGTGCCCGTGCCTGATATGATGTTGCATTTTCTCGAACAAGTAGGGAAACACCAGGCTTAACTTAAGAAGAAGGATGATTAGCTCGCCAAACTCCGAGCCAAAAACGATGAAATTGCCAAGCTCAAGGCCGAGATGAAAAAGCTCAAGGAGCTCCATAAGACTGAGATGGACAAGGCTGGCCAAGATTTCACCGAGGAGCAAGAACGCCTCAACCTTCAACTCGCAAAAGATCAAGAGCTGCTGAAGGAGGCTGACGTCAAGCTTGAATCGGCAAATGTTGAACTTGAGAAGCTCCGGAAGAGGCGTGCTGATTGCACCACAGAGCTGACTCGAATTCATAGTCATATCTCCCATAAGTTTATTTTCCTTCAGCTGACATGAATTTCTCCGGGTTAAACTCTTTTACTTATTTCACTTGTCTTGTTTTTAGGAAAATTCCCAGAGGGCGATGCCATTGTTGTTGCTGTGGTTACCAAGTTCCGCCGACAGAGGGGTACCCCAACTGGTCCTGGCTCTGAAAACATTCCCTATGACATGGAGGACTTGCTGGTCAGCCTATCCTCTCGCATTTAACTTGTGAAGAATTACGATTCAGGTGTCCTAGATGCAGCCGTACGGATCTTCTGTGCCCTTTGGCCTGGAGAGGATACTCCGGAGGGGTCCACTGCTCTGATTACCAAATTAATGGATTGCGAGACCCAGCTTGACCTCTAGAGGGAATCCGCTGTACGCGCTGGAGCTGAAACTGTCCTCCACTTTGTTCTCTCGTGGTATGAAAAGCTAGATCTGAAGCTTCTCGAGCACTTGCGCACCGGATCAAAGTGGTCGAATGACCCGGATTAGGTAGCCCAGCGTAAGGCTTGTGCCCACAACCTCATCCAGTTTGCCCCCGTCCATCAATGGAATGAAGGACCAAGATTCCTTGGCGCTATTGACGACGAGTACGTCGAAGATGGTTCTGAAGACGATGAAGAGGACGAAGCTTCAGATATCGAAGAGAATGAAGATGAAGACGAGGCTGAAGCCGGAGTTCCACCTGCTGGTGCTGAATTTCCTCCTCCTATTGCTGCTCCTTGAGCGTGAAAAACACTTTGAATTTTATCAGATCCCCGGTATGCCGGGTGCAGATGTATTAAACACACAAATTATGTTTTGCTACTAATTTGTTCATGCCGGATTAACTTGGGCATAGTCCCTGAGTTTCATTTTCTTGTTTCTCCAATTTCATGGCTCGGCTCGCGTCTACCTTGATTCGGTTTTGTGACTTATGAGTCCGAGTTTCAAAAATTGACTTAACAATACTTGGAAACCTTAGGATTAGCTCAAAATAATCCAGCGTAGTAAAAGTAAAGTAAACATAAGGTTAGTCCGAATAAAGAATGTCGGCTCCATTACGTTCTTTTCCTTAGTCGTTTTTCGTGTGCTACGCAATTCCAAACGTGTTCTCTTGCTTGCCATGAAGCGAATTCTTGTTGGACAACAGCAAGTCGAAGAGTTGAGTTTTTGGTGCTCACACACTACTAATCCGGCTTAGGTAGAAGCAACTTAAGCCAGCTGACATAAAAATAACAAAGACAAAGGACAACAAATATTACTAAGGCAGTCCCCGAGTTACTGCTCGAGATGCCAAGATTTCATTGATAGACTCACTGCCGGCATACATACCGGCGTATGAGGTACTCGGATACACACACTTCTTTGTTAAGTGTAGAACGAACAAAGTAGAGCTACATTCCATGGACGCTTAGATTCCTCGCCGGACCTGTCCGCCTTGTTTTTCTCCTGTGGTTTTGCATCGATGAGATAATAAGAGTCATTGTGCAATGCTTTGCTCACAATGAATGGCCCTTCCCATGGGGGGATAACTTATGCATGCCAGCAGTATTTTGTACCAGCCGGAGTACCAGATCACCTTCCCGGAAGACTCGGCGGTTTACTTTCCGGCTATGATAGCGTCGGAGATTTTGCTGATATATGGCGGATCTGGACAATGCCAATTCTCTCGCTTCTTCCAGCAGATCAACATCATTTTGCCGGGCTTCTCGCACTTTGGCTTCTATGTATTGGGTGGCCCTAGGCGAATCATGTTCTATGTCGGCTGGTAATACAGCTTCTTCCCCATATACCAGAAAGAATGGCGTATAGCCTATTGATCGATTCGGAGTTGTTCTTAAACTCCATAGTACCGCTGGTAGTTCTTCTATCCAGCACCCCGCTGATCTTTGCAGCGGCTCAATGAGCCGGGGTTTTATCCCATATAACAATAATCCGTTGGATCTTTCCACTTGTTCGTTCGATGCGGGGTGGGCTACTGAAGCAACGTCCAGCCGGATCTTTTTATCTCGGCAGAACCACACAAATGCTCCTTCAGCGAAATTGGTGCCATTATCTGTTATGATACTGTGATGATAGCCATATCTCAGAATGATGTCTTTGAGGAATGTCATGGCTGTAGCTCCATCACATTTTCTTATTGGATTTACTTCAATCCATTTGGTAAAATTGTCCACCATAACCAAGATATGGGTCATATTTCCTCTTGCTGGCCTAAATGGACCAACCATATCCAAACACCATACAGCAAATGGCCAGGTAATTGGTATGGTTTTGACCTCCAACATTGGCATGTGTGTCTTAGTAGCATACCTCTAACAACCATTGCATTTTCTTACTAGGTCTTCTGCTTGTTCCAAGGCACTTGGCCAGTAGAAGCCATGCCGAAAAGCTTTTGCTACTAAGGCTCTAGATGCGGCGTGATGTCCACATTCCCCTTGATGTATATCTCGGAGGATGTCGAGCCCTTCTTCCGGGTCAACACGCCGTTGCAAGACATTTGTGACACTTCTCTTGTATAGCTTGCCATTGATAATCGTATATGCCTTTGCTCTCCTCTGAATTTTCCTTGAAAGCACTTCTTCATTGGACAAGGATCCATCCTTCAAGAACTAGAATATAGGCAGTGCCCAAGCTGATATAGCTCGCACCAGAAACACATCTTCGTCAATTTCCATTCGATCCACCGACATAACCTCAGCTGGATCACGCTGCGTAGTCCCCGGGTTCTACGAAGTAGTCCTCGGGTTTCCTGAACCACTTCCCACATCAATGTTCATGGGTACAGCTCCGGACTCCGGATCTGCCGGGATGTAGATTGACTCAGATTCTAGGGATGGCCTGATGGATGGCTTTCTGAGGTTCTCTAGTGCTACACCCAGTGGAATCGCTTGTCGAGTTTATCTGAGCTTCGACAGTATGTCGGCTGCCTCATTTTCCATCCGAGGTACATGCTGGAACTCGCATCCCTCGAAGTATCCCGATATCTTCTGCACATGAAATCTGTACAATGCCATGTTTGTATCCAAAGCATCCCATTGCCCTGAGACTTGCTGGACTACCAAATCCGAGTCACCAAAGAATTGGATCTGACGTATTCCAAAAAAATTTGCCACTTTGAGCCCATGCACCAGTGCTTCATATTCTGCAACATTGTTTGATGTTGCGAAGTGGATCTGCAGCAGATACTTTAGTTGGTCTTTCTTGGGTGAGGTAAGCACAACTCTGGCACCTAACCCGGTTTTCATTTTTGATCCATCAAAATGCATTCTCTAGTAGTTCGGATCTGGCAATGGTGGCTCATATTGCATCTCGGCCCAATCTACAAAAAATTCAGCCACAGCCTGAGACTTGATCACATCTCGCCTGTCGTACTACGGAGCATAAGGGGCTAGCTCAATTTCCCATTTTGTGATCCATCTGCTTGCGTCCTTGTTGCCCATTATCTTAGATATGGGGGCTTCACATATCAATTTTATGGGGTGCTCTTCAAAATAGTGCTTCAGCTTCTTTGCTGCCATATACATGCCATATGCCATCTTCTGATAGTGAGGATAGTTTTGCTTTGACGCTGATAATACCTCGCTTAGGTAATAGACTGGCCTTTGCACCGACTTACCCTCTTCGTCGCGCTCTACCACTACTACTGCACTTACAACTCGGTTGGTTGTGGCTATATAGAGCAACATTGGCTCTTTTGATAGTGGAGAGGCTAACACTGGTGCAGTGGCAACATTTTCCTTAACTGGATGAAGGCTTCATTGGCCTACGGCGTCCATACGAACTTGTCCGTCTTTTTCATCAGTTGATAGAGAGGCAATGCCTTTTCGCCCATCCGACATACAAACCGACTTAAGGATGCCAGACAGCCAGTGAACTTCTAGACATCGTTAAGAGATTTTGGCAATTCCATTCGTTCTATGGCTCGATTTTAGTTGGGTTAGCTTCGATACCTCGGCCGGAGACCAGAAATACGAGTAATATTCTAGCCGGGACACCGAAGGTACACTTCTCCGGGTTAAGCTTCATTCGGAACCTCCTTAGGTTCACGAACGTTTGCCTGATATCATCGAGGAGCGTTTTGCTTTCCTTGGTTTTTATGACCACATCATCCACATACACTTGCACATTTCGACCAATTTGATCGTGTAGACATTTTTGCATAAATCTTTGGTACGTTGCCCCTGCATTGCGTAAACCAAAAGGCATGGTGCGATAGCAATAAGCCCCATAGAGGGTGATAAACGCAATCTTTATTTGATCATTCGGGTTCAGAGGTATCTGGTGGAAACCAGAATATGGATCTATGAATGACAATAGTTCACACCCAGCAGTAGAATCTATGACCTGATCTATCCTTGGCAGTGGGAATGGATCTTTTGGGCACGCCTTATTCAGGTTCGTGTAATCGATGCACATACGCCAAACCACTGCCACATTCGGATCATCTTTCTTCTTTTCCACCAACACCAGATTAGATAGCCAATCCGGGTAAAGCACTTCCATGATGAACCCGGCTGCGAGGAGCCAAGCTATCTCATATCCAATGACCTTTCTTCTATCTTCGGCGAAGCGGCGGAGAGGTTGCTTCACCGGCATTGCTCCGAGTCTCACATTCAGAGAGTGCTCGGCCAACTCCCTCGGAACACCTTGCAAGTCCTGTGTGGACCAGGTAAAGATATCTCGATTCTCACGGAGGAAGTTGACGAGCTCGCTTTCCTATTTGTCATTTAACCCGGCACCAATTGTTACGGTGCGCTCTAGGAACAGATCATCTACGGGCACTTTCTTCGTATCCTTCGTTGCTTGAAATGATACACTTCCATGCGGGTTACTCAGCGCCGGCATATACTGCTATGCAGACTGAGCCAATGCCGCCACTTCCTGGATCTTTCTCTTTTCTTGTGCGATGACGAGTGACTCGGCCAGGATAGACCCGGCTGACGTGCACACAATGGAACGTCGGATATCTCCTGCTATGGTAATTACTCCATTCGGCCCGGGCAGCTTCATCTTTAGGTAACTCATGTGACTACTTGCCATGAATTTGTTCAGGACTGGCCTGTTGAGCAATGCATGATATGCGCTTTCTAAGTTCACAACCTCAAACTCCAAATTCTCAGTTCGGCAGTTATCTCTTGTGCCGAATAACACGTCAACCCGGACTTTGCCAATGGGTTCACAGGAAATGTCTGGCACAATACCATGGAAAGTTGTCCTTGTCGCGTGGAGCATGTTCTCCGAGATACCCAACTTGCGGATTGTATCTACGTACATGATATTAATGATGCTGCCATTGTCAATCAGTACCTTGGAAAACCTCACATTGATATTTGGCCCGATGAACGTTAGGTCCAGCACTAGTGCATATGAACCAGGACTCCACGTAATTTCCTAATCCGACCAAGGCATATACCTCGTCACTGCCGGCATAACCGCATTCACTTCCATATGTCGGTGTTGCAAGCTCTTTCTATCTGTTTCCTCCGTGGTAAACACACAGTAACTCTGGTGATGCTCTCTGTATTCATTTCTCCCCTCATTGTTGGGATATCTTTGATCTGGCTGATGTTGATTTTCCACCTGATGCACTGCATCCCTTCTCTCATGGTTTTCATACCTCGGCGGAGGTGGTGGCAACATTAACTGTTGCGTGTTCGCTCTGGAGAGCAATTGCTGCCGGGGTAACTCCTGCCGAGGTTGATCGCTCCGAGGTGCCTGAGCATTCCCCGAACCACTTTGTTCTATCTTCCTCATGCACTCACATTGCCGAGTCGTATGACCCACCGGGTTACTCGGATTTGGCGTGTGAAATTTGCACGGCTGATCTACCATTGCCTCATACGTATACCTCGGCCGGTCTTTCTTTTCTTGCCACTGTCTCTTTTGTTCAGGCGTCCAAGTTTTCTTGCCATCATTTCTCGGAGTCCGTTGCTGCCCTCTAGTTTTCTGACGCTGATTACTCCCTGCTTCGGGATGATCTTGATTTACAGCAGCAACTTGTTGCAAACTGTATCGGTAATCCGGTCTATCATCTCTTCTCTTACTCCGATAATTATTTCGACGGGATGATCCGGTTCCATCTCGCTAGTAGTACTCCTCATTTGACTCGTTTGACATAAGCCGGGGTTGAGTCGGATCACCCAAAGCATACAAATCAGCAATCCGGATTGTCTTTGCTAGTGTAGTTGGCATATCCCTTTGTAACCTTTGCCACAGAATGCTTGCATATCTACACCCTTGTGCAAACCAAGCTATGGCATGAGACTCAATCACACCTTCACACGAGTTTCTCATGGTGCACCAACGGTTTAGGAACTCCCGGTCTCTTTCTTTGGGTCTCTGCTTGCACATTGCTAGGGTCTATGGCCTATTCGGCCTCTGATACGTGCTCGAGAAGTTACTGACGAACATTTCCTCAAAATCAATCCAGCAGTTGATACTACCGGGCGGTAAATTGTTTAGCCATACCCTCGATGGCCCCTCCAGCATCAGAGGTACATATCTCACTGCCCATCTCAGATTGCATGTGGGAATCTTCACTGCCGTTGCATAGTTGATCAACCAATCCTCCGGTTTGGTGCTGCCGTCATATGTTTTTGTGCCTCTGGGTAACTGGAAGTTAGGTACCGGAGGTTCTTTCATGCTCCGGGGTCCAAAGCACGCTGGACCCGGAGGACCTTGCCCCTCAATCTGCTCCGACCTATAGAGCCGATCCAGTTTTAACCTGGCGTCGTTAGGCATCAAGTTCCTGCTTCTCAACCTTGACCCTATCACGTGATAATCTGGCCTAGGGTATCCTGCGTTCACCATTTCCGAATCACCGCCGTTGTATCTATCTTGCTCTTGTGGAGCGCCTCTCTGTTGCATACCTTGGTCGGCACTTCGCTCTTGCCGTGGTATATTATGCTGCTGCGGTTGCCCTGCACCCGCTGAGTTACGCTGTCCGGCATTGCCATTTACAACGTTTCCCTGACCGGCATTGCCCTGGTCGCGGTTACCTCGGCCAGATTCACCTCTGCTGACACTCCGTCGATCCTCATTTCCTTGCACTGTTTTTCCTTTCCCTGCCCTTGCCGGGTCATATGGGACTATCTGTTTGTTTCTCCTCGTCGAGGTTACTACCTCCTCTCTTCTAGGGCCATCATGAGGGGATGATGCAGCTTCAACAGATTTTTCCGGATTACCCACCGCTGAATAAACGACTTTGGAAGCCCCAGCTCTTGCCGGGCTAGCTCTGAGCAACTCCTCATTCTGTCTATTAGCGATCCGAACTAACTCGTTGACCCTCTCCTGGTGTCTTTGCTAGGCTTCACCCATCAAACCTTCTAACTCGGATGCGGCTGCATCAGCTGCTCTGAGGTTCTTTGCCAGGGTGTTGTACTTCAGCAGCCCCATGGACAAAATGTTCTCTGATTCCTCAACCCTAGTATCACCCTCTTTGTTCATTTCACTGATGAGGTTTCTCCCTTTCACTTTTACAGCGTCTACCTTATTTTCTTTTGCGTACTCATGCTGCGTCATGTTCAACGACTTCTGAGCCGCGGCTATCTTTTTCACACCTTCTAGTATTTTCTGCCTAGTTTCCTCTAACTCGGCATGTGCCTAAGCCGGATCTACCACAGGTGCTATGGGGCTTGCCAATCAATCTATCGCTTGCTGCAGCACATTTTCTAGCCTCTCTAGTGGAGGACCTCTACTTTTCCTTGGTGCCTTGGGTGTTACCTCCCGATCTGGTGCTGGATCCTTGCTCGCGCCAGCGCTAGGCGCTGTCATCATCACCTCGGCACGGTCAGGGGAGCGAGTGATACGCGCCCCGTAAGCCGCGCTAAGGGGTGGCTCGCCTCCCTCGACGACGTGCCACGGGTGAACGCACGACAATCCGACGGTGACGTAGATCTCGTGAGTGCCAAGCTTGACGAAGAGGCCGTTGCCCGGAAGAGGTCGCTTGCCGAAGCAACCAGCATTGTCGCTGACGTAGTCCAGCGCTCCAAAGCGCTGAACGAGCCCAGAGACGATGCACTCACCATTGCCAATGAGGTTTCTCGTCCGGATCTTCACTCCTGCTAGCACCACTATCCCCACGGTGGGCGCCAACTGTCGTGGTGGTGTCACAGAAGATGCCATGGATAGGCTAAAGGTGGGGCCAATATGCATTAGGGGAATCCAGGGAGGGATAGTGTGGTGATACCACACACAAGTGTTTGGTATTCTCCAAGTTCACAAGATTACAGATGCTCCTTGAGCTGTATTGGGGAGACGAGGAAGAAGAAGCTCTCTTGCTCTCACCACTACCTATCTCCACGGAACCAACTACTCAAATGCCAACCCCTACTACAGAGGCCCTAGTGCCCCTTATAAAGGGGAGGCTAGGTCTCCAGTTAGGGCATACGTGGAAGCATATTCCTGTGAATATGCTTCTTCCCAAAATAGCAAACCGACCGGGTCACCTTTTGCCATCATAAGCCATGCAGAGGCTACGTAAGCCTCTGTGGCACCAGCGTCATCCGACATAGGGCGCGTCACCCTTGTTGGCCACGCCTCGGTGGTCCTTCCCTCTGGCCGCTTCGCTCATGCTCCAGTGTACAGTGACCACCTTTTGACCAGCGAGATACCTTTCTTCTCTCGCAAGCCTGATATAACCCGAATCATGCCTGGTTAATCCGGCCCCGCGGGTACCTGCATACAAGTTACATAAAACCTGCCGGCATACGATATACGTCGGCCAGGACTCGGTAAGGTGGACATCCTTCGGTTCGGGTTACTCCGTAAGTCGGCCTGCCTTGAGGTGACTCGGCCAGCATTCGCTTTGACCTTGTCGTACCTCGGCTAACTCGGCCTCTATACCCCGGCGTGACCCTACCCGGGGGTATCCCCCCAACAATCTCACAAGTAAAAGGGGTTACTTGGAATTTCCCCAAATGACTGCAAAGGCATAGTGGAAAAAAGGGGTGAATGACAAAAGCATAATTTTTCAAGTATTGGACGAATTCGAATGAATTTGATTCAAGTGTGCTAAATGTCTAGTGGATTTAAAACTAGTAAAAGTACTAGTATCTCATAGTAAATCTCCAAGTTTGATATTTGATCAAAGGATTTTGAAATCGTTCAAAATAGTGAGTGGATATGCAATTTGCATAAAATTGAGTGGGACCTATGAAAGTCTTCCTAAAACAATATGTGAATGATATTTTTGAGTGGGAGCAATATAAGTCTCAAATTCAAATATGTAGGAACTTAGTTTCAGTAAGAGTAGTGACTCATACCCAAATATGTTGGGAACATATTTGGAGTGGGAGCTTATAGGAGTGATTCTTAAGTGTGTTAAGAATAAAAGCGCAAGTACCGATAAATAATGATTTATAAGGTGTAGAAGTTGATAATAAGTGTATTATGAAATCATGTAGTATTCCTTAAGGGATTCTGAAAAGGGTTTCAGAATAGAAGTTAATTAAGGAACTAGTCCTTAATAACTCAAGTTAGAAATAGTATTAAGATTAACATCAATGGTTGAAAGAAAGAAAAGGATGGTCATCATCCACTATGTTGAGACATAGTTTCTATCTTAGAAAACCATTATGATAACTTAACATAATATATGATCCAATAAGGAACGTTTGAAAAGTGATTAAGTTCGAATCACTGAATGTTGAGCTAAGTTTGTCCGCAGTGTCTAATAGAGAACTGTAGAAATGTTTTCCAAATCCATAAAGGATGGCATATCTTAAAGCATAAATAGTTATGTTTTATGGGAATATGTTGGAAACTCCTGTAAATACCGATTAAAGTCAAGTAGGAAGTGAGGTGAACAAAAACATCGAAAGTTGCACAGGGTGCACTCATGTTTCGATGATTACATTTATAATAATAGATAAGGGTACCATGTAAAGTGTTATATAATGTTATGGAGGGGCTAGTTCGCTTTTAACGTGGAATGATGTGTCCCAGGGCACAGTGTCCATGAAAAAGCCCTCGAGGTTGATCTAAAGTCACTGTAGGCTCCTGTAATCAGGCCCCGTTCTGATGCCATAGCGACGATGGATACACACAGATGTAATCATGTGATCATAAAGTATTTATGTCCATCTAGGTGACATTAGTAAGTTGCAAAGGATTTGGGACTGTAAATTACAGACCCAAGACTCAACCTCTTCCATGAGCAAGCATGTTCAGGGTACCGGAATATATGGTGCCAATGATTAAGAACAAATGCAGCTATTTTATTTGTACTCTAGTGCAAGTGGGAGACTGTTGAAAATATGACCTAGAGACAAATAGTAATAAGGACTATTATCATATTTCATAAAGTTTATGATTAAGTTTTATATCATGCTATAACTGTATTGAGTGTAAACATCAATACACGTGTGATATATAAACAACCAGGGGTTCCCAGTGAAACTCTAGTCACTAGTTCATTGATCAACAGATGATCAAGTTTCATAATCATGTCACATTTATGCCAGTTGGAAATGGAGTCAACTCATTCTGAGAATGAGATGATGAACCAATACCCAACCTAAACATCGTGACCCGATCATGTCATGAAGTTCAAGTTACGATGATTAGAATGGATCCTCGTAGACTATTCCTTAGACCGTGAGGCTATATCAATCACTATCTCCCGAGAGTGCTTAGATAGCACCAAGTGTCACTTGGTAATACAATGATTATAAAGGTCTGTTCTGGTACTCACAGGAACCATAGAGGCAATATATGTCAAGAGAGGGATTTGTCCGTCCACGTGACGGAAAGATACTTAAGGGCCCATTCGAGAAGTTATATCCAATAGCTGCGCAGCGTGTGATCTGATCATAGGGATATCACTTATCAGAATGAGTTAAGTAGCATTGTTCGGTAACGAGATTGAACACGACATGGTGATGTCATTGATCAGATCTCGGGAAATGCAATTATCGAGAGACAAAGGGAATAAGACCTGACTGTCCTAGTTCAAATGACGAAAGATCTTCGTGGAACGCATAGGGGTCACATGGCCATCCAGGTCCCTCTGTCGATCATTGGTCCGGGAGTGTCCCGACCATGTCTGGAGTGTTCCCAAACCGTAGGGTATCACTCTTAAGGGTTTGATGATGCTTAGAGAGTGTTTATAGGATCGGAAGAATCGCCGAAGGATAGTAGAGAGAAACCGGAAGGGTTTCGGTAAGTCTAGAGGATGTCCGAAGTGGAGGTGGAAGGTGTTCCATAGCCACGGAGATTGAATACTGTGTGAATTAATGATAAATACTGATTTAATCATTTATTCATAATTATTTAATAAAGGAGAAAATCAATTAAATGGTCAAAAGGCTTAATGGGCCAATTCCCGGAGGGGAAAGGGCCCAAGAGGAGACCACACCCCTAGGAGAGGCCTAGGGGGTGGCTGGCGGCCCTAGTGGGCCTGCCCCATGTGGGGCCCATGGGTGGGGGTTGGATGGCGCACCTCCCCACCTCTTCCCCTCCTTTAGTCCCACACCGAGACTTTGAGGGAGGTAGTACCTCCCCTCCCACTATATATAGTGGGGGTATTTGGCCAGATAAATACACACAATATTCAATAAATATTTCCTCACTTTTGGGGAGACCTCCAATTGATATTCTCTCTCTCTCATGACCATGGTCCCAAGTTTGGATTGCGCGAACGAGAGACATCTTCACCGCATTGTGCCGTCGCGTTGCGGGATTCGGATCCAGGAGCTCTACTTCCGCAACTGCTGCTGGATTGGGGAAGCGGGAGTCATCGTCAGGCACCGGACGTGTGTAACTCCCCACGAGGTGTCCCACTTGAGACACTCAAGTCGTTGGAGCCGCAGGAGCACAAGGACTTCATCACGACTTTGAGGTCGGCTTCAGCTCGTCTACATCAACCACGCTCTCCTGAGCTTTGACAATGCTTTTAGGTCTTCAAGGATAAGTTCGCGAAAAGCTCCTCCCGTTACTGCATTTCTAATAGATAGGTCCTGGCAACATTAGGGGTTCAGAGGCGTAAGGTAAAATTTATTGTTTTCATACGCGGAACCCCTACATTCCCAAGACGCCGATTTGGTCCGGATTTGGCCCAACTTTCATCCGGCATTCCCATGCCAAACCCGGGGTGCTGGGAACCTCTTGGGAACACCGGACACAGCAAAAAAATGGTGGGCCAACCCTGTCGGCGACTCAAGGCCGAATTCCTGCCTTTTTCTCCCCCTCCCGTATTTCTTCTCCATAGCCCGCCACATCTCCCGCTAGTTCCCCGATCTCCCGCCCACCATGATGCCCAAGGGTTTCGTGAAACCCTGATCCACCGTCGGTGTGCCAAAGGAGAAGAAGCCGAGGAAGCTGACACCGATGTCGGATAGCTTCACGGACACTGAGTGGTTGCAGGAGTGCCGGTAGAGGGAGATTGAAACAGAGAGCCGGAAGGATAGGACGGCGAGGTCAGAGATGAGGGGAGCGCGCCACCGCGTGCATGACGATGTCTTTCCCGACGCTGATGGCCGCCTAGAAGTACACCGCGCACTGGGGAGAGAGCCGAGCGTCGGGTCTCCGGACAGGTTCTTGCTGATCTTGCCAACCATGTTCCAGGAGAGCCAGCGAATCCGCGGTAGAGGTTCTCGTTGTCCCCCGAGTTTGATAGCGGGTCCAACCCGAACATGCTATTCCCCTGCCCCGCACCTCATCCTCCAGCCTTCAATGTCAACATCAACGTCCCCTACGCCAGCTCTCCGGCATATGACTCATCATTGGCCTTGCGTTGGGGTCCTCTTCCATTCGACGGAAGCAGCTCCTCGCCCAACAACTTCGGCGAATAGGACGCCCGCAATGTGTTTGCTGGGATGGCAGGCGACGCCTACATGTCGGACATGATCATCTCTAGTTCCACAGCAGCCGGCTTATTCACTGAAGAGCAGTCCCAGACCGCCGCCGAGCATGGCCTCAAGCCCTAGGATTTTGGCGAAGAGGACGACGCCAACCGGACGCAGGCCGAGGCCGAGGATGCTGCCGACCAGATGAAGGCCGAAGAGGGCGCCTTGGCAGCAGCGAAGGGCACGGACAAGAAAAGGCAAAGACGGTGGAGCCCAGTGTCAAGTGGACGACGCTTGAGGACCTTTGCCTCACCAAGACATGGATGTCGGTGAGCATGGACCCCATCACAGGCGCAAACCAAAACTCGGATAACTACTGGTAGCGTGTGAAGTTGGCGTTCAATGACCGCAGCCTCATGTACCCAAAGTTCAACAAGATCCACATGGAGCGCGGAGAGAAGGCCATGACCAATCACTGGGGACTGGTGCAGCAGGCGTGCAGCAAGTGACACGGCATTGTGGAAGAGATCGGGCGCACACCAATCAGTGGCAAAAGCACGGATAGCAAGGTAGTTTACCGACCTTAAGCTTAAATCTATGCCGACATCATGCCTGTTCTGAAACATTTCGCAATATCTATGCAGCTTGATGGCTCGGTGTTGATGTAGAGCTCGTTGGGGAACGCCAAGAGGAAGGTATGATGAGCACAGCAGCAAGTTTCCCTCAGTTATGAAACCAAGGTTTAATCGAACCAGTAGGAGCAAGGAAACACCCCAAAGGTGTTGGTAGCTGAGCCTTGGCAAGGCGCACTACTGGTGCTAGTAGCAACGTGGAGACCTACACAACACAACCACAGAACATTGCCCCCAACTTGCGATGAGGTTGTCAATCTCACCGGTTTTGCTGAAAACAAAGGATTAAACATATCGAATAGAAGGAAGTAATAGTTTGCAGAAAGTAAACACAAAGCAGTAAACAGTTTATAGATTGTATGTAGAAGAAAGGACCGGGATCCATAGTTCACTAGAGGTGGCTCTCCTTAGATAGATAACATGTTGGGTGAACAAATTACAGCGAGGCAATTGACAAACATCGAGAAAGCAATACATGCATATACTAATCATCTTGACTCCTTTGGAACTTGATTGGGCATTACAACATTATACATAGACCGCCATCCAACTACATCTATGACTAATAATCCACCTTCAGGTTATCATCCGAACCCCCTCCAGTATTAAGTTGCAAGCAACAAATTATTGCTTTACGAATTGCGTGTAATGTAAACAATACGATTGTTCTATGAACAAAGGATTGTTGTTTTCTCCCTAGTAGAAATAACACATCTAGTACCTTAGAGATTTCTGTCACTTCCCCAGATTACCAGAGGCATGAACCCACTATCGAGCATAAATACTAACTCTTGGAGTTACTAGCATCTACTTGGCCAAGATAGATACTAACAACGGAAAGCATGCAACATCTCAAATAACAAAGACATGATAGAATCAATAATCAATCTGAAATAGCATCTCAATATCCATCGGATCCCCGCAAACACAACATGCAGAATTACAAATAGATGATCTTGATCATGAACGGAGCTTACAAGATCTAAACATGAAAGCACAAAGGAGGAGAACTAGCCATCTAGCTACTACATGGATCCGTAGTCCAAAGATGAACTACTCCTGCATCACACCGGAGGCTTGCATGGTGATGAAGAAGGCCTCCAGGGTGAATTCCCCTCTCCGGCAGGGTGCCAGGAAGAGCTTTAGATCCCTCCAGATCTAGGGATGGAGATTACGGTGGCTACAGACTCTTTCGTGGATTTTTGATCTGGTACCTAGGGTTTTCGTCCCGAGGGAAATATATAGGCGGAAGGAGAGGCCGAGGGGGTGCTGGGGTCGGCCAAACCACCCCCTGGTGCGGGTCAGGCCTGGCCGCGTGGCCAGGTGGTGTGGCCGCCCCCCAGCCCTTTTCCGTCTCGTATTCTGGCATCTGATGACTTCCAGAAAATAGGCACTTTGCCTTTTGTCCCATCCAATTCCGAGAATATTCATTTTCTGACTTTCGTGGAACCAAAAACAGCATAAAACAGGCAGCTGGTACTGTGGCTCTTGTTAATAGGTTAGTCCAAGAAATTATAAGAAAAGTACTCCAAAGTGTGGACAAAACACAAGAAAGTGGATAAAACCAAGCATAGAACATCAAAAATGATAGATACATTTGCAATGTGTCAACACCCCCAAGCTTAACTCCTGCTCGTCCTCGAGTAGGTAAGTGATAAAAAGAAAGAATAATTTTTGAGGTGACATGCACCATCATACACTTGATCAAAGTATTTGTAAAACATTCAAAGCTGGGATCATGGTACTTCAATCATAACATGAAAGACGAAGTTCTAGCAATAAGGCAAAGAAACTATGATGCAACATGAAAAGGCACAAACAAAATATTCATAAATAACAACGCTTTGCAAGACATTTGTTTGTTTCACATAAAGAAAACATAGCATAATAGCATTCATCTTGTCCCTCATAGAGTAGCAAATATAAATGCATAGGACACCTTCAAAGTTCATAAGAGTGACTAGATACAAATAGTTTAAAACATAAGAAAGTAGATAAAAACCAAGCATGGAACATCAAAAATTATAGATACGTTAGCAACGTATCAACATCCCCAAGCTTAACTCCTGCTCGTCCTCGAGTAGGTAAGTGATAAAAAGAAAGAATAATTTTTGAGGTGACATGCACCATCATGAACTTGATCAAAGTATTTGTAAAACATTCAAAGTTGGGATCATAGTACTTCAATCATAACATGAAAGACAAAGTTCTAACAATAAGGCAAAGCAACTATGTTGCAACATGAAAAGGCACAAACAAAAGATTCATGAATAACAATGCTTTGCAAGATGTTTGTTTGTTTCACATAAAGAAAACATAGCATAGTGGCATTCAGCTTGTCCCTCATAGAGTAGCAAACACAAATGCATAGGACACCTTCAAAGTTCATAAGAGTGACTATATACAAATAGTTTAAAACAAGCAATATCAAAGCTATGCATCAATCAACAAGTCTTGGGAAAATACACACAGAACTAAGAATGGCGACTATGCTCTCAAAGTATGTGCATAAAGTTAGAAGGTGGAGACTCAATATATAAGTGGAAGAAAGGCCTTCATAGAAGGAAGCAGAGATTCAAGTTTCATAAAGAGCTGCAAAAAATTATGGTACTTATAGCTTTTGGCTCTCATTGCCCTATCATAAGCATCTTGAAGTGATTAAGGTTAAAGTGAACAAACTATGGTGTACATGCTTGACGAAGTATAAGTTAGAAATCTCATGTCCCTTGTATACGAGGGCCGCTCCTCATGCTACTCAAGTTTAGTCACCGGTAAGTTCTTGTCATTGTAAGTACATGTGTATCATAGAGAACCGCCAACGGGGTACCCCTTGCCCGATGATACGGAAGAATCCCCATATCAAAATGACAAGGGAAGCAGACAACGAGCATCTCAGCAATCTTCTTATTTACCATGGGAATATGGTGCTTTTTTCTCTCTTTCCTCTTTTCATAATCTTTTCATAATTTTTTTTCTTTTTTCTCTTTTTTTTCTCAATACAGGACCTTTTTCTAATAAGAAGAATGCTTCATAGACAGCTCATTATGGTTACGCTGCAGGTTTCCACCATGTCAGCATGGATTAGACCAGCGGCCCAGGCGTTTCTCTAACACATATACATAACTCCATGGACTTACAAGCTCCCCTTTCATTTCACACCGACAACATCCATAGACAAAAGAGCATGATATCAACTAGGTACAAAGTACCAAGTGCAATGTTGAAAGCGTTCACCATGACAGCATGGTTCTGCTAATTCCCAACAAATAAGTGCAAGCATATACAACATAGACGACACAGTGGTTCAAGTTTATTAAGGGCGAGAAAAGTAAAGTGTGTCATCAAGTTCATGAGAGCTTTAATCACTAGTTTTCTCATAACAAGTTTAATTTGGAAGGTAAACAAAATCATGAATATACTTGGAATAGCTTAAGCTAGTAGGTAGGTATGGTGGACTCTTTGGAATAACTTGGTTTAGGGAGTTGGATGCATGAGTGGAACTCATACTTAGTTGTGGAGTTAGCAAAAGACTGGGAGCGACAAACTAAGAGAGCAATAATGGCCATAATCATGTAGAGCGACAAAACATCATTGATCAAGGCATAAAGTGATACTACAATTTGAAAACTCAAGGATCATAAAGGCTATGGTGACTTTGGATAGTCATAACATGGTGTGAGCATGCGCCAAGTCAAACCAAATAAAGCATCAAAGGAGAATACCACTATACTATGCTTTAATATGCTAAAACAACACATGATTCATCCAAGGCACATTAAGCAATCTCAATTGTTTATAACAAGCCATGCTACAACAAAGAATACTAAGCATAAATCCAAAACAATATCAAGCTTGGCATGACAAAGCATAGGCCACAGTCAAAAACAAGCTCTCTTTACCACTTAAGCATGAACTTTCCTACTCTTTTCCAAACCAAACCAAACTATTTGAAAACCAATATATGAAAGAGGGGTCCAACCAATTTATTCAGAAAGTTAAGCAAAAAAAGTAAACAAAAAAAACGAAAACGAAAAAGAAGACGCTACAAGAACAACACAACTGTGCATGAAACAATAAAAATGAAGCGTTTAGAAGAAACCTGGGATTTTTATTGATGAAGAGGGGGATGCCTTGGGCATCTCCAAGCTTTGACGCTTGTACTTCTTGGATATTTCTTGGGGTGACACACGTGGCATCCCCAAGCTTGAGCTTTAGTCCATCTTTCATATCATCACTTATTCCTTCCATACACCTGAAATTTTTCCTTCATACAAAACTTCACACGATCTTTATTAGCAACATTAGTGCACTCAAGATAATAAGTCTTTAGGTTCAGTTCTAACACCAATAAACTTCCATTATAACACTAGCTACTAAAGCACTTCCCTCAAAAATCTCAATTCTCCAAAAGAACTCAAAAAGGAACCAACAAGATGCAAATGCAGAAAATGGCAGAAATCTGTCCAAACAGACCAGCACGTAAAGACGATTTTTTTCGAAGACGTTCTGTTGCTCAAATCAAAAAGTGTTGAACTAACGAAAGTTAGATAACAACCTAGGTCAGAAGCACAAAACTTCATGCTTCAAAAAGACGTTCAGAGATTTTACATGAATTTTTACGGTGAAGCACAGATATCTGTTTCGGGACAACAACTTTCCCAATCATTACTTCTCTCTCATTAGAGGTTACTCTTGGCGCAAAAAGCAAATAAAAAGGATAATGAGCGGTTATTACTGAAGTAATAACTTCCAAGACTCATCTAAAACTTTTGGGTTATCTCCCAATAAGTACTTTTCTTTAACGCCTTTAAGTTAGGCATGATAGTTTGAGAAGATGCTCACATAGGAAATATGATTTGAAGTAAAAGAGAGCATCAAGAAGAAAATTCAAAACACATTTAAGTCTAACCCACTTCCTATGCATAGGAATATTATGCGCAAATAAGTTCACAAAGAACAAAGTGACAAGCATAGGAACATAAAACGAGAGTAACTTCAAAACTTTCAGCAAATAGAGAGGTGTTCCAGTACCATGAAAACTTCTACAACCATATTTTCCTCTCTCATAATAATTTTCAGTAGCCTCATGATAAACTCAGCAATATAACTATCACATAAAGCATGCTTTTCATGATCTACAAACACTAGAGCTTTATTATAAACATTTTCAAAAGAATCCTCAGGAACATGGCATTCGTCCTCCTTTGGTAATCATGGGGGACAATCAAATAATGTTAGGGGTAAAGAGTTACTCTCATTAGAAGGTAGGGATGGGTAGATCCATTCTTCCTCCTCTTGATCATCACTCTCCTCCTCTTTTTCATCCAATGAGCTTCTAGTTTCAGCAATTTCTTCTTCCATAGGCTCTTGCAAGGCATTAGTCTCTTCCATTGGTGGAGAGCATCTATTAAGATATTCAAGAATATAGCCATTTTCTACCTTGTAATTATCAAAGCAAAATTTAAGTATATCATAAACCTCATATTTATAAGGTGAATCATCAGTATTTTCAAGCAAACTAGCAAGTTCAAATGCACCCTTCCAAGCAATAAATTCTTCAATTTGTTCCACATCATAAAAGTCATAATTACCTTTAACATAAGAAGATATGGTAACATTATCACTATAATCGCATTGAAAAGGGAGGTGTTTATACCTCCTACAGCAACAAGATTTATCAAAGCAATAAGTAACATTATAAGCAGAGCACACGTTTATAGCAATGGTATACAATTTATCAATTTATTCCCATGAGAGTTTCCCTTTTTGTGACAAGCGGTGTTCCTTATAATAATAATTTTGTTCTTCCGTGAACCCACCTTCCCAATAAGATTTAGTTTCAAAGAAACCAACCATTGATAGAAAGCATGATAAAGCAAGACAATAGCAAACCCACAAAAATAACAAATATAGGAGGAACTTATTTTTTTGTCTTTTTGATAAAGAAACAAGCAAACAAAGCAAAAATAAACTAAGCAAAATAAAAAATAACAAAACTAAAGAGATTGGTTATGAGGGACTCCCCTTGTGAAGATGTCCTTAAATCCCCGGCAACGGCGCCAGAAAAATGCTTGATGTCTCGGTGTTGATGCAGAGCTCGTTGGGGAACCCCAAGAGGAAGGTATGATGAGCACATCGGCAAGTTTCCCCCAGTTATAAAACCAAGGTTTAATCGAACCAGTAGGAGCAAGGAAACACCCCAAAGGTGTTGCTAGCTGAGCCTTGGCAGGGCGCACTACCGGTGCTAGTAGCAACGTGGAGACCTGCACAACACAACCACAGAACTTTGCTCCCAACTTGCGATGAGGTTGTCAATCTCACCGGTTTTGCTGAAAACAAAGGATTAAACGTATCAAATGGAAAGAAGTAAAAGTTTGTAGAAAGTAAACACAAAGCAGTAAATAGTTTGTAGATTGTATGTAGAAGAAAGGACCAGGATCCATAGTTCACTAGAGGTGGCTCTCCTTAGATAGATAACATGCTGGGTGAACAGATTACAGTGGGGCAATTGACAAACATCGAGAAAGCAATACATGCGCATACTAATCATCTTGACTCCTTTTGAACTTGATTGGGCATTACAACATTATACATAGACCGCCATCCAACTGCATCTATGACTAATAATCCACCTTCAGGTTATCATCTGAACCCCCTCCAGTATTAAGTTGCAAGCAACATATTATTGCTTTATGAATTGTGTGTAATGTAAACAATACGATTGTTCTATGAACAAAGGATTGTTGTTTTCTCCCTAGTAGCAACACCATATCTAGTACCTTAGATGTTTCTGTCACTTCCCCAGATTACCAGAGGCATGAACCCACTATCGAGCATAAATACTAACTCTTGTAGTTGCTAGCATCTACTTGGCCAAGATAGCTACTAACAATGGAAAGCATGCAAGATCACAAATAACAAAGACATGATAGAATCAATAATCAAGCTGAAATAGAATCTCAATATCCATCGGATCCCCGCAAACACAACATGCAGAATTACAAATAGATGATCTTGATCATGAACGAAGCTCACAAGATCTAAACATGAAAGCACAAAGGAGGAGAACCAGCCATCTAGCTACTACATGGATCCGTAGTCCAAAGATGAACTACTCACGCATCACACAAGAGGCTTGCATGGTGATGAAGAAGGCCTCCAGGGTGAATTCCCCTCTCCGGCAGGGTGCTGGGAAGAGCTTCAAATCCTTCCCGATCTAGGGATGGAGATGATGGCGGCTACAGACTCTTTCGTGGATTTTTGATCGAGTACCTAGGGTTCTCGTCCTGAGGGCAATATATAGGCGGAAGGAGAGGCCGAGAGGGTGCTGGGGTCAGCCAGACCACCCCCTGGCGCGGGCCAGGCCTAGCCGCGCGGCCAGGTGGTGTGGCCGGCCCCCAGCCCTTCTCCGTCTCATATTCTGGCATCTGATGACTTCCGGAAATATAGGCAATTTGGCTTTTGTCCCGTCCAATTCTGAGAATATTCATTTTCTGACTGTTCTGGAACAAAAAATAGCAGAAACCAGGCAGCTGGCACTGTGGCTCTTGTTAATAGGTTAGTCCAAGAAATCATAAGAAAATTACTCCAAAGTGTGGACAAAACACAAGAAAGTGGATAAAACCAAGCATGGAACATCAAGAATTATAGATATATTTGCAATGTATCACAACTCCTCCGTATGCTTGGCATGTACAGGGACGACACTAGCACGGAGTTCATGTTCCAACACATGTTTGATAACATTCAGAACTGCCCAAAATGGGCGGACACTCGCGTGAGCCTGGGCAAGAACAAGGATGGCATGTATAACCCGGAGGCTCCCCAGCTGCCGGCAGAGGGAGGCTAAAAATCGGCCAGAAGAAGGCGAAGATGCTGAAATCTACAGGACCTCCCACCGAATGGCTCCACTCGTCGATCAAGAAGTGCATCGCTGACTCCAAGGCACATGCCGTGAAGAGGGAGGAGAAGGCCGAGGAGAGGTGGATGCGGCAGCTGCACAACCAAGACAGGAAGCTCGACCTCCTCAAGGCAAACTTCACCGCCAAGAAGAGGAACACCAACCTCCTAGTACATGGCGCGCCGCACCGCCATTCTCGATGAGGACGTCACTGCCAACACGCCGAGTCCGGCGCCTACCATTTCGGCCACCACTCCTTCGCCGAGCTCTTCCTCTACCTCCTCCAATCCGCCGGCTGCCCCTATCCTAACCGAGGAGCCCATCCCCATCGCACCTGACACACTAGAGGAGGCCATCCCATCGATGAATTATCTCCGGTCTTCATTCTATTTTGTAATGACTTGTTTGCCGAACCTTTTTGGGCGTATTTCTGTCGAACACCTTTGAGCGAGATTTCGCTAGCGGGAACAAAAAATATTCAAATGACGGGGGTGCGAGGCTGACGAGGAGGGCGTGCTGACGCCACGGTGCCGTTTGTGCTCCAGCGACCCTCCCTGGGGGAGTTCCTCCCGTTGGCTAGGGCTGTCGTGCGGCAGCCTCGCCGGTGGGGGGACGCCCCGCTGAGGGCGGCCGGGTCGGCGCCACAGCAAGGGTGGGGAGGAGTGGGGCGGGGCGTGGGCTGAACTAGGCTTGGCGCGGGCCTGGTGGATTGGGCCATGGAGAGGAAGGCTAGCCGGGCCGCTCGCGGGCTGAGGCCCGCTTGTAGCCTGGACCGGTCGGCCCATTTGTGGCGTGATCTACTGGCTACAGTAGGGATCAGCAGGGCGGCCCAGCCAGCCCAGGTACACCCCGCCAAGCTAGAGACGTGCGCCGAGGAAACCCTATCAGCACCTGACGCGTTGCCGAGCCCCTGTCCGCCACCGCCCACTCTCGCTCCTTCCCCCGCTACCTCTGCTCCTTCCGTCGGGCCACCGATGTCGGCGAGGTCTTACCTTGCGGCCCTGATGGCAGCCAGGCCCCGCAGCCCCTCGCATCCGCTCGCCTCCGTTCCCCGCACCGCGACCGTTCCCCCTCTCGGGCCCATGCCGATGCGGTGTGCCGCCAGCCTCCCTCTCGTGGCCACCAGGGCTCGTACCGCTACCCGGGGAGCCGCTCGCCGCCGCTAGCACGGTACCATCCGCCACGGCCGCCCTCCCGCTCGCCTCCCCAGGTCCGTCGCCGCCTTGAGGAGCCGCGGGGGCGGGCCTCGCCGCCGCCACCTCCCCCTGATGCGACACGCAAGGCGCACTTGCAGGCCAAGGCACTTCGTGCTAGGGACGGGGTGGCCATCGGGCGCTCCGGGGAGGAGCGGGCATATGTGCCGTCGTGGCATGTGGGTCAAAAGCAGGGGCAGGCGGCCCCTGTCTAACCGGCTGTGCGTGATGAGGTGAACATGGTGGTTGTTGTCCCCAAGAAGAAGAAGAAAAGCAAGAAGAAATCTAAGGGTCTAGCCACCTCGACCGCGGGGCCTCCGGGGTCATCCGCTCCCATCTCCAGGACTCCGGGTGTCCCAGTAGGGCCGCTTGGCTTTCTGATCTCCCCCCACCCTAGGGAGTGCCTGGAGTACTACGGCCACAGGGTGGACGGCGGGTTCTACTTCATCGACATTGGGGGTCCCTATGACTATGCCAGAGACGCTCGTTATGGTGACGGTGCTTCCAGTTCAGGACCCCCCACTCTCGGTGGAGGTGACCAAGGCCGTGCTGTAGGAGATTCTCAATGTGGTTCTCCCGAGCCACGAGTGGCTGGTGCGTCGTGTCTCCGCCTCTGAGTTCGCGGTGTCGTTTCCTTTGGTGGCTATCCTGTGAATGTGCGCTTGCGGGTCCTCTTTCACCCTGCCGATTCACCAGCTCAAGGTCGACATCAGGCCCTCTTCGGCTGCTCAGGGGTCTGTGGCGACACTTTCGGAGGTCTGGGTCCGCCTGTTAGGCATCCCCTCTGAGGCCAGGCGGCCTAAGATCGTGGCCCTTATTGCGCAGGCGATGGGCAAGCTCCTGGAGGTGGACACACGGTCTCTCTAGGGACACATGGCGGTCCGGATGAGGCTCCTCTGCCCGGACCCTTCGGTGTTCCCCGTCTCCCTGCCGCGGTTCTTCTTCGACCGGGTGGGAAAGGATCTTCTGGTGGAGCTCGATGAGGACGAGGTGCCAGCAGTGCCCAGGCCTTCGTCCCCTCCACCTCCCTCGGCCGGTGGTAGCCCGGGGGGGAGGGCGCGGGTCGAAGGACGAGTCTTCGGAGGACAGCGACTCTGGGACGGACCTCTCGCTGCTGGCGACGGACGCTTCCCCCCGCTGCCCCAGCCGTCTCAGGGGGTCGGGGGGCCGTCAGCAACCTAGGCGGCACTTCCCCCGAGCCACCCAGAGTCCAGGTCCCTAGGGGGAGGGCTTTCTTTCCGGGGCGACAACCGCTAGCTCAGAGTGCTCTAGCTAAGCTAGTCCCGGTTGACGTCCCGCGTTGCTGCCGCACTGATCCTCTTGTGTCCATCAGCCTGGATATTGTGCAATATGGCTCCAACCTCGACCTCATGCCTACTTAGGTGATTCCCTCCCCCCAAGCCCCGTGAGCTCCCCGGAGGTGGTGACCTTGGGGAGTGTGTGCTTGGTGGTCTGCCCTCAGGTGTCGCCATGGTCTTCTGGGGTGGTCTGCTACACTATCGCCCCGGACACTCCAGACCGCGGGGGTGGCATCTGACTCCACTGACTCCGACGTCACCACGGTGGCGTCCAAGCTGCACCATCCCAGGGCCCCACGGCCGCCTCCCCTGCCCCTCCCGCCACAGCGTCCGCCTCGTGGGGGCTAGGGCGGGGCTGGCTGGGCCGGAGCCGACTGTGGAGGAGTGCAGGACATGCCGAGTGACCGCACGTGACGAGTTTCCAGGTACACCTTACGCCCCTCTTCCTTCTTTGGTTCCTGTTCCATCTTGCTCTTGTGGTTCCAGGTTCTCTATGCTCGCCAATGTGTCTTTGGACCACCTTGGGGAGGTGGCGGATGATTGTGGGATTGTCTTCCGTGGCGAGAGGTGTCCTAAAGTTTCTCAGCTTGCTGCCATTAAGGCGCGGGAGGGGTATGAGGCCGCGATCGTCGCTGCCCGTGAACGAGATGCATGGGAGCGGGAGCACGACTCGATCCATGCAGGGGCTAAGTCAGTTGGACCTGGCCCCAACAGGGATCCACCTCCGGCACATGATGGAAGGGAGGCCCTCCTGAAGCCTACCCCCCGGGAAGGCCTCGTAGGAGACCACCCAAAGAGACTAGAAAACCCCCTCCCCTGAGTCGTGCCCGTTCGGCCGCCACTAAGGGGGCCCCCATCTCTAAGGTTCTCTAGATGGACATCATCCACGCCTTCCGGGCGTTCATCTGGAACATCAGGGGGTTCGGGCATGAAGGCCGGCGCCTCCAGATCAAGGAATACCTACGCACTGAAGACTCGAATATTCTTGGGTTTCAAGAAACGATTTGCCAAGCCTTCACCATTGCCGAGTTGGAGGGCCTTAGCAGATTCAGGTGTGTTCGGTCTTGGCTACCGGCCATGGGCCACTCAGGCGGGATCCTCCTAGGGGTGAAGGAGGAAACCTTTGAGGTAGAGGATATGGACCGCGGGGAGTTCTTTGTGAGCATGTCACTCACTCATAGACAGTCTCGCTTCAAGTGGGAGGTGATCATTGTCTATGGCCCCACGAACCATAGGAGGTCCGCCGAGTTTTTGCAGAAGCTCGGGTTGAAGGTGGAATGGTGGGGGGTTCCCGTCGTGGTTGCCAGGGACTTTAACCTGATTCGGTCCGCTGATAACAAGAGCTCGGCAAACGTGGACCTCCCTAGGATGTGGATGTTTAATGACCGTCTCACCGATCTCGCGTTGCGTGAGATTGTGCGGGTGGGAGCTATATATACATGGACCAACAAGCAACTTGACCCGATCCACAGTGTTCTGGACTATGTTTTTGTGTCGGTGGACTGGGAAGTGTCCTTCCCGCTTTGCTCCCTGAGGGTGGTCACCAGGATCGGGTCTGACCACAACCCCCCTTCTCCTGTCATCAGGAGGAGGACCTCCACAGCGACCGAACCGCTTCCACTTCGAAACCTTCTTGCTCTAGAAGCTTGGGTTTGTGGATGCTAAGCTCACCCGACAATTTATGAGAGGATGGGGGCGAACCTGGGGGCGGCCCTTTGGGACCAAAAGGGGGCCATTCTACGGGAGATCCAGGCCCTTGACCTGGAGGCCGACCAGCGCGGCCTCTCGGAGGAGGCCTGGCCTCTCATAGGTACTCCCTGGAGACCTCTATTATGGAGATCTATAGAGGGGAGGAGGCGTTCGGGCGACAAGGGAGTCACCAGAACTGGACGATCAAGGGGGAGTCTAACATGGCCTACTTCCATGCTATTGCCAATGGCAGGAGGAGGAAGTGCTCGATCCCCTGCCTCTGGGAGGGGGACACGCTCTTGGAATCCCCACAAAAACTCTCCTCCCATATTTATACTTTCTACCGGGGCCTGTTCACTATGTCGCACCGCTCGGGTCTCTCGTGGGCCCTAGATTTCTGGTCGAGGGATGCGACGGTTACCCCTGCTGAGAATGCAGGGATAACTGGCATGTTCCTCCCCGAGGAGGTGGCCGTGGCGATGAGGTCCATGAGGACCGTGTCGGCGCCTGGCCCTGATGGCCTGCCGGTGTCCTTCTTCCGGACCTTCTGGCCCCAGCTACAACCAGTAGTAATGCAGATGTTTTAGGAGTTCAATATGGGGACCCTTGTCATGTCTCGCCTGAACTATGGGGTGATTACCCTGATTCCCAAAGTAGCGGGGCCACAGATATCCGCCAATTCAGGCCGATCAGGGTGATTAATGTCATCTAGAGGATCTTTACGAAGGTTTGTGCCCTGCGTCTCGCTCTAGTCCTGGGACGGCTAACCCACCCCCTCCAGTTTGCCTTCCTTAAGGGACGCCTGATTCATGACGGTATCCTTGCCCTCCATGAAATTATTCATGAGGTGAAGGCACACCATCAGAAGGGGTGTTACTCGAGCTAGACTTTCAGAAGGCCTATGACCGCTTAGACTAGGTCTTCTTGAGACTAGTTCTGGAGAGGAGGGGTGTTGACGACAGGATGATCTACTGGATCATGCAGATTGTGATGAGTGGCAGGACGGCGATCAACACTAATGGGGAGATTGGCCCTTATTTTGGCACGTCATGTGGAGTTAGACAAGGGGACCCTCTCTCTCCCCTCTTGTTTAACACCGCGGTGGATGCCCTGGCGGAGATTTTGGATAGAGCCAAAATCGCTGGCCACATTTCGGGTGTGGTGGGGCATCTGATCCATGGAGGTGGTATCTCCCACCTCCAATATGCGGACGATACCATGGTTATGGTACAGGGCTCGGATCTCGACATTATTAACCTAAAGTTCTTGCTTCTTTGCTTCGAGGCCATGTCTGGGTTGAAGATTAACTTCGACAAGAGCGAGGTTATCATTTTGGGGTATTCCAAGGAGGATCGGCAACACATTGCTGATAAACTGAATTGTAGGCTGGCGGAATTCCCCACAACCTACCTAGGGATGCCTATTCGAGCGACTAGGATCCTTATTATGGACCTTGCGCCCCTGGTTACAAGGGTACGATCTAAAGCCGAACCCTGGCGAGCTCGGCTCATGACCAAGGGGAGCAAGACGGTCCTGATCAACTCATGTCTCTCGAGCTTGCCCATGTACCAGATGGGGCTGTACCTGCTTCCGGAGGGGACCCACGCAGACTTCGACAAGGAGCTGTCTAGATTCTTCTAGGCAGCGAGGGATGGCCGCCAGAGGTATCATATGGTTAAATGGGTAGACTTGTGCGCCCCCAAATTCCTTGGGGGCATAGGGATCCTCGACTCGTGCCGCTTTAACATGTCCCTGATGTTAAAATGGGTCTGGCACATACTTAGGGAGGATGGGGGGCTCTGGCTGCAACTCATCAAGGCCAAATATCTCCGCGGTCAGCCTCTCTTGGCTTGCGACCGTCGGGAGGGATCCCAATTCTGGAGGGCCATCCAAGATATTAAGCAGTATATTGGGCCGGGCCTCTCCTTTGCCGTCGGGGACGGGCACTTGGTGCGTCTCTGGCTTGATCCTTGGATCTTGGCGTCCCCGCTTTGTGAGCAGTTCCCCGCGCTTTTCGCCATCTCAGCCTCCCCATCGATCCTCGTGGCCGAGGCCTTTCACGAGGATAGCTGGAACATCTTGTTCCGGTGATCCTTTAGCGCGGCTGAGGCGGAGGAATATCAGCGCCTGATGGATGTCCTCCCTGCTTCCTTATCCGGGGAACATGACTCGGCATCTTGGTGACTGAACCCGGATGGGGAGTTCTCGGTGAGCTCGGCGTACCGGGCCCTCTTTCAGGGCCCGGAGTTGTGCTGGACCTCGCCCCTTCGGAAGGCCCCCCTCCCCCTTAGCATTCGTATTTTCGTCTAGCAGCTTCTTCGCGACTGTCTGCCCTCAGGGGTGGAGGTGGCAAGCGTAATGGCCCGGGCACGGGTCGGTGCCCCCTATGTGGGACCCCGGAGACGTGTGCTCATATTATGTTTTTGTGCACGGCGGCTCAGTTCCTGTGGAGCTTTGTTAGGGAGGCGCTAGGGTCGTCTTGGCAGGCCTAGGAGCTCAGGGAGTTCCTGCAAGCCGAGGCGAACCGAGCCGGAAGGAGCCGCCACATCTTCTGGCTAGTGTTCGCAGCCATAGCTTGGACCCTGTGGAACGTGCGGAACAAGATGGTTATTGAGCGGATATTTCCCTCTCGTGTTTCTGCTCGATTTTTTCTTTTATCGCCTTCCTTCAGCAGTGGTCGTCGTTGGCGAGGCAGCGTGACCGGGAGACTCTTGACGACACTCTTCGGGCCTTGAGGACGGCGGCGGCTCCCTTCTCGGTGCCGGTTCGCTCCGACTGATCTCCCGGGCGGCGGCTTGAGTATTGTTGTGGTCATTTCGTTCTTTTTTTTTGGTTTGGGCTATGTTGTGATGTGGCCCTAGCGAACTTGACTTTGTTTCTTTTTTTTGGTTTGGCCTCGGCCGGTTGGTGTGCTGGACTGCTTGAAAGAACCTGGATGTTGTTTTATTAAAAAGTGGGGCGAAAGACTGATTCGAAGAAGTGTTATAGACCACCGATTACACTTTACCATACGACAAGGATCGGTTCCACACGATCGACACGACGACGACGATGATGCAGATCTTTGTCGTGGATCCATCAGCACGCACTCACTGGGAACGCGCGATGAGGTCAGGTCCACGTACAGTGTCAGTATATCAGCCATCAGGATTCAGAAGACATTCGCGCCCAAATCGATCCAGAGCAGCCTGCTTTGGCATCGCAAATCGATCCAGAGCAGCAAACAAAGCCTGCGCCACCTCCACCCAAAGAACCAATGCATGGATGCTTTCCTGGGCACGCGCGCGCAGGCGTACGTACGCGAATCTTGGCGCAGCTGCATGATGCTGCGACGTGAGCAGTGCAAAGTGAAAGAGGCTTTTGGCTACTGGCACGTACCCTGCCTGGTTTTACCAGCTTGGTGCGCTCTGGGAAGGTAAAAATTAAAAGCAGGGTAGTGTGACGTGGATCTGAGCGACGCGTACAGCGTCTTTTGCGTACTGTCGACCACGCTGCATGGTTGTTCAAAAGAGAGAGAGGGCGCCCAGTGGCACGGAGGACAGAAAAAAATAAAAGGCAGAGCGATCTAAAAATATATTCGAAATCTAATAAGAAAACGTGCCCTACGTAGCCTCTCGGAGCACACAATATAAGTTGTCCGAGTATTTTTATTTTTTCATAGCATTTTTTTATTTTTTTCGTGGTTTCTTTAGGTTTTCGGCTCCGTCGTTAGATGGACATCGTGCGGCCGGAGCATGCGTCGCTTCGCGTGCTAGGCCAGTCCAAAATATATGTATATCAAATAGTCTCAAGACATAGCCAAACATAATCACTTAATGCAATAAAAACAATCAAGTCATGAATAAGCAATCATGGAAATCTTATTGCGCAACTCTGCCTTCATGATCTTTATCATCGAGAAAGCCTTTTCCAGTGTTGTTATCGTCATAAGTAAAATCAATGCCATCTCAACAAGGCGATAAACCGTATGAATCATGATATGAAACTAAGATAGCTTCTGAAGTTTATTCTTCAGATATGACTAAAGAATATCTCAAGATTACCTTATATAGGCTCATGCTCATAAAAAGATAAATCCCCATTATAAATCCTTGTAAGCCAAGAAATCGTATTCACATTAAATCTATAAAGTGAGTCACTTGAGTAAAGACAAGAAGTTTTGAAACAATTCTAAAGATAATTCATCAAAGCGATGGTCAAAATCGGTTGTAATAGTCTATAGAAAAATAGAAGGTGTCCATACTCTGAAAATAATCCGCAGTGAACTGGTGTCTTCTTCCTTTTAATGATTTTTCACTCATTATGTTACCAATTCATCCATACCTAGGATTGTGATATCATTTTCTGCGCGAATTCACATCTTTCTGGAGGGCTCCGATTCATCATTTCTCCAATTGAGCAAGCATGTCCTCACATACTTAAACAAAGATATTAACTAAACTAATATAATTAGAATTTTAGATCAATAGTATATAGAAAGAAAAAGTAGAACCATAAAACACGCCATAAGGTGGCCAAAATATTCTCAAGTCCTCCTTCGGTACCCTATGTAGAACATTGTTTAGAGTCAGGTTTTATTAGTTTGAGAATTAGGTATTGCAAAGAGAAAGAGTAGGTTTAAAACTAGACTACACCTAGTCCTTATTTTACTTCAGAATTAGTTTTGCGCAATGTTCACTAAAACAAGCATAACTTTCTTATAGAAAGTTTGTTTTCAACGTATAACAGCTCAACTTTTTCAGAAAAACATGCACATTTAAAGCTTTTTCCAAACATCAAGGTAAGTTGCTTCCCTACCTTCTCCTAATGGGAATTCTTCCCTTGAGAACTCCAGGTCAATATTCTCCTTATTAGGAGAAAGAGATATATTTGAGCTTCCTGGCCTGCCTCCATGGGACATCTTAACTTGCACTTATCCACCAAATGACACTTTTATGGAAGTGTTAGTTTCATTTTAAAAATCGGCCTAGACATAGAAGAACTATGGTACATTTTAGATTAGCAAAATCAAATGTGTCTTTTAAACGAGGCAAAAGCTTTGCATTTTGTATTGACATAGCAGGCGGGTGGGCCTACACCATCGGAGAGAAAACAGAGCAATGAGCTACATCAACTGATAATTTTCGCTAGGTTTTGGGCATAGGATAAAATCCACTCCATCCTTTCATCTTTGATTCTTTGCACGAGATCCAACAACATAAAAGATTTCTTATTGAAAGTTCCAGCACTCCCCTCCTTCCAAATTTCTAAATAATGAGCATGAAAACGCTCCTTCATTAGCCCTTTTGGAGAGGAGGTCGGCGTCTTGGAAAAGGTGTGCCAATACACTTTTGCTCCGGTGTCCTCCCCCGGGGGAACGTTTGGACGCGGGCTCAAAACGGACGGCCACGATGAAGATTCAGACGGTTCGGATGAACACGGGTTAAAGGGTCCCATGTTTCGGATTGTTTAGCAAAACCCGCTAAAGCGCGTCTGTACGATGAGGTGTATGGTGTGGGTGTACACGCGTGGGCATACGAGTACAGTATTTTGTACGGTGTGCATGGGTGACGTCAGCTGAAACGAAGCGACGCGACGTATAAGAGCTCCCTCGGCCGCTTCGCCTGGCCTCATCCCCACCATTTTCCCCATTTTGCCTCACCACATACGGAAAGAAGAGCGCGGGAGAAAACCCTAGCTCTCCCCATCGTCTCCTCCGCCCGAGGAATTCGAGCTCTCATCTGCCATGAGATTTCGACGCCGGCGATGGCGGGAGTGGGCTCCGGAGGCGATGCGGGCGGTTCTGCAAGGGTGGGGCTTGGAGCCATGACCCGCCCAGATGCGGTCGAGGTGGTGGAGGGCCGTGGCGGTGGCGGAGTTCGTCGGGCCGCGCTAGACGCTTTGGTAGATGCGGCGCTCAGAGAGATGGAGATGGTGGATGCGGAGGTCAGCGAGGCGGAGCAGCTAGATGCAGCCTCAAGAAGTTCCTGTGCTCCAGATAAGAGTTCTTTTCCTTCTAATTTCCATTTTCCCCCTTCTAGTTGTTTGGATGGAAGATCTATTTAGTAGTTATTTGTTAGGGATTAATATCTTTTAGGGATTTACTGGAAGGAAGGTGCGTAGTGTAGATTCCGTGTGTAGATTTTTATTTACGGATTCATATGTTTTGACGAAATTTATTCAGTGAAGCATGTATGTAGCCCTAGGAATTGCTTCAGTGCATCAGATTTTGTTGTTCCAGGCCATTTTTTTGTCCCATGATTACTCAATGGCCGATCCTTTTGACAAGTTCTTATGTGGATATGGAAATAGTGTTTAAAAAAAAACTTGTGTCATCTGACCCATTTGATGCTCTAGAAATTGATATACTGCCTGTTATTGTATTATTAGCTTGTAGTGCCTGAAGGCAACTAGTATGTTTGTTCATAAATCACTTGCTATTATGATAAGCCAACTGCTTCTGTTATTATCTAAAGCTATATCAGTGTTAGCACTAGGAAATACTTCAGTGCATAGGATAATTTGGGAATGTTTAACTCTAAATTTACACGATGCTGTTTTCATAGTTTTGTTCTAGTTTTTTCTGTACTTGTTAGACAAGTTCTGTTAAATGCATGCTTAGTTGCTTAGTGGCAATGTTTAGCAAATATTAGGACTTGGTGGTGTATATTTGTTATTGTTTAGTATATGGTATTGTTAGTACAATTTAGCCTCTACATGTACCATTACTAAGTTTACTGTCATGAAATAGTATGTACAATTGTAATGGTGATGTTTCTTATTCATTTAGGTTGCATCAGAAGTAATTTTTTGAACACTTGCTTTAATAATTTCATGTTCTTATTCTGTAGTAAGTTTTGAAAATAGAGAAGGTACACTTGATCTCATTCTGTTTATCTCCAAAATTTAGCCTATTTGTAGCTCTAAAATTTAATGTATGCTAGAAAATAGGTTGCATAATTATTGTATTTTATGTACATGTAACATAATTGCATAAACCATTTAATTTAATGGCATGTACTCCCTCCGGACCGGTTTATTAGACACGAACGTAGTTTAAAAATAAGTTTGACCATTAATTTTGGTCAATAAATTTTACATAATATGCCACAAAAATTATATCATTGGATTCATCTTCAAAAGTACTTTCCAATGGTATATTTTTTAGGCCATATATTGCATATTTTATTGATCAAAATTGATGGCCAAACTTGTTCTTAAACTACGTGCGTGCCTAATAAACCGGACCGGAGGGAGTAGCATTAATAGCATTGATGTACTAGTTAATCACTGTTAGTTTAATGATCAGATTTATGAAACATAGTTGTTATGCTATAAATATTTGCTAGTGTTGTTCATTTAGTTGTAATGAAAGGTTCTAATAATTAATGTTTATCTTATTTCTGGCAGGCACTACGCCCTGGTGCTAGCTATGACGATGTACTCTCCCCGGTGCCCGATGAGGAGGTTTGTTCTTCCATATGTTCAAGTGCTTAGACATGCACAAAAATATTAGCTGTTTTATATAGTAGGAAGTACTAACTCTTGTGTTCTTTTTTTGATTGTGTAGTACTTTTCTGGTTTAGATGGTAATATGGAGCAATGGACGTATAAGTCCTTTGTGAAGAAAGAAGAGAAGAAACTGAGGCGTCAGGGAATTTCTGCCTACCTGCCATATACCACAGAATTCTACAGGTGCCCATTCCACCACTTCAAGCCACATGGTGGCCTGAGGGTAGGGCTTGTCCAGCATGTCCGAGAGGTTGCCTCCCGAGGACGTCTGGGTGAGGATTCATTTGTGGGTGACCTGCGTGATCATGGCAAGCATGAAGCTCTCCTGAGGGTCCTCGAGCCAGATGAGTTTGAGTACGTCGAGTCGGAGGATGAAGAGCATGAGTGAATGGCAAGATAATGTGTTGACAGTTAGTGCCATTAGGCAGCTGCTAGTATGTATGGTACATCATCAGTACTGATGATGTTTATGGCTAGTTACTATGTTGAACTGCTTAACTAGGTAGAAATGGTGGAGAACTTGTTTATTTTGGTTGTGTAATGAGTACTGGTAACCTTCTCTTGGTGATGTTCCCCTAAGACTACTAAGATATCATTCTACTAGTAATGTACATATGTAATATGTAAATCAGTATTTCTGTCATGTCCTTCTTTATTATTTCCCTATCTGTGATGTGGCATGATAACACTACTGTCACTTAGTAATCGGTTTTTCATTGTGTATTTTCTAAATTGGAAGGATTTGAATGGTTTACCTCATTGCAGTATTGTTGGTATTTTTGAAAATCAATTACACACTTTAAAAAGATAAATCGTCTGAGTGTTTACAATTGACTAGATTTTTGAATGGTGTATTATGTATAATATAAAACTAAATAGAAGTGTATGAGATAATGTTCTATATGCATCATGGCAGCCAAATCTGTATAAATAACGTCTGAACTTTTTATGTTTAAATATAGGGAAAAAATAAAGAAAAGAATAAAAAAGCTCGCCTACTAGTAGGATTTTTATGAAACCCACGACCTGCAAACGACTAGAAACCGACTTAACGGCCAGGATGCAGGCCCGTGGCCCTGCTAGTAGGCCCCACAAGGTAGTGAAACATTAGTAACTGATTGCAAGAAGTGTAGAACAGAGAGGTTGTTGCAAGATGCGCAACGCTCAGCTATTTAAGCTGGTTCAAATGCTCTCAAGTTGGCGAGGTGAGACTAAACTCCCACCCGTCTCACCCAAGTCAGTTCGTTCCGCTACGGGGACATAGTGGGCCGAAAGAGGCCTATTTGGGTCGTAGGTAGCTCGGACGGGCAGGCGGCCGGCTGGGCTGCCTCCCCTTTTTTTTTGAAATTTCTTTTCTTTTAACATTTCCTGTAATTTGTAATTTTACTTGGAATAAAGAGAGGAGAACTGTCTGGGCCAAAAATTTAAAATATTTAATATTTAAATATTTCGAAAGTTTGGATTTCTGTGAATCTGATTTGTTTTAAGCATGTTCAAAGTTTTCGCAGATTATAAACTTGGTGCACGTGTGAATGTGAAAATTCAGATTTGGTTTTAAGGAGCTGTGTTTGTCTGAATTGCATGAGGTTTTCACCAATGTTTGAAGGACTCTAGGGGCCACATTTTTCATTTGTACAGTTTTTTCAGATTCAAAACTTGGTGCATGTAGAAATTTGAAAATTCAGTTAGCCATCACAAACAAGTAGTTTTGACAATATTTTTCACAAAAATTCAGTTATAGATTTTAGGAGTTGTGTTTGTGTGAATCGCATGAGGTTTTCACCACTGTTTTAAGAACTCTAGGGGCCACATTTTTCATATGTATAGTTTTTTCTGATTCAAAACTTGGTGCATGTAGAAATTTGAAAATACTAAATCACCTTCAAATCAAATTTGAATTTTGAGCAAGCTAACTTTATAATTTTGATTCTATATTTTCATATGTTGTTGGCATGGATTTAGAGCTTCTAGTTTGGATATTGATACAACTTTGAAAGAGAGCTTGCACATCTTTATGCATTATATTTGTTCGATGTGATTTTGACCAAACTTTGACAAGGCACTAGAAATTCAAAAAAAATCAAAAAAAGTAAAACCTTGGCCTTGTGTCTTAGTTTGTACCCTAGTTTGCACAAAAAATAATAAACATTGAGTTTGTGGAATGAAAGTTGAGGTTGGTCTCTCACACTTGGTTTCAAGTGTGAGTCTCATGGGTAAGTACCCAAATTACCTAAGAGATGGCCAACTCCATAGCATACTTTTTCAGAATGGGCTCAAATTTGGCAGGTAGGTGTATCTTGGCATGACACACACTTTATCTTTTGGGGTCTTTGTCCAACTATGATTTCAAATACAATTTTCTATTTTTAGAATTCAAATTCAACTAAATTTTATGAAGGTAGTTGAAAATTTTGAAAACAAAATTGTATTTCACCAACATGGTATGGTAGATGGGGTCATTGGGTGGGAATGTGACCACTTTGTTCATTGTGAAATGATTGTTTGCTCAAATTTTAGCTCAAGTCAAACTTTGGTCGATATGGTCAAAACATTGAAATATTCAACTACATGTACATCATTGGAACCTCATTATTTTTGGAAAAAATCATTACTAAGTCCACAAGATGTGGTTTAATCATGTATCTATTGCTAGGTTAGCTTGGTTCATCCATATGCCTCCTCTGCATTCGACACGATTTTGACCTAAAAATCCAGATTTGGTTTTAAGGAGCTGTGTTTGTCTGAATTGCATGAGGTTTTCACCAGTGTTTGAAGCACTTTAGGGGCCACATTTTTCATTTGTACAGTTTTTTCAGATTCAAAACTTGGTGCATGTAGAAATTTGAAAATTCACTTAGCCATAACAAACAAGTAGTTTTGACAATTTTTTCAGAAAAAATCAGTTTTGGATTTTAGAAGCTGTGTTTGTGTGAATTGCATGAGGTTTTCACTATTGTTTTAAGAACTCTAGGGGCCACATTTTTTATATGTATAGTTTTTTCAGATTCAAAACTTGGTGCATGTAGAAATTTGAAAATACTAAATCACCTCCAAATCAAATTTGAATTTTGAGCAAGCTAACTTTATAATTTTGATTCCATATTTTCGTATGTTGTTGGCATGGATTTAGAGCTTGTAGTTTGGACATTGGTAAAACTTTGAAAGAGAGCTTGCACATCTTTATGCATTACTAGCAGAATGCCTGTGCGTTGCCACGGGTTTTTCACACATTAAATAAAATAGCTAAATGTCTTTGTGTTGCCACGTTTTTTTGTTTTCTTTCTGTACACGTGTAAGCATAATACACTACATAGAAAATTCAATCACACATTATTCTACAAATATTAAGATTTCTCTTACCTTGAATTATTCCTGCGAGCCAAGCCACCACATACCGACCTAAGCAATTTAATGTTCGTGTGAAAAAACCAAGCTGGTGAATATAAATTAAAAAAAACTATGGTGTTATTAATTAAAAGATGTAGTACGCATGAAACACGGGTCTATAGTGCAAGATTCAATTGGCTAAAGTAATTGAGATGCTAAATTTAATTGATAAAAAAATATTGTCCATTTGATGGATAAAGTTTGGTGATGTGGACAATTGGATAAAAAAACATGTTACGTTGATGTAAACATACACTATTATTAATGAATGTTAGTGAGATGGCATGAAAATTTGCTTGGCTAATGGAGTAGATGATATGGATAGCTTTTGTTTTTTTCAGAAATTCCACTGATCTATTAATACAAGAAGTATAGATTTAGTTTTATTAAACTCACATTCCACTTTACCTAATTATTAGACACAATATGGTTGATTTTCCTAAAAAGATTCATATACATATAACTTATACTCTACCCAAATTTTTCTCAATTATTCGTTCAAAGCATGCTCCTCGTCCACCTCTTATACCTTGGCCAACAGAATTTAGCACCGTAAGAGAAAATTTAATATCCGGCCATACTTGTGTGTACATCTCTCTACTGAAGAGCAAGTAAAAAAAATCCACTTTCTCTTCTCTACCAATGATTCAACACTACCCAGCCCATTGCCTTGCCCATCCATCTCCAATGCTTTCCAGGCCAACAGTACACGCAATATATGTGTAGGAAGCACATTAATAACAAATTTCAGCAATGAGCAATCTGTGTAAAATTCAGCGAGCAATCAGTAGCACAATTCAAGGAAACAGCAATAAAATGCAGAGGGCTACAGGTGGCAAAAATTCAGAGTAGTACTAAACTTCAGAAAAGCTCTCATATCTATGAAACAAATCAGCAGTACTACTTCTATCTACTTATAAAATATATAAAAAACAATTAGCTAGCTACCTCTTTAGCTTTGCTTCCCCATATCTTCGGTCCAGGGAGCTTCATTTAAAGGAGACTAAGTAAATAATCAGTCAAATTCAAGAATGAATGCAAAACACATTGAGTAAATGTTGTCAAATGTAGCTATACATTTAGCACTGTGTTTTTATTTATCGCCGTCGATTCTCCATTTGGTTTTGATTTTTTGTCTCGATTCTACAACTGGATCAACTCTGCTTCCAGGCACATCAGCCTGATAAATCGATTGTTTACATATACATTGGCGCATCCCCTGCAGTAGAAAAGGTAAAAGTAGACAATGATGGTAGAACCAAATGTAGGGTGTCAATAGGTACATATGACATAGCAGGCAAAGCTCGACTGACCTGATCACACATGTCTCGATACCTATTCTGGCTGCACGTGCCGCCAGTGGACGCTATTGCTCACCGGACTGATCTCATCCCAGCCTACACTACCGCCCCCACGCAGTTTGCTGGCAGCCTCCTGTCCCCCTCCAGACCCCCTCCTCTGAACCGACCATGGTAACCACGTCATCCGGCTTCATGCCCATGAAAAATAGGGGGTTCGATCCCTCCTCTGGTTGCAGCAAGTGGGCCGCCATCCGGAGCCACGGGCTGGGTTTCCCACGCGCGACATCCGCCCCGAAAACAATGGACGAAGGAGGCGCCTCTCCTCTTCCCAGTAGGCAGTTGCACTCCCGCGCCTTCTCCCCAAACGGATCCGGCAACGAGGTTCGCGGCGGCAGCTAAAATGGCATGGCGTGCTAACTCTTCTACTGCGTGCCTGCATCGATTTTCCCCCCACCAGATGTAAATCGAGAAAAATCAGCAAGTTCCACGCGACAGCGGGCAACCGCGTGATGACGAGGCAGCGGGAGTGGCGTGGGCGTCCTCTTGGTTTGCTTCGGATGGGCAGGGGAGAAGGAACCTCTCCGCGATTCCATGTACAGAGTGTGCCGCGTATTTTCCCCTTTGCGCCAGATGCTTGTACTGCCGCCGCCGCGCCAGATGCATGGCGTATGGGTGTGGCGGAGGAGGAGGGTAGGGGAGGGTAGGCACGCCGACCGTGTGGGATCTTGGAGGGGCGTCGTCTATGGGCCGAAGGGCGTGCTGCGCCAGCAGCCGCGACCACGGCCATGGAGGTAGGGAATAGCGGCCGCTCGTCGAACCGAACGTATGGCATTGGTACGAATCCTTTTGACTTGGCGGTGGTAAGTTCTGTAATACCCCTGAACTTTCAAGGGCAAAATCGTCCAGAAAAAGGTGGACAGAAATTTTAGGCACACCAACCGACCGCAATAGAAATTATAGTATAGATATTTGTTCGACGCGATTTTGACCAAACTTTGACAAGGCACTAGAAATTCAAACAAAATCAAAAAAAGTAAAATCTTGGCCTTGTGTCTTAGATTGTACCCTAGTTTGCACAAAAAATAATAAACATTGAGTTTGTGGAATGAAAGTTGAGGTTGCTCTCTCACACTTGGTTTCAAGTGTGAGTCTCATGGGTAAGTACCCAAATCATCTATGAAGTGGCAATGTCCATGGCAAACTATCTCTGATTTATCTCAAATTTGGCAGGGATGTATGTCTGATTTATCTCTTGTAGATGTTGTTATTTGGTTCACAAATGACCACTACACTTTATGTGCTATGCAAGTTTGAACTAGTACCCATCGAGAGTTTGACCTAATTTTGATCGGGGCACCATAAATTGAAAAAAAATCAAAAAACATTGAATCCTTCACCATGTGTCTTAGTTTGTGTATGTTAGCATGTGTAAAAAAATTCAAGTTATTTCATTGAGGTCAAAAAATCGCATTATTAGAAAACGTGGCTCAGGTTAGATGAAACGTTGTGTTTCTTAGTTCGCTGTTTTTTCGACCTCCACCAAATTAACCTAATTTTTTTGTACAAACTGGCAGAAAGATACTTATTCCGAATATGTAATATTTCTCGAAAAACTTGAAGTTCAAAAGTTTGCCAAATATTAATTTTTTAAGTAAATTGTATGAAAATCAAAATTAATTCAGGCTATGCTCGCGGCCAACTAGCCCAACCCATATCATGCTCATGTGGCCGCGTCACCGCCGCAACCTACACTTGCTTGTTTGGGCCGGCCCAACTGCGCCCACAAGCCCCGCGTATAATTGTTGGTCAAGTCGTATTAGGTTTTTACTGAGTCCACGACTCGTCTACGCTGACATATCGCCTCCCCCACGACTCGCCTCTTTTCCCTCGCACGAACGCTTCCAGTTCCATCGACGACCGCCTTCAATATTCGAGGCTGATTCAAGACAGAGATTCATGGATCAGAGATTTAACGATCAGGTATGTTTTCACAAACTCTTGTATTAAATTTACCGAAAGATGATGTACATAGAAGTTCGGCAGATCTAGATGCAGTATAACTAAAAAGTAAAAAAACCATGGCATTGATAATTGTTTAGACCAATGCATTGGGTATGAAGATCTAGCATTGTTCTATTATATGTTAGCAGTGAAACATGTCGTCGCAGATCTATGTAGTATTTTAAAAATTGTATTACGTAATGGAAACTACTCGTTCTCCAACTATCTGGTTAGCTCGAGGAGTATGCTCGCACTTATCATGTCCGTACTGCTCTGAAGTTGCATAAACGTTTACATATAAGAGGTATGAATGTAAAAGTATTAAAAAAATCATATACCTCCCATGATTAAGAGGTACTCCTAATTTTTGTATTTATTATATGCAGGTCCAGGAATAAATGTTGAAAAAGATTTTGAATGTTTCTGCGGGTATGGAAACCGTGTAGCGATGGATGATACAGAGTTTAAAGTACTAAAGCATGGAGTTGATAAGCACTTCCCAACAAGACCTTTTTATATATGCACCATAAACAAATCAAACACCTTGAACGGCAAAGAAAAAATGGTAAACTCTTTGAACAATTAACAATTTTTGCCATTTGTTAAATTAATACTATCATTTATGTATTGCTGTAATCTATATGCACTACTTCTCGAGGAGATTCACCATGCAACATATTCTTCCATATGTTGATCTACCAGCAGACATTCAAGTATATTCGAAGAATAGAGAAGTTGCAAAAATTAAAATGGTGATGACCAAGTCAAAGGATAGAGGTAAACAGAAACCTAGTGCCATGATAACATCAAAGTGGATGGAGGTGGTAAACAAGGTTGATATGCGAGCCGGTGATATCTATGTGTTTTGGTTCCGTGGTAGCTCGGAAGGCCTGAAGCTCCTTGTTAATGATCTGTGAAGTCAGCATCCATATTATATTTAGAGGAGTGTCATATTAAACTTACGACAGTTTGTAAGCACTTAGTTCGATGAGGTTGTGAACAATAATGGATGTTCTTCTAGGTTTATATGGTGATGGAATTTCTATGTTATTTTCTTGCACTGAAATATTTTGTAGCAAACATCAGAATTGAAGTGTTTGATCATAAACTGCTTTACAGTTTATTCAATTGCATTTGAGTACATTCGGCCGCTAAAGAGGGAATTACAGAGTAGATGTGTTGAAGTAGAGATAAAAAGCAGCTTCATTCCACTATATTTTTACCCTTAATGGTCTATTAACAAATAAAAGGGCCCCTTAATGGGCATGCCCAACAACACTATACCTGATAAGGACATGTCCACGTACTTTAGGGCAGGCCCAACAGCGCTTATTCCTGACGGTGAAGACGACAGAGACGAGTCGGTCGTTCGGCCCACATTTAATGCATGCAAGTTTCGGCGGCAGGTTACGTTGATCACGCCCGGAAGACGTGCGCTATCAAAACGGGAAGATCGTGGCATAAGGGTCTTCTCATTCTGTCGACGCCATCTCCCATTATGTTCTCGACCTAGCAGCCGCCACAAAACCCTAACTCCGCAGAGGCATACGCTTGCTTCCGCCCCTTCTGCTAGAAGCAGCCTCCTTCTCCTCCGATCTATTACACCCACCGCCGCTTGAGGCACCTGAAACTTCATCATCCGATCCAGGTCGTGTAAGTCCGATGCGCATCTACTTGATTTCCCCCTTGTTCATTTTCGGATTCGATTCTTTGTAGATGCTTTTTTACATATTATGTTGCCTTTGTTTTCAATTTGTAGATCATGGACGACCCGGACGGCAAAATATGCTGCCAAGTAGAAAAGTGGTGCAAGTTAGTTGCATGTTTCACTCGTGCGCAACAATTTAAATTTGCTAGTACACCGTTAGGATGCATGCTTCATATACCTCCCATCAAGATGCGTGTTTATCTGCTGAAATATATGATTCAATCATATGATCTCAGTCGTGCCAAATTCATTTTAGAAAAGAAAGTCGGTGAAATACCATTAAGTAATGTTGATGTTGAGTGTATAACAGGATTAGAGAACAAAGGGTTGAGTGTTACAAATATATTAGATGAGGAAGGAGAATTAGCGAAAGATCTAATACCATCACACTATGTTAGCAAAAAAAGTGGCAACATCATGATTTGATCAGCTACATTCTAGAAAAATAAAAAGGACGACGACGACTTCCTTCGCATGTCGTCTTTAGTGCTTCTTAGGACTGTGCTGGCACCTACATATACCAAGATTATAGATAAAGAGTACTACACGTTGGTGCGAGATGTGGGGCGTATATTCAATATTAACTGGAATGATTACACGCTGAATCTTTTCATGGGCTATATTCGGTTCATCAAACAAGGTAAAAGCATCAGGCAATGGCCAAGAGGCAACTTAGCCCTTCTACAAGTAATATAGTGTTACCATTTTTCATCACATATAACTAATCACTTTTGTATCTAATCTGTCTTCACAATGTTTTTTTAAATGTATGTAGTATCTTTACTGGGAGAAGGTGCAGCCACATGATCATGCAACCTTACCTCCTTTCATGAATCAGCGACCTCTAATGAAAAATTGGTCAGAAGAACACGCTGAGATGAGAGACGATTATGATGGAGAACAATGTCGTTGTATTGGTCGTGGTAAAGTGGAGGTATAAGTTGCACTTTATACTACAAACTCACTGTTGCAAGTTTGGTATTTAATGGTTTTTCTTTCCAGATTGTAGATGATATAACAGAGCAGTTTAGGACTCAATTGCCTAAAGTAGATGCTACCAATGCTAAAAATAAATCAAATGCGTCAAAAAAGGACAACCAAGGAGTAATCTGGAGGCTAGGTTAGAGAGCATGCAGGTGAGGTTGGATGGTATGGAGGATTTGCTGGGAAGAATGATGTTGTGCATGGAGGTGATGCAGAAGGATGTCCCGCTCATTCTGGAGGTGGTTTACAACTTTTACTCTTCATAGTTGCACTCTCAATATCAGCTATATACTTTTTTTTGTTAACTTGACTAAATAATGTAACTTGTATGTGCAGAAAATCCTACTTGGGCTTAATAAAGTAGGAGATTCTTACAAACCTTCTCCACGGCCGGGAAGAGAAGATAAGGATGAAGATGAAATTTCTTTTCCGAATGGACCTGCACCAGCACCAACAGGTACAGTTGGAAAAGAATTCGGGTATCATGGCTCGGCCGAAAAGCTCGGGTCTAATGAAAATGAGAATATAGTCCCAAAAAATGGTACGGAAGGTGCAGCGGAGCAAGAGGTTCCCGCTGACAGTGTTAACTATGCAAGGCGAGCAAAGCAAACTGAGAAAAATGAAGGTTCAGGCGACGACACACCTAAAAATCCTTTTGTGATTGATGATACTATGGTGCCTGCATCGTTATCATCAGTGCCGCTGGATTTTTTAGAGCAAAATTTGCGGAAGAAACCAAAAATAAATCTTACAGGTACCCATATGGATAAATATGAAAGCTCCGATAGCCTTCGAACAAAACGCCCGAAGCGGAAGCGGCAACAACTAGCAAAACTACAATCTGATTTTGCAGTTGACAATCCAGCTAAACGTGTTAAGAAAGGTATTCTAAATTTAAATAACTGTTGGTTCATAATTATTATACTAATACCCGTGAATATCTGGTAGGTTTGTTTACGAAGAACAATGATATGCCGAATGATCCAACAGCATTGACTCCAAGTCAAATAGATGCTGATGTTCTATATGTTGAGACATGTGGAAATCATGCTGATCATTGTAAAAAAAAAAAATTAGTTGAGTCTGGAAGGCGACTATGTATGCACAAAAAGTGTTAAAGTGATATTAGACAGGGAATGGCTTGATGATAAAGTAAGTATAGCAACCAAGTGTCCTTAACAATAATGACGACAACTATATTTCATGTTCTTATATTTCATGCAGGTAATTAATGCTTACATCGCTGATTTGAGGCCCCGTGTTGGAAATGATCGGTCATTGGTTTACGCATGGAGGTCAGTTTTTTTGATAAAACCTCTTAAGAAAGGCAATAAACCTAAGAAATCACATTTTAATCAAGACCACAGATGGGCGAAAAATGGAGATGTTCAAAGAGTTATGGACGAGTACTACGCACGGGACAAGGTATACTTAGCTTTTTTTTGTTTCATCAATGCTTGATATTGCTGAGACGACTATACAAACTAATAGTCGTAATATATGTTCAATACGATGCAGGCATATTTCCCTCTAAATATAGACGATGTTCATTGGGCCACTGTTGTTATGCATATACCCAATGAGGAGTTTCAAGTTCTTGCCTCGTTGTTTCCAATAAGAAGAACCTTGCCAACTGTTCAAACTCTGGTATTGTACACGCAGATGTATCAATATGTATGTACGTTTCTTAAGATAAACGCTGAATATGATTTTATATGTAGAGAGCAGCAATTGCCTCAGACATAAGAGAGGCGAACAAAGTTATGAATGATATTTTACCCAGACGTCTCAAGGTGGCCTATTAAATCATATGACATGCCAAAACAGAAAGACAGGTGAGTATAAGTTGTAGTTTATTTCAGTTCGTATATATTTTTATGTATGGCATTGCGCTTAATTATTATTTTTGTAGCAATTCTTGTGGATTATGGGTTCTGCAAACTATGGAACACTGGGATGGAGAACACTGGAGCACTAAGGTTAACAAGGTCAGTTAATTAGGTTAGGTTCACTACATGTTGCGTTTGTACGAAAATAATAAAGTTCTAACAATAATTTTATGCATTGCAGGAAAAAATTGATGACTCTAGAAAACTCACTGTTGCAAAGATCGTATGGGCAGCTACAAACACCCTCAAGAAGGTCACAAAGAGTGTCACGGCGCTTTTTACTAAGATGAATGAATAAAAAAATTATATGTTTTATCATGTTGGGTTTTTGTCCCGAAGAAGGTTTCCCAACTATGTAATCTGTGTAAGACTATAATACTCTATGATTTGTGATTCAATACTTTCAAATTCACGATGTTTTAATAACTTGTGCGTGAACATTTGTTTATTACATTTGTTGCGATCATCTGTACATGGGCCAGATGCTTGTACATGCGGTAGATATGTGTCACGGCTTTCACGCCAAGCGACCAACATGTAATCTTTGCATGTCTTCCCGCGCATGTGAACTGTCCCCTGTATTAGGTCCAGAAATACTCAAAAAATGGCGAGTTATTAAATTCATCTCATGTAAAACGACTTCGGGCCTTACTAATACAAGCCCATTAGGAGCGATTTAGGGTTCACTTCGTTCCTTATAAAAAGGATCCCATTAGAAGCGATTTAGGGTTCACTTGACCACTTGACGGCTTAGGGGATTTCTCGGTGCGGCTTGGCGACAAGGTGCAACCCGGCATCAATGTCGTGGTCTTCTGGTGGATCTTCCGCGCAAGACCATGATTCTACCAGAAGAAGGAGGGGAGTAGAAAGGAGGTCGCCGGTCCCCTATCGCAAAGCTCCTATGGCGCACGAGCCGGCCAATTTTTGCAACTGCAATTTGCGGCGGAAGGTGCCTAGGTGGATTTCATGGAGCGGTCAGAACCCCGGCAGGAGGTACTACGCTTGCGTTGATACGATGGTCAGTGTAATTTCTTTTGAAATTTTTTGTTCATTCATTCTTCCTATAGAACTCTATCTGATTCGTGTGTGTTTGAAAAACCTCCAGAATGGATCTGGGTGTGGCTATATGGAATGGTATGATAATCCTTTGCCAAAATTTTGGAGTGATCTGATTGGAGATAGACGATATGAAGTATGGAGGTTGCGATCGGGACAAAAAAGAGATCCTCTATCTAAAGAAATAGGAAGGGACACTAGGCTGCAGGATCTGGAAGAAGAAGTAAGACAGAAAAGTGCAGAGATAGCTATTGTGAAGGCAAAATATGAAAACTTCATGTTCATTTTTGTTGTATTTGTATTTGGTTTAGTTGCTAGCAAGATTTTAATGCAGTAAACAGTGATTCTTTTTAGTTAATTTTAATATTGTCGTTGGACACAACTTAATGTAGACATGTTGCTTCGTATATAATAAATTTCAGTCTAATATTTTTGTGCATTTGGAATACCAATAACCACACATGAGATTTTTTTTCATCTAGACATGTTTCTTCACACAAACATAGGACATAGAGGTAATACTAGTGCCTTTCAATCCGTACAGATAATACTCACCGAAATTAAAAAGATTTATCTTGAAACAAACTCCTATCCAGCTGACAACTACTATTCATCTTTTCGAACTAACATCTCGGCAACGTGCCTGCAAATAAAATATTATGAAATTGTCAGTATCAGCATGTACATAATTTAATCTAGACATGAGTAACAACACGTACTTAGGATGATCTTTGCATTTTAGGCTCCGCCGTGTGTGTCCAGGTAATTTGCAAGCACTACACACGCCTTTCTTCTTCTTTTTAGATCGCTCGTCGAACGATAATGGTCTACCATTTTTCGACATGTCGCCATGTTTCCTCTTGCCTTTATTTGGAGCACCTTTTGGCTTTAGTTTATCAGGGTCACCAACTTTAGTAGCATGCATTGTACAACCGACTTGATCCGTATTGGACCAGCTCTTCGAAACACGTGATGCTTTATCATACACCTGTCTATTTGATATCATGTTCTCAAAATATGCCTTCATCTCTTTGTACAAGACTGGGTCATTGCATGCTACATGTAGAGCTTCAGAAGATAACACACTGTGCTATGTATATCTGCTTTGCTCCTCTGATCCAGAAAACCTCCATTCAAAGAGATCGCTTGTGCGGGTTGCTGGCAAACCCACTTTTGCTTTTTTCGAGAATCGCTTAAGGACTAGACACTCCCGTATTTCAACAAAATGCGGCTCCTTCAGAACGAACAAGATATGCTTACAAGGGAGACCCTTACGGAACATCCTTCGGCAGCTACACTTTATAACCTCATCGGGATTGCTCGGCGTATAATCCACATAGAACCTGCTCTCATGTTTTTTATTCCATGCCACGATGAATTGCTGAGAGTCGTCATTACCTCCTGCGACCTTTTTTCTGAAAGCACTATGTTATCGATCTTGTTCAGTTCCTCTTGCAAGATATAGAAGTTCGCTGGAGTGAAGACATTTGCCGTTGCTTTCTCAATATCCTTTGAGCTAGTTACTGCCACCGGTTCAGTCTGTGAAGTCGTGCAGTCATCACGCGCCTCGTTCTCACGAATACGGACAATAGCATTCTCGTAGTGTAGAATAAGATCCACGACGGTCATCCCATAGTCTAGGTGAAGATGGAGGGATGAGTTCAGACTTTCGCTTCTCTGGTTACTTTTCATGCCTAGCCAAAATCCCTCGGTGAGGTACGCTGCTGCCCATAGTATTTTCTTGGTGTACATCCTCTTCAGCCAGGATTTTGTTCTATCTGTCTGCCATTTGCAAACAAATGCGTGCCACCTTTCCTCAAATACAGTCTCCGTAGTGGTGTAATATAGACGAGATCGAAACTCTATCAGCGAATTGAAACTTAGGTGTTTCACCATGTTTTTCTCAATGTGCCAAGAACATATACGGTGCCACACGTCTAGCAAGACCCTGCGAATAACTCTCATCATCGCAGCATCCGCATCCGTGATTATAGATCTGGGATGTTGCTGACACATTGCTTGCAGAAAAGTTTGAATCAGTGATATGCTGGAGCGGTGTTGATGTAGAGCTCGTTGGGAACGCTAAGAGGAAGGTATGATGAGCACAACAACAAGTTTCTCTCAGTTATGAAACCAAGGTTTAATCGAACCAGTAGGAGCAAGGAAACACACCAAAGGTGTTGCTAGCTGAGCTTTGGCAGGGCGCACTACAGGTGCTAGTAGCAACATGGAGACCTGCACAACACAACCACAGAACTTTGTCCCCAACTTTCGATGAGGTTGTCAATCTCACCGTGTTTTGCTGAAAACAAAGGATTAAATGTATCGAATGGAAAGAAGTAAAAGTTTACAGAAAGTAAACACAAAACAGTAAACAGTTTGTAGATTGAATGTAAAAGACAAGGACCAGGATCCATAGTTCACTAGAGGTGGCTCTCCTTAAGATAGATAACATGCTGGGTGAACAAATTACAGTGGGGCAATTGACAAACATCGAGAAAGCAATACATGCATATACTAATCATCTTGACTCCTTTGGAACTTGATTGGGCATTACAACATTATACATAGACCGCCATCCAACTACATCTATGACTAATAATCCATCCTCAGGTTATCATCCGAACCCCCTCCGGTATTAAGTTGCAAGCAACAAATTATTGCTTTACGAACTACGTGTAAAGTAAACAATACGATTGTTCTATGAACAAAGGATTGTTGTTTTCTCCCTAGTAGCAACAGCATATCTAGTACCTTAGAGATTTCTGTCACTTTCCCAGATTACCAGAGGCATGAACCCACTATCGAGCATAAATACTAACTCTTGGAGTTGCTAGCATCTACTTGGCCAAGATAGCTACTAACAACGGAAAGCATGCAAGATCACAAATAACAAAGACATTATAGGATCAATAATCAATCTGAAATAGCATCTCAATATCCATCGGATCCCCGCAAACACAACATGTAGAATTACAAATAGATGATCTTGATCATGAACGGAGCTCACAAGATCTAGACATGAAAGCACAAAGGAGGAAAACCAGCCATCTAGCTACTACATGGATCCGTAGTCCAAGGATGAACTACTCACGCATCACACCAGAGGCTTGCATGGTGATGAAGAAGGCCTCCAGGGTGAATTCCCCTCTCTGGCAGGGTGCCGGGAAGAGCTTCAGATCCCTCCCGATCTAGGAATGGAGATGACGGCGGCTACAGACTCTTTCGTGGATTTTTGATCGGGCACTTAGGGTTTACGTCCCGAGGGCATCTTATAGGCGGAAGGGGAGGCCGAGGGGGTGCCAGGGCCCACCACACCACCCCCTGGCACGGCCAAGCCTGGCCGCGTGGCCAGGTGGTGTGGCCGGCCTCTGGCCCTCTCCATCTCGTATTCTGGCATCTGATGACTTCCAAAAAATAGGCACTTTGGCTTTTGTCCCTTCCAATTCCGAGAATATTTATTTTCTGACTTTTCTGGAACCAAAAACAACAGAAAACAAGCAACTGGCACTGTGACTCTTGTTAATAGGTTAGTCCATGAAATCATATGAAAAGTACTCCAAAGTGTGGACAAAACACAAGAAAATGGATAAAACCAAGCATGGAACATCCAAAATTATAGATACATTTGCAATGTATCAATCAGCCAAACATATGTTGCCTCTATCTCATCCGATAAGATTGCAGAGGCAAAAACAGTAGTCTTACGATGATTGTTCAGACCAACAAACGGAACAAAAGGCATACCATACCGGTTCATCTTATAGGTGTTGTCAAACACGAGGACGTCGCCATAATCCTGGTAGTCTAGACGCGACTGAGCATCACACCATAACAAGCTTTTCAAACAGCCCTTTGAATCTATATCATACTTGAAAAAAAGTCAGGGAACTTCTTCTTTCTGGCCTCCATAATGCTGATGGCTGTAGTAGCATCGCCATCAGCCAACAACTTCCTCTTCTCTCTACAACACATATTGTACAAATCTTTTCTCGTAAATACAACCTTACTATAGCGGCCGTATTTGCTGATGAAGGAACTCATAATCATATGCTTTCTAATCCCTGCGGCTGCCATTGCTATGATCTCGGCTCTCTGGAAATATTTTATCTTCCTATGAGACCATAGAAAAGGAACTTCGTCTGGTCTAGCTAATACATGATTATGGTTGTCACGGAACCTTACAACGATCCATTTACCAGTTCCTAGATCACGCCTCACAGCCATCTCCGCTTTGTAGTTTCATCGAGACTCTGGTCTTAACCTTCGGGTGCGATTCTCCATGGTCAGCAACTTCTTATCACGTTTCCCTTGCCTGGAACATACAAACCGTCTCCTACGAACTTCTCTATTCTTCTCAAACTTGCATTTGTTCTTCTTGGTCCTGCTCTTTTGAATGCTGAATCCACGATCTCTAGCGTAGCTATTGTAGAAATCATAAGCCACCGCTTCTGAAGCAAAAGTCATCTCTATTATCTTCTAGTGCATTTCCCCTGTCACTTTTGAATGTCCGGAATCATCGTCAATTTCCACCTTATATTTATCCTCCACCTCAGGGTCTCCAGTGACCTATAAGAAGAACAAATATAATTAAACTAATGTTTCCATTCAATAGTTCACAAAAAATATGATAGTGACATACAGTACTCATGTTTACTGAGTATGATCCAATAGAATGTTCAGTTGTCTCCAAATCTGAGTCACCATAATAGTCATAAGCATTATCACTAGCAAGTAATACATGAAACAACAAACAAATAAAGATCTTAGTTCTGCTTTTATCATTATTGCAACCATTGCACGTAACAAAAAGATTAGCTTTACCTCACTAATAAATTCTGTGTCCAATTCATCATCATATTTTTTCTCTCTGTCAACATCGTCAATCTCCACCTGACAATTTAAATAACAATTAATACCAAATTTAATCACAAACCTAAGAAAAACCGTAAATATGCCACTCACATTTTCTTCTTCGGCATTGCCATCAGCATCTTCTTCCACTTCGACGGACTCGTCGTCGAAAACTATGTTCTCATACAAAGACCGATCAACCTCTTCCGAGCTAGAGTATTCATCCTCTGTGTACCCATAATCTTCAAATATCCTACTTGATTCCGACATCACCTGTGCCAGTGTGGAAATCAAATCAAAAACCGATTATGCCTACAATTTCTATGAGCACTACATGCAATAGGGGGAAGGTATTACCTCTCAAACCACGAAGATCAATGGAGATGTAGGAGGTCAAGCAACCAGCGAATCAAACCCTAGGTTGGTCACTTGTCACGGTGACCTGATATCTGGAGGGCGGTAACAAAGTTAACCTTGTTTGTGAGGCCGCGTCGACTAGCCGTCGCTACGGAGTTAGGGTTAGGGTTCTGGCGGCTGCCCTTTTTAGATCAGAGCAGAGAGAAACTAGATTGGTTCAGGCGACCTCAGTGGCCTTCCTGGACTCTTTTTCCTGCGGCGACAGCGGTCTCGACCGGCGCCCTCCCACTTGTACGCGTGATTACAGGAGGTGGGACCGACACGCTCTCAGACTATGTACAAACCGACTCCATCTTGTATCGAATACGGTGGGGATACGCCGACGGTTACCGGGTTTCGGGTGGAGCTAGACACGGAACCTAACCCGCATGGGGTTTGTAACCCTTCAACTCATCGGCCGAAGGGGGGGCACTGAAGCAAGCCTCGTGCCAATATTCAAACACCATGGGAGCGACCAGTGCCTAGGTTGGGAAGCAGGTGTGGACATGAAAGCCATTAGTCCACGACGGTCCATATCCTCTTGGAGTAAGCGCATTTGGAAAGGATGTGCCTCGCCAACTTAGGGGCGCACTTAAAGAACTTACAATGCGACTGGTGGGGCCATCCTCGCTTAGTTAGATGATCAAAAGTCCACAGCCGGTTCTAGACGACGAGCCATAGAAAGAATACATTTTGGAGGGTCCACATCTTCCAAACTCTCTTCTCGAAGGAGCAAGGGTTGGAACCTAGGAATTGTGTGTTGTAGGAAGAAATGACCCAATAGAACCTGCTTGGAGACAGTCTCCAAGAGATGGAATCATTTACCCCACGAGAAGGTTGGACGTCCGAAAAAATCCACCATAGGAGGTTTCTCAATGTGTTCTGCTGTGAAGCTATCGATAGTGATGTCAGAGATCGATTTGACACCATCAAGGGTATTGTGGATCGTACGATTTTTGTGCTTTCAAGCCTCGAAGATATTGGGACGATTTAGCTTTAGCACTATCAAACCAAGATGATGACCATAAACACGTCTTCTTACCATCTCCAACGATTAACCACAGTTGCGGTGTTAATGAGTTGCATATGAGGCTATCACACCGATAGTTCGGCGTCTCTCTCCCGGACCAAGGCTTGTCCGGAGCCACCCACTCATAGCATAGCTACCGTAGAAGTAGAGGTCGTGAAAACTTGCCCAACTCAAGGATTCCTGACCCACACAACGCCGGGCGACAAACCTACTACATGTTGATTACAAAAACTCCCCGTGAAAAAAGTGTTCAATGCAATTGTTTGAACGAAAGCTCTTAGAGCATCTCTAGCCATGCCCCCAGGAAGGCCCCCCCAAGACCACCTTTTTCGTTTGGACGACGAAAATTAGCCTACTTGTACCCCCAAGAGCTCGTTTTCGCGGATTTGGCATATTTTCCATCTGGCAAACTCAGACCACCCTCAGCCTGCCGAGTTTCCCCAGGGGCTCCGGATGTAGTATTTTCGCCAATTTTGGCCCACTGTCATCCTCTCTGTCCTCCCTCCCCCACTAGCCCACTCTTCTCCTTTTCTCCCTCTCTCTCCTCCTTTTCTCCCCCGGCCACCGGTCATTTATTCTCATTGCCCCCACCAACCGCCTAGGATGCATACGGCTGGAGATATTTTGACCCCCAGGCCAAAATACGTTCGGATTGGACCAAATTTTTATCCGGAAATAGTGCCGAAGGCCACCAACAAGTGTTGATGCTCTTAGGGCATCTCCATCGGGCTAACCCAACCAGCCCGGGTGCATCCGAACGCGTCAGTGCGGACGTGTCGGGCGTGCACGGCCTCCCAGCGGCCCAACCCATCAGGACCGATGCGTCCGGCTCGACCCATCCGTGCACCCAATTTGCGGAACGGTCATGTCGGCCTAGACAGCGCGCGTGGCCTCCCGTGTCCGACTATCACCTTTGGCGGTCCCTCCCGCCAGTGGCACATAGACCACTCCACTTCTCCCTTCAAAAACCCTCGTCCAAATTTCCACTAGCGGGAGCGGTGGGGAAGGCGATGGATCCTGTTTCCATGGTTGATGTTGCTCCCTCTGGTGTTCGTGTTGCCAAGAAGCGCGGCCAGACGAAGAAGCTTGCCAAGGACCCGACGTCGGAGGAGCGGAAAACTGAGGCGGAGAAGCGCGCTGGCTGGCAGGTTATGGCGCGAGCTCGAATCATTGCATCCAAGCTCGACAGGAAGCGCCGGGAGTAGAACGAGCACTTCCTCACCACGCGGAACAGGGCCAACCACAACAAGCTGGTAGTGGATGCCGCCAAGCACGTCGTGAACATGATAAAGAAGGAGGCGTTGACCACCGCTTTCGGTGGCACCATGTCCTTCGGTGGCGGAGGCGTCGCTATTCCCGGCCTATCCATGGTCGGCGCATCCTCTACCAGCTCCGTCACGTCCACGCCTTGCGGCCAGCCCAATACGCCAGGCCTGCGCACACCTTCGCTTGGAGGCCACACTAGGATCATCGCCTCGCTCTCCCGGTTCATCCATCCCTGCACGGCGTTGTCGGAGGCGAGAGAGCCTGCCATCAGCCTCAACCGCACTCCAACGACCGCGGACACAACCTCGGAGGTGTCGAAGAAGCACCAGTCCATCTCCGCCACGGACATGCCAGCGCCAGCCAACCTGTTCGGCGGAATGCCCGACGCACTGCTGACCACCGACGACACGGTATGGTCGCAACATTTGTTTGCCTTTGCCAGTATAGTGCTCCTGCCTCTTTATCATGGCCAAATTGGGTGTAGGATTTCGTGGCCAACGATGCCGAGGACGTCGTGCATGACATGATCAGTGAGGGTGGCGACAGCTATGGCGAAGATGTAGAGACCTAGCAAGAGACCCAGCAAGATGCCTACAACATTGCGGACGAGTCATTGTTTGGAAAAGATGGCGCTTCCATGGGCGAGGGGGTCATGGCTATGTCACTTGCAGCGTCGCTTGTCGACAGCAAAAAGTTGAGCCAACGAACTTCGAGCTACACCATCGACAAGGACAAGATCCTATGCAAGGCATTGATGGAGATTTCGTAAGATCCAGTATGCGACGCCGAGCAAAAGGGATTTGCCTACTGGAAAAAGGTGGGAAAGTTCTTCCATGAGCATAGGAAATTCGGAAAGGACGCATTCTATAGCGATTGAAATGAGCTCTCTCTATCCACAAGCGATGATGCACCATTCATGCTGAGTGTAGCAAGTTCCAATGCTAATACAAGATGGCGGTGAAAAGGAAAATAAGCGGCATGATGCCAGTTGATATGGTAAAACTTCTTCCTCTCCTTGTCGGTGTCTTGCATATGCATTGAGGCATTGTTGGCGTCCATACATGTAGGTCATAAAAGCAATGGAGCACCTCAAGAAGGTGAATGAGAACAAGACCTTCATGTTGTCCCATTGTTGGACGTTGATCAAGGACTACAAAAAATGGGAGACTAGCTATGCCCTTTGGAAAAAACTTTACAACAAGAAAAAGGGCAAGAGCAATGCTTCTACGGGTGGTGTCATCGACCTAGACGATGGTAATGACGAAGGCTTTGCCAACCCTATAGGCGCATGTGCCCGCCGGCCTGGAGGCCACAAAGCTATGAAGGACGACATCGCCCGCCAGGCTAGTTCCTTGGCATTCCAAGAGACATTGAAGAAGATACTAGAGAAGAAGGATGAGACCATCGCCAAGAGGGAAGATAGGCCGCGTAAAGATAAAGAGGCCACTGCCAGGACCTTTGTCGAGCTCTAGACGAGGTCTATCGAGGTGGAGGAGGCCAACACCAAGGCCAGACTAATGGAGATTGAGGCCAAGGCAAAGGTGAAGGAGGCCGAAGCCAAGGCCAGGTCTAGGGTGGTGGAGGCAGAGGCCAAGGAGGCCGAAGCTAAGGTTATGGCTGAGAAGAATGACATCATGCTCACCGACCTGGACACCATCCCCGACTTCGATCGCAGGGTTTGGGTCGCGCGTAGGCAGCAGACCATCCGGGCTCGCGATGCTTGAACGACAATGACAACGACGACTTCAACTTTTTGGGTAGAGAAGCTGACGTTCTTTTGGACATTATGTATAATATAGTCCCCTTTTGCATATTTTGAGATACACTGGCCACTTGTTGACGATACCCAAAGGGCGGTGATATACGTCCGTTAATTTATTTGATAGTCAATTTATGTGCTATTGTCTGTAAATTTGAGTGTTTGAGTTGTGACAAAGCCTTGGCAATCGATGACGCCAAGAAACGCCAGGACAGATAGATGGTCGCGCCGCTGGGCGTGGTTGGCCGGACAGACCAAACCGCGACCCAAAAGCGTCTGTGGCCCGACCCAAACGGACAGAAATGGGCTGTCCCCTGTTTGGATCGGCCCCTGTGAAGATTCCCTTAGCTATACGAGAATGCACGCGTGTAGGATGTAAAAATAAATTGGTAAACACGATTCGACATTAAACTCTATTATGAAAACCTCTTCGCCAAAAGGAAAAACCCAAACCGAAAAAGGATCGTACAGCGGCACAGGCTTTGGTGCGTTTTCGCCAATGTCTGCTACCGCTGGTGGTACTAGGCCTGCCTCCGTTTCTCCCCACTCGGGGTGCACAAGCGCAGCGCTGCCGCTCTAGCAAGAGACAAACCACAACGCCCTACACATCCTCCCTCGGCCTGCCAGAGTGCCAGTAGCCTTTGCCTCCGATTTCAAAAAGAGCCTCTGCGGTCGGTCTATTCGGTTTGATTTTGCTTTTGGGAAAAGGTGGATGTTTGTGGCTCTGTCCTAGCTTGCTTGGTCTCTCCGTGTCAGCAGCAATATCCACACGCCTTAACTGATTTGACCTTGCCTTTTGTTAGAGGGAGATGGGTGCGGATTTGACGCTTGCTGGTGTGTGACATGATGTCCTGCTCTGCCCAAACGAGGAGATTTGTCAAAAGATATATGCCACTCAGTATATTATTTCTCACAGATTTAAACCGTAAAAATCGTCTAGAGACATGCTACCTCCGTTTTAAGGAATAAAGCTCACACGTATTTAAAAGCAAATTTTGACCGAATAAATAGAGCAACTAAAACTTGATTATATTGGGTAAAATTAGTTCGTATTGAAACACACTTTGTAATGATGCTAATTTTGTACTTCTAAAGAATGTTGGTACTCAAAAGTTGGGTGCCTTCTAAAGAATCTTGTATCACTCTGAGGAATATCTTCTCAGAACTGTGTTCAAAATTGGAGGTATTTGGATGATTTTCGTTAGTTTTGTCTGATACGACCATGGAAGGCAAGAGTCAACACCACACGACGACCGGGAAGTTGAGGGCAGAGACACCCACTCCAGGACCGGAGCTTCAGTTTCGTCAGATTCAACCATGGAAAGCGAGAGTCAGACACCCTTAGATGGCCCCTACCCTCACTGGTGTTGTACTTCCCGGTCGCCTCCGCCACGCTATCGCCCGTGGCCGCTAGCCGTGGCGATGTGAAACAATTGTGTTTAACCTTTGGGGATAGTGTGGTTGTTAATGGACCACAGAAATAGATGCAGCCAACTACTTCCTCCGTTCGGAAATATAAGATGTTTTAGCTTTGTGAATAGAATGTATCTAAACATTTTTTAGTGTATAGGTTCATAGATGTTCGGAGTGAACCTATACACTAAAATACGTCTAGATACATTCGATTCACAAAGCTAAAATGTCTTATATTTCCGAACGGAGGGAGTAGTCAACATGCTTATGCGTTACCAATGATACGACCAAGTCAACCAAACAAAGTGTATAAGTATAACACCCAGCCCTAGAGGCTGCTCCGAGATGGAGGGGAGAAGCTGCAGGTTAGCAAACACCTCCCATAAAGAATGACAACGGGTTTGGCCAATAGTGTTGCACGAGTTCTAAGCAGGCCGCTCCCTGCCAATCAGGCGTGGTTGGGGAAACGACCAAGATCGATCAGCACATGTGTGATGTATGATTGGCATACGAAAGCTATGAAAGCACATGATGCTTGATCAAACGATTGGAAAGCTTCCGGTCGAATGCACTTAAACTCTTAGAGCATCTCTAGCAAATTCCACATAAATTGAACCTGCAAAATGCGGATCGATAAAACTAAAAAATATTTTTCGTTGTAAATTTAGGGTTGCACAAGATAGATACAGGATATATAACAAAATCCTCGACGGCCCATCGCACAACTCCTTTTCTTTTTTTCCAATTATTCGCTTCACCGCTTGTCTTCTTCCTCCGACCAGACCACCGTTCATGTGCTCGCCCTCGCCCGGCCTCCCAGCTGCCTGCGCATCCCCCTGGTCGCGCATCTGCTCGCTCGCGCCCGGCCTCCTGCACACTTGCTCAAGGGTGCCACCATAGATAGTCCAACAAGTCAAGATTTCGCGGGAAATCGACTATAATCAAACCTCCTCGACATGAATCGAGTCTCCTCGTCGTGGAAACGAGCTCAGGAGTCATTGGCGCTGGCGCAGACGGGAGCGCTGACTCCTTTCCAGTTCACCTCAGAATCAGCCAAAAAGCTTGTTCTATATATGGTGTACACGGCTGATGATATTGAGGCCACTGGAAAATTATACTATAGCTTAAACGTGAGCAAAAGCGAGCCATCTGGGGCCATCTGCCCGCTCGCGCGTTTGTGGCCGTCTGATATTCACTTTGAGTCATCTCAACCGTGCAGTTTCATGTGTTGAACGATGTCTTACGAGATGGTCCCTCCTGTCCCCGCTTCCACCCCCACCCCCATCCCGTTCCCGTTCCCCTCTACCCGAGCTCATGAGTCCCCAGCTCCCGCCCATCCCAGTCCCTCCTCAGTCTCCCATAGCAACATGCACAGCCCCCTCCGCCACCGATCTCTCTCTCTCTCTCACATCCGCTCCCTCCACTCATGATAACCTCTTCTCCCATCATCTCCTCCCCTCCGGACCCAATGCAGCCCCTTGCATGAAACCCTAGCATAGGTGAAGCACCAGTTGTACGGGGTTGAGATGGCACCTCCGTGTCTGCTCCTCCTCGCCTCTGGCATCCCACCGATGGCTGGGACTCCACCCCGGTGCCCCTCCTCTCCCACTGGACCCTCTTTCCCCGGCAGCTCCTCCCTCACGGTCAAGCTCCGTCGCTAGGTACTTTCCCTCGCTGGTCTTCGCTTCTTGGTCGCTCACCCTCGCAGAAAGGCGTCGCCCGGAGCTTGCAGGCGACGCCTTCGGTTCTTCCAATGCGCCCTTTCATTTCCCATGGTGCGTTCTCCTCGGCATGCAGATTGCTACCATCGGATCTACCGAGGAGGAGACCGCTGACGTTGCCTATGATGCCATGGATTTTACCAAGTATTGACATATCTGGTGGCCATCCTCACCGTGTTCCCTTTAGCATAGTGATTCAATTTTATCGACTTGGTTTAGAACTGGAGAATTAGTCTGTGAGTGCTGATGGACCTGATGCCCTTCTGCCGGAAACAGTAGGAATAGCAGCCCTCGCCTCAGGTGATTAATTTCCCATACCCAATAGATCTACAATTTTATCGTTGTAGTCTATAGTTAAATTATTGATGAGACAAAATATTATAGCTATGTACAATAAGATGGGGTATGGCAAACTCTCCTTAAAAGAAAATATGCTGGCTCGCATGCGTTATCCTATGTTCTATGGAAACCTGAAGACTCACATTTCTAGACTGGTCTAATGGTGACAAAGAAACGTTTCTTCCGCTTTGGAAAGTTTTCAATTAAGGATGGATCTGAGATATGTTTCTGAGAAGATAAATAGCTAGGTAATACTACACTTCTAGAACAGTATCCTGTTTTGTATAATTTTGTTCGTCTTAAGGGTGATAAGATCGCCGAAGTATTGGAGTCTTCTCCACCTAATGTGACATCAGAAGGGGTTTAATTGCACCTAGGCTTACTTCCTGGACTGCCTTGGTTCAACGCGTGACGTTTGTCCATTGAGTGCCCGTGGCCGATAAATTTCAATGGGAGTTAAATGTGAATGATCAATTATGGGTCAGTTCTATGTAAAAGCAATGGTCCAAACAATCTTACCGGTTGATAGCCATAGGAAAATCTGGAGAATGAAGATAGCATTGAAAAATAGATTTTCGCTTGGCATGTAGATAAGAAATATGATTTCTGTCACCATGATGAGATAATTAAGTATTTGTTTTTCCAATGCAGTTTGTTCGGTCTATATGGTCAGACACCCAAATAGCTTCAGACTTGTCTCCTCTGACTAGTGTTGCCAATGTTTTTGGAAATTGACTACATAGAACTGATCACAAGTACATAATTCTTCTTAGGATGGAATGATTGCCATTATTTGGTCGCTATGACTATGCAGAAATGATAGTGTTTAATGTACACCATGCGAAGTTTCATGACCTTTTTATGGAGGTGTGTACGCGCTTGAAGGATACAGCGAGAGACTTATTTACCTGGCATGGATGGCAGCGTAATCTACGAATTGTCCCTCCACTTCCTTGGGCGTTGTTTACAGTTTCTAATTATGATTTGTAATTTTACCTGTTTTCTGCTACTCTATCTCTGGATTCGGATCGGCTATGTGCATCTTAGTTATGCAGAGGCTGAGTATAAGGCCGTTATAAAAAAAATATATTTTCACCATGTTTTAGCTCGGAGAGGCATATAAACACTGTAGAAATTCAAAAGCGTGACAATGGATGCTGCCGTCAGCCCCGACAACTTCGCATGCAGGGTGGTAAAAGGCCGAATACCGCGGGTGGAGAAGCAGGGGCCTGATCGACGACACACGCAAAAACCCAACACAAGGGGATCATGCCTTTTTTTTTTTGCTGAAACGAAGGGCACATGGCATGCCCTAGCTAGTTCTCACGCACAAGGCCAAGTGGTGGCTGCTTAATGTTCTTCCTGTCCTCCTCGCCCCGAACACGAAAATACTTCCTGCACTTTGTCCTTCTCTCGCTCCTTTTCTCCATGTGCACATTACGATATGTTCAATCACCTGACCACCCCGACTCCGTGTAAACTGGATGGACGTCTGCCACTCTTCACTAACGTATACTACCATCCCACGTACGGCTCCGGTAAATCCTGGAGGAGAGTTCATGCCAACATACATATATACGTTGACGTACGTAGTAAGCCGCCAGGAGAGGGGACTCTGAGAGAAAAACCCATTTAGGGTTCCACACCCCTCGCCGGCGACATCGCCGGCCCGCTCCGTCTCCGGTGGCCTTAGGGCCTTGGAGGTGTGGCGGACCACGGCCTCTCGCTGGTGGGCGGTTTTTGTTCTTTGTTTTGTCTGCTTTTTAGTTTTTTTAGGATGTTGAGAGGACGACTACGTCCTGAAATTAGAATAAGGTCCTTCCCGCTCTATCCTCGCTCCGATGGTGCATCTAACGCTAATGGATGGCGCGTGGAGTCGTTCGTCCGGTGGATCTCCTGAGATTCTGTCAGTTTTCGTGTCCATCAGTTTGTTTTCAGGTCAGTCTCTTCCGTTCTACTGATGTTATCATTGGCGATGGTTGCTGCTCCAGTGCGCTGGTCTATTGTGGCCTTAGCACGACGACTTCTCGTCTGTCTACTACAACAAGCTCTACTACGACAAGTTTTGCCCGGCTCCAGTGATGGAGGGGTGAGGACGATGGCGCGCCTTCGACTCACGCTAGTGTTTGTAATCGTCGCTAGGTGGTCCAGTGATCTATTTGTAATTTTTATTACTTTTGGGTCTTTGTACTGGTGATGATGATTATTAATAGATAGGTGGAATTTCGAAAAAAAATATAATAAAAAAAATACATATATACGTTGGCTCACAGTTCATTTATATCCAGAAGGCAAGAGTTTTCGTGATGCTGGCCAAGTCACGGATCCACCAACAGGAGAGGGAACAAGGAAAACGAAGTAAAAGTTGGGTCTGTCCCTCCATTCACGAATCTCCTTTCTCCGATCTCACACGCAGTCGCTTCTTGCTGGTAATCATTCACGGAGAACGCAGCATGAAGCACCGGCACGCTTCCATGTGTATTCAGACGTACAATAGATAAAGCAACTATCCATACACCGTTTACAAGTTACGAGAAATTGGACAACAACACAGTCGTGCCCAAACTGATAAGCGAAGCGGAAGCACTCGAAATTTAGAGAAAGAAGGCGCCAGACACTCAAGGGCTGGAAGGCAGAGTCACGGAGATGCGTCGCGCTGTCTTTAGTAAGAGTCGAAGCATAGCATCTAGCCTCTCCACGTGTTGCTGTCAACGCAACTGGTGCCACTGCTGTAAAAGTGTGAGGAGTTTAAAAACTAAGTTTCTGGCACGCCGAAGAAAAACATTTTCAATCACCATCTTATATGTATAATTCAGAGTGTGTAAGGCATACACCAATCAGAAGTGGCGATGCCTCTTGTCGGTATAGTTCAATTGGGTCTCCAGAAACTCACCGAGATATTGAGCCTGCCAATCGAGGCCCAAAGATTTTAGGACAAAGTTCCACAGAAACCTAGCTACTAGACGGGTGAACAATACGTTGGTTTCCGATACCGACAACCCACATAATGGGCATAACCCATCCCCTAGCCCATGTCGCTTCGTCACCTCAACCCTAGGAGGAAGATGATGCCGTAGTAGATGCCATACGAAAATCTTCGTCTTAGGGGGAGAGGTGCTTTCCAAAACGGTTTGGTCCAACACACGGAGGGCACTCTAAGTAGGACATTGTTCTAAGCTAACCGAGAAAACCCCCGAGGGGATCAAACGCCACAAAACAGTGTTCGCTGACTCCAATATAGAGGAAGGTACGGAAGCCCTAAGCTCGTCCCATGTTGTGGTCTCTACCAGGCCAAAGGTTCTACTGAACATACTATTCCATGCCCCTCCTGGGTCGCGGCTGCTACACTTAATGAAGGTTCTAAGCAGATAGCGAAGAGGTTAGGATAAGCCTCCCCGCGGGGATGCTCGCCAAGCCATGGGTCCATCCAAAACACGGTACCCTCCCATTGCTAATGGAGAAGGTAATCCCGCGACAGATCTCATGCTTGATCTCCTGGATAGACCACCCGAATTGGGAGCCTTAGGGCATCTCTAACCCATCCACAAAAAACGGTTAGAGGAGTACAAATCGGTAAGAGACATACCTAACCCATCCCCAAAACGGTTAGAGGAGATAAAATTTAGGAGTCGGATGAGTAAAACCGGCCGCGGAGGAGTAAATTTAGGATTCGGCCACCCACTCTAGATAAAACTCCTGGCTCCTCCCCCGTCGCACCCATTCCCGTCGGTGTTGCCGCCGGTGACCGCCATACCCCGCTGTCCCACCCCGGTCCGTGTGTCGCCCTCCATCCCACCTCTCCGTCACTCGCCGCTTCTTGCCATCGTCGTAACCGATGAGGGGATCGAGTTTTTGCCGACCGTCACCTTGATTTCTTCCAAATTGGCCACCGTCGGGATCGATTCATCGCAACGCGGAACCGACGTCACCTCCGGTGACCACGTCAACCTGCCGCAGGCTCCCCGGAGGCCGACCACCACCGATGTAGGGTCGAAGCTCGCCCCCTTCTCCTCGCCCACCTCAGATCTCGTGCGGCCTGCGGTTGGCACCGCCTGCCCCGCCATCCCCCGATTTGGTTTGCGCGCGCGATCTCTGGCCAAAGTTGGAGGATGCAGGGCCGGTCTCCGTAGAAGCTCCAGCCGGTCGCAACCAACCCATTTGGAATATGGTGTTTTTTCCTCCTTTTCTTAATGTAAAAGGAGTTGTGACTTACTTGATTTTTGCAACAAATGAAGTACAAGAAATTCGACATGGAAAGAGGACAAAGACAATGAGTTGTATTTTGCATGACACTATCAAACTCTTGTAGGTGATGCATTATACAAATAGAGTGGTGTTCGTCACCGGTACAATTTTTTTGGGAGAAAATTCATAAGAATTTCAATGAAAAGACAAAAGGAGAGGGTAGATCGGTTTCATCGATCTTAAATAGATGGCACATTCTTGTTATGCGTTGGAGTGCATAACTCGAATACATTGGTTTGTGTCGGTCTGTATCGGTTTGCATCGGGTTAGAGAAGTATGTATTCTGTATGTATCGATTGTATCGGGTTATATTGGTATGTATTAGATGTATCGGATTGTATCGGTATGTATTAGGTGTATCGGTTTGGATCAGTATGTATTGACTACTTTATATAATATATACGTTTGTATGGACCTATTGCATTGCAAATAAGAAAAAAACAGTTTTACTCCTCTAAATATAGGGGTTCGGTTAGAAACCGCTAAACTTTGGAGGAGTATTTTTGCTACTCTAAGTTTTACCGTTTACTTCGCTGAAGTTTTAGGGATCGATTAGAGTGCCCTTAGCTATTTTGTCTAAACCAGCTGTAGAGACAAACCTCATTCCTCTCTCCCAATACACCACACTCTCTCCCAAATTCAGCACACACATAGAGATTACGATTAGAGAGAAAATCGGAAACAAATTCTACGGATCTCGGATCTTTGGCTAGGCAGGACAAGGTGATGCCGCCGCTACGATCTAGAACGCGGCCGGCCCAGTTGGCTTGCAGTCCAGCATACTATACACATTACCACGAGCCTGTAGAGCCATAGCCTTTGACAACTCGTGGTAACAGTTAACTAATCATAAAATGTCAATTAATTAAAGCAAAGACTACTGATCTATCCTAGTAATCGTTTCCCTGGGAGTGATTTGCGCTGGACCACGGCGGTAATGATGGTGCCTGATCATCGCTCCTTTTTGTTTTCAATTACTCATGATGATTACATTACCGGGGGCCGATGATATCTTGATGGCCGTCGCGAAAGCATGATTTCCCTCCAGGGCACCGATGGATGTGGAGGCATGGTCCTCACACCCCAATGGTCAAACAATGGGATTATCATAGGGTGTTAGCTTTTTGGTCCCGCTTTCCTTGTTGTGACTGAAAAGGTTGGCACTGCTTTAGCAGGTGTGGTGGGTTTGAGGTCAGAGTCTAGGTTACTAGCGAAGCTGAGTATGTATGCAATGTGGTGACTTTTTTCTTTAGGTACAAACTACAAACCCGATATGATCTTCCGATATTTATGTTTTGTATATGGTAGACAAGTTTTCCATGGAGGGAATTTTGGTATAAGAATGTGAGTACAAATAACTTTCATTCTTTCTACATCAGAACACTAACTTTGTCACGAGGTGAGATTTTGGTAAAAAATAAATAAAGTTATGGACCTATAATGACAACTAAGAGAGAATCAACCCTAAAATAAAGTGTGATAAGACCATACATAGAAACTAGGTACCAATTACACTACAATTTTAATACTCGCTCCAATCCATAATATGTGTCACAGAAGTGTTGCTGATTTAGCAGCGACACTTATTATGGATGGGGGTATAACAAATGTTTGGTCTTCCATATTCATGTACTCACTCCGATCCATATTAATGTTCTCAGCTTTGTCTAAATTCAAATGTATCTATTTATATTTTAGTGCTAGATACATCCGTATCTAGACACACCTGAGATCATTAATTTGAATTAGAGGGAGTACAACAACTTTGTAATCTCTAGGTCAATTTTTACAAAGATAGTCTAATGAGATGGCATGATTATAATGATTAGCTATTATTTGATTCTAATTAATCTTCTCAAACTAGAGTCCAAGTGCGGATCTTATATTTACGAAAAGCATCCTTACAATAAATGCAAAGAAAAATTAAATATATATATATCTAACACACTTATTAAATAACCCACAGAAGCATAACTATTGAACAAAATAATTATTGATTTTCTTAGTAAATAAAATAATTGCAATTAGTTTATGTTATGTTTGATCTTATTTATAAACAAGGCCGTAAATGAGAAATTGGTGGCCCATTGCGAAATCTAAATTGAGGCCCTATATATTGAAACAGTTAATTTTTATGTAAACAAGTTTTTTCCATGTCGCAGTGGCAATACAATTTTCTACGTGAAAAGAGTCAATAATGGGAGAAATTTTCTTCTTCCAATGAACTTATTCTAAAAAGCATGTTGTAAAGCGCAATTTTTTTGACAATAAATCTTCATATCGGTTTAAAAATATTATATATTCAGAAAAGGTTATCTCATAAAGTTCTCATTTCAAGGTATAGTAGCCAATCCGAAGTATTTTTTGTGTTATTGTAGAATATAAAGGAATTAAGAAGAAGTAAATGAAGGGTTCCGTAACAGAAAACAAAAAATTTACTACGATGGAACTTTCTAACGCCCAATATCTATCTATGTACTAATACAGTAACGATCGGAGCGTATAGAATACATGCCCTTGTAGACCGTACGTGGTTAACATTCCGAGGGGAACGTGGTTGAAGTAGTCGAACTCGTAGCCGATCTCAAGGCCGCGAAGCTCCTCGCAGGTCACCCCTTGCTCCTTCTTCATCGTGCAGCAGCTCCGGCTCACGACATCCAAGGTGCCTCAAGTGAGACCCCTCGTGGTTTCGTACACATACCGTGCATGATGATGACATCTGACTCCTTGATCCCTGCCGGGAGTGCGGAAGTAGATCTCCGGCTTGAAATCCCTACAGCGCAACGACGTACTGCAGGTGCGGTGTCTCTTGCATGGCTAGTCCTTACTTGGGACCGTGCCAATGCATGGAGACGAGAGACAGAGAGGGAAGGATAAAGTCAACCAAAGGAATTCTCCAAATATTGGTGTGTCTAATCCCACCCATGGGCACCCCTTTATATAGGGGGAGGGAGGTGTGCTCTCCCCTCTGGCTTTCCCATGTGGGACTAATCAAGGGAGAAGGGGGATGCGCCATGGGCCTCATGGGCCGGCCGGCCAGGGGTGGGCCCCACCCCGCGCATAGCCCTAGGCTAGCCGGGTGGACCCCCTTGAGGCGGCTAGGCCTTGGCCCTTTATTTAGTCCTTGGCCCTTTCCTCTTGCGGTTTTCCCTCATGGGCCCTTTTTCCCTAGGAAGTTTGGCCCATTAGTGGAATACCCCTTCAAATTAGATTTTAATATTATATTTAATATTAATTACATTAATTAATATGTAAATTCATATTACAAAATCCGATTTGACTCGAAACACCTTTCGGTTCCCTTTCGATTTCCTCCGAATGAATTTAGAACTTTCCCGGAACGATTTTGGTTCTCTCACAAAACTTTTCCGGTTTCATTTTTCTCTTTCATATGGTGATTCCAACTTACACAGGATATCTAGCTCATCATACCCTTAAGTGTATTTTCCCACGGCTTAGGAATGGCATAGAAATGATCTCCATAAATGATCAATAGCGGGACTGGGATGCCCGTAATGACCCATGTGCATTCCACGATGATAATGTCGTTTGAACCGTAAACAGTCGTTTCCCATTCCCTTTGCCACTTGATACCTAGTTCACCCGAGATTTGATCTATGGAATCCCCATACCTTCATTTGATCTTGTTACTCATGAACTTGTTTTCTCGTTTTTGTGTCGTTGCATTCCGTGAACTAGTCACACGCTTGCAGCCTTCGTTAATGCAACGCCACCGAGATGGCCACATATGTATCTATCCGTTACATGGATTGGCAAATCCTGGTCTTGATATGTACTCCTCTATGCGCCCCTTTGGGAAACCTGAGTGGCACCTTTTCGATCACCCAGTCATGTTATGATACTTGATAACCATCTAAGCTCCCTCCAGAACGGTGATTTGCATTATCTCACGGTTTAAGGATCAGGTTGCAAGGTTTCCTTAGTTTATCATTAATGGTGAACTTTGTAACTAGATCTCATTAAGATATAACTAGTTGGGTTGTTTGTTTATCACATCATTCAACTAATGACGTGACCTCATTGTCAATTGGCATAAATGCCCATGATCTCGAAACCCTAGATCATCCTCATGACCAATGAACTAGTTAGCTAGAGGTAACTAGAGACTTGGTTTGTTTACATACCACACGTGTATTAACGTTTCGTATTAATACAGTTATAGCATAATATGAAACTATTATGAACTAATTGAGATATGACAATAAAAACTATTATTTATTTGCCTCTAGGGCATATCTCCTTCAGTCTCCCACTTACATTAGAATACAAATAATCTAGCTCGCATTTTCTCATCATAAACCATATTACATATGATTTTATTGATCATGCATGCTTATGGAAAACATCATATCCATGTTCTGTTTTACTAGATCATTATGTCTTTGAAAATCGTTAATGTCTTCCTAACTTTGACATTCATACCATTATCTCATAATGGGTTGAAGTATTCGTTTGGCAACAAAGTGAGACTTTGTTTCTAGTGTTTATAATAACGGTCGTTTTCACTATTGTCATCTAAACTTCGAAACACACTTTGCAATCCTTTGTGTATGTACGGCAGTTATGGCAGTAGAACGAGGCCGGATTCCAGGATCCTACAGTGACTTTAGATCAACCTCAAGGGCTTTCTCATGGGCACTATGCCCTAGGACACATCATTCTACGTTAAAGACGAACTAGTCCCGCCATAACAATATACATCACATCAGATGGTGGCTTTATACTTCTATATCTATGTAGATCCCAGTTCATGAAATGCAACTATGCCACTTACTTTGCTTCTTGCCATTTAAGTACAAACTTAATTCTGGTTCAATGATCAACTCAGGAATCACTTCAAGACATATTCTTATAGTTAAGAGCTTGAACTTCCAACCAGGACCTCGGGTCACGTTACGTCGAGTATACAATATGGTTGTATGGAAGAACCTATGACCGAGGCATAGGAAATGCAACACATATCTTTCCTCTGTTTAACAATCGTTGTAATACTAAGACTAACTCAATGCTTCATACAAGTGAGAACCTCTTTATTTCCCTTGTTCCATTCTGAACTACTACAGAATCTTATCTAGGATATTCTGAACATCTTCAAAATCAAGTTCAGGAACCATTCGACTATGATATTTATTAAACTTACCAATCTATCTTGATAGATCTCATTGTTTAATAACTTGTTCAACTTCATCCATATTTTCTAACTTAGATGTTATCAATACCAATGACATCATTCATATATGTTTTCCACATATCTCGGAATGATTTCACGCTCCCACTCAAATATGGCATCCATATATGAGATCCAAGGATTTCACTTAGCCCCTACTCAAAATATGTCTCTTACATATTAAGATTCGGCCAAGCTAATTAGCTCCCACTCAAATGCAGGTCCTCTTGATAATCTTGGACATTCCAAAATTCTTTGATCATCATCAAATTGAGAATTCCAGCTACGAGATTCCAATATCCATATATTGCTAGTGTAAATCCAATAGACTCAATCATCACTACAATTTTAGTCAACTCCTTGAATTTGTCTATATTTTGTGACAAATCGAGCTTTACGTCTCCATTAAGTTTCATTTCCATCTTATGATTTTGAAGTCATTCAGAAATATCAAGTAAACTTCTTTACTTAATAAGATCAAGTAACATATTACGTTGCAATCTTAAATGTAACTTAATATAGGATTTTATGACTCCTGGTCATTTCTCGCACTTAGATCCATCACACTTCTTTGTAATTCATAGGTATGTCTTATCCATAAACATGACAAGTGACTCAATAATATAATTCCGCAAACTTGTAGAATATATCGTTGAGTCCTACTTTCTTTAGTAAAAGTGTTTACTTAAATTTAATGATCATTATCATTAGTTTCTCCTCTTGTGAAGTTCGGTTTCACGAAAGAAATTTCGTTGCACTACTCAACAATCAGGAGGTAAGGTGAAATACATTGTTTTGATCTTTTACTTTCTTCCACCTGTATCTTCATCAAGACACATCAACTTTGGACAATAGCAGGTTTACCCCTTGTGGAACATGTATTCATAGTTGCCTCAGAATACGCTACAAAGACTTGTTTATTCGCCACGATTTCGAATTATCGAAACCTCTAGAAACTCAAACATGCCATAACTATTATGGTGTTGTTTCTACAAATCTTTAGATGTTCCTTTGTCTTTCATCAGAGTGTTTGCTCATTTTGATCTCTAACTCTAAACGACAACTATAACACCGATAAGAGATAATATTATAACACATATATATAATACATAATGATTATTATATTTACATATTTCAATACACTTTGAATTTGACCTATTATTATAAACTGTGAAACCTCTTTCACATGTCCTTTGATGCAAAAAATAACTTAAATACTTTAGTCATGTTGATCAAATCGAAGAGGCTTTTGTATTCTTTTTAATTCAATATCCTCCTTCACTTTGAAATCTTTTGAACAATTCAAAACAGTTTCAAACTTATGTTTCATTAAGTAAATACTCATATTCACTTAAATCCACAATGAACTATGTAATGATTTCCACTATTTGTTGAAAATACAATACATCACTATGTATAAGATTCAACATTAAGTATGAATAATGATTTCTGCTATCTTGTTGAAAATATGATACATCTTTATGTATAAAGTTCAACATTTCTTTGCATATCACTGTTTTACCAGAATGCGGAGTTTTAGTCATTCTGCCCAACGAGGCATGGTTTTACAAAGTCTCTAGATTAAGCATCTAAGACCCCGATCTTAATTTATAATGAAAAACATGCAATAACCCAAATGACTTGAACTATAGTGTCATGTCATCATTAAAATTTGGATATCTTTTAGCATTCTAATCCTTTATAAATGTTTAAACTATTATCATTAACATAGTGATGAGAATAACTCATTCATAATCGTAATTTGACCATAAAGGTATTATTCATAAGAACAGTACAACTGGCTTTTAACTTATTCATATGAACAATCATCTCGCCAAAAGCAAGATACACAAACAAGGATTACAAAATTATATTCAAGTCGACTAATCCAAAATGATAAACCTTTGAGCTAAGGGGTGATGTCGGCCATCAAATGTTTTGCTTGCCGTCATCATGCCAATTTTCCTCAATTCTAGCAATTCTCAAGCAAACCATCATGTTTTCACAAAACGGGACAAGTATCAAATACTTTACAAACTACAACGAGTTTTGCGGGAACCACATTTATAATTTGTATATCTAACATATACTCTTTTTCATTCATGACCTCCATTGCAATCAAGACCTTCTGAGAGTTCACAACTCTAATGCAAGATTGCTAAGTGTTTCTCCAATATTCTCTTTTCATCCATCATGGAAGAAAACTCATCCAATGGCTCATACTTTATGTGCCTGATCTTGTAGAATACAAGATTGTAATCCAACTCTCCATCGAATGGAGAATGCCTTATTGGATGATTATGGAGAAAAAACAAACATTGTAGAGTTATCGGATTATCTCCTATTGGTCATTGTATCAAGAAGATAAGATCACCTGTTGCGAGGATATCCCTCAGGCGTCGGTATTAATCTATGAAGTTGGACCCTTTTGCTAAGTTCCATATCAAGCAATAAATTTCCCATGGTCACAAAGGACCTCAATGGGATAGGACATAATCTACTAAAATATTTGCAAACAAACATCTAGACTAAGTTCATAATATGAGTTCAATCCTAATTGAGCTCCCACTAAAATTGTCATCCCCTAGACGATTTTAGTGATCACATGATCCCAATCTGCTGAACCTCCCCTGATTGTCACGGCCATCAGTGCGGTATCAAAGGTAGACATTCCCTAATGTCAATCACATCATCCATGTGACTCATGCTCGATGTCGATCTCTTGTATTCCGAGGCCATGTGTACACATGCTAGACTTGCCAAATCTAACTTGTGTGCATTCGCGGTGCAACACGGCTTACACCCACTGTAGGCGAATGTAGATATGTCTAGCCCCCGATCATCACGGCCGGCTTCATAACGACAAACTTTCTTGGTGGTGCACACACAAGGGGGACACTGTCATTGGAATTACTTAGGAATTATCTTATTTGCTACCGTTGAGTATCTAATACTAGCATATAATAAGATATAAAGCAGGTATCAGCATCACATGTGTATTGTGATATGATATGGTACTTCTTCTTGCGCCTTGGTCTCCGTCGAGTGCTCTGGCATGATCTCCATCTTGCCCCTGGCTTGACGCCAAGTCCACGACGCCACCACCCAGTCGTCCATCAGAACGATGGCTATTACTACATAACTTAGTAACATAAAAGTAAACTACTTTACCTTCGTAACAACCATTACCATATCAAATCACATGCCCTCCTGCAAAATAAAGTTAGGCGCCTCTACTTTATCTTTTGCAAGTTTTACGTGGTTGTTAGGGCTTTCGCAATAGAACCGTTTCTAATCTACAAACTTTCTAACCACAACATGGATCCAAAAGTTGTCTCTACTACACCCCTTTCGGGGCCCTCCATTGTAAATGCTATATCAACTATTGAATGAGAGACAGACACCCGCTAGCCACTTATACGGTACAAGCCATATGTTGAGCGTGGAACCAGTCTCGCGTAAGAATACGCGTAAGGTTGGTTTGGGCCGCTTCATGAAAAAATACCACGATATAAACAAGTACACGTTAGAGGGTATAAACTAAGGGATCAATGCCCGCACAATTCATTTGCGTACTGGCCGTACAGCAGTCCTACGCATAGATCGGCTCTGATACCACTGAAGGGTTCCGTAGCAGAAAACAAAAAATTTCCTACGATGGAACTCCCTAACGCCCAAGATCTATCTATATAGTAATGCAGTAACGACCGACGCATATAGAATACATACCCTTGTAGACCATACACGGTTAACATTCCGAGGGGAATGTGGTTGAAGTAGTCAAACTCGTTGCCGACCTCAAGGTCGCGAAGCTCCCCGCAGGTCACCCCTTGCTCCTTCTTCATCGTGCAGCAGCTCCGGCTCACGACATCCAAGGTGCCTCAAGTGAGGACCCTCGTGGTTTCGTACACATACAGTGTATGATGACACTCTCCGACTCCTTGATCCCAACGGGGGGTGCGAAAGTAGATCTCCGACTTAGAATCCCTGTAGCGCAAAAGTGTGATGTAGGTGCGATGTCTCTTGCATGGACAATCCTTACTTGGTACTGTGCCAACGCATGGAGACGAGAGAGAGAGGGAAGGACAAAGTCAACCAAAGGACTTCTTCATATATTAGTGTGTCTAACCCACCCATGTGCACCCCTTTATATAGGGGGAGTGAGGTGTGCCCTCCCCTATGGGTTCCCCATGTGGGACTAATCAAGGGAGAAGGGGGAGACGCACTTGGCCTCATGGGCTGGCCAGCCAGGGGTGGGCCCCACCCTGCGCACAACCCTAGGCTGGCCGGGTGGGCCCCCTTGAGGCGGCTAGGCCTTGGCCCTTTGGCCCTTGGCCCTTCCCTCTTGCGGTTTTCCCCCATGGGCCCTTTTTCCCTAGGAAGTTTGGCCCATTAGTGGAATTCCCTTCATTTAATATTAATTACATTAATTAATATGTAAATACATATTACAAAATCCGATTTGACCCGAAACACCTTTCAGTTCCCTTTCGATTTCCTCCGAATGACTTCAGAACTTTCCGAAACGATTTCAGTTCTCTCACAGAACTTTTACAGTTTCCTTTTTCTCTTTCATATGGTGATTCCAACTTACACAGGATATCTAGCTCATCGTACCCTTAAGGTATTTTCCCACGGCTCGAGAATGGCACATACATGATCTCCATCAATGATCAATAGTGGGACCGGGATGCCCATAATGACCCCTGTGCATTCCACAATGATAATGGCGTTTGAACCGTAAATAGTCGTTTCCCATTCCCTTTGCCACTTGATACCTAGTTCACCCGAGATTTGATCTATGGTATCCCCATACCTTCGTTCGATCTCGTTACCGATGAACTTGCTTTCTCGTTTTCGTGTCGTTGCATTCTGTGACCCAGTCACGCGCTTGCAAGCTTCGTTAATGCAACACCACCGAGATGGCCATATATGTATCTATCTGTTACATGGATTGGCAAATCCTGGTCTTCATATGTACCCCTCTACGCACCCCTTTGGGAAACCCAAGTGGCACCTTTTCGATCATCTAGTCACGGTATGATACTTGATAACCATCTAAGCTCCCTCTAGAATGATGATTTGCATTATCTCACAGTCTAAGGATCAGGTTGCGAGCTTTCCTTAGTTTATCATTAATGGTGAAGTTTGTAACTAGATCTCATTAAGATACAACTGGTTGGGTTGTTTGTCTATCACATCATTCAACTAATGACGTGACCTCATTGTCAATTGGCATAAATGCCCATGATCTCGAAACCCTAGATCATCGTCATGACCAATGAACTAGTTTGCTAGAGGTAACTAGAGACTTGGTTTGTTTACATACCACACGTGTATTAACGTTTCGTATTAATACAGTTATAGCACAATATGAAACAATTATGAACTAATTGAGATATGACAATAAAAACCTATTTATTATTGGGATTTCTATTTTCGTGCCCTTGGTTCATTAGTTGTACTCAGTTTTCCCCAGCCGCTTAGTTTTTCCTTACTTTTGCCCATCTCCTTGTACGAAACTCTCACATGGTGTGAAACTCGCTGGCCATCAGCCTTGCCGTTACGTGCTGACAAGTGGGCCCACGTTCAGTCGGGTCCCATAGTGGACCCTCGCCGTTACGTGCTGACGAGTAGCGCCGGACCCACAGCTTACCCAGGTTGGCGTTGCAAGATGGGACCCCGAGCTAGCCCCGCGCTCACGCCCGTGCTATTGGTTCATTTTCATATAGTGAAATGTAATGCATATACGGAAATTATACACCATTGAACTCTTTTAAATCACACTTAGAACATGATAATGTTGTGCTAATAAAATCCTGATCATTTATCATTTCCATGGAGTGAAAATATAATGCATAAACTTGCGTATACAAAATTATACACCTTTGAACTCTTTGAAATCGCACTTAATACATGATAATGTTGTGCTAAGAAAATCTTGGGAGTATCATTTCCATGGAGTGGAATGTAATGCACAAATTATACACCTTCAAACATGTTCCCTTCAAATTATATTCAAGTTCATTTGTTTATGGAGTTAAAGTATCGGTGGCATACTTATTATTTTGCACAAATAGAGGGGTGCCTCCCGACAGATATAGGGGTTATCATGTCCGCTAGATCACAGAGGATCAACGGTTGGTGGGCACGATCTGTGTGACAACTGTCTTGACCAATCAGAGTGTAGCAGCGAAGGTGAGCACAGGTGCCAGAGATGGATACAAAGAGAGGGGGAAACTGAGTAGCACTTAAGAACCAAGGACAAAACTGAGTAGAACTTAAAAACCAAGGGCAAAACTGACAAAAGAATTCAAATAGAAACCAGAAAAAGATTTAAAAAATGGAAAATGCACCTTTTATACAAAAAATACATCTTGGCATACATCAAACTATTTGCAATTCAAATATACACCAGTTTGACAATTATTGCCTCATTCAGACACAAACTGTCAACACCCGGATTTTTAGGTCTAGATGCCTGTTATGTTGTACATCGCAATCCCATGATTACCCTTTTGAGGTCTAATTTCCACTAGTCACAATTCATTACTAAGTAATAACTGTAGTAAAAGGGGAAAGTAAAGCTTGGAGTAAAAACTGGGAATGGTATAAGTAAATTGACATAACACAGCATGCCTAATGCATCTGGTAAAAGGGCTTTCATATATAGCATGCCTAGTTCTAACTTGCAATTAGTGATGGCTTGCCTTGAGCAGAGCAGTTGTTGCAGTCATTGAAGTTTTCCTCCTCCTCCTCGAAGTGCTCCTCTTCGTTGAATCCCGGGTCGATACTAGCGTCTATAAATACACCCAATGTACACAATCACCAAACAACATTTCACTACTCCTATTTATCACACAAGGCTCATACTAGATGATCTAATATCATCTCAATCATTCCATGTTATAATGGCACATTTTTATTTCTTTTCAATGAGAAAAGTAATTTCTACTCAATTTGAAATTATTTAAGATTTAATATTCTCCAATTAGAATATAGGTTCATATGGACCATGTCCTCACCATATATTCTAAAGCTTGGGAATGTGATTTAAAAGGGTGGTCATGCATTACAAGATTTAATATTACTATTTAATAAGATTTAAATGACTAGAAAAGCCTATATAGCCTTCTTTTAATACTAGTCCAAGTTTAATATCTGTAAAACAAAATGGTTTTACATATTCAGGTAGAGCATGGTAAATGTGATTTTTGAGAGGTGGAATCATCTCAAAAGAATTTATAGTTTATTTTTAGAAAAATGTTTGAAGTGTCAAAAGTCTCTGTCTTGTTATTTTTGGTATAGGTGATCTATAATTCCAATTGGTTTGAATCGAACGGGAGTGATTAGATAATTTCAATACATTTCCAACAAAATTGGAATCATGCATTTTGGTTCAGTGAATCTCTTGGAAGATTTTTGAATCTACTAACAGAATCTAGTCTGAACTAAAATGGAAAAATCCTATTTGAATGGGTGGGCTCTGCGCGGGAAACTAAACGTGCCGGCCCAACTGCACAGCGCTGGCGCAGCTGGCTACTGATAGGCGGGTCCTACTCATCAGTGACTTAATTATGCCGAACCGGTATGTTTCAATCTTAGCCCTACGATTAGAACACGATGTAACGGCTGACGTGCGTCGTCTATGTCGAACAGCTTCGGCGAGAACTGAACCCTAACGCGGCGGTGGGGGTCGTGTGAAGCTCACCTGCGCTCCAGCTAAGGTTGGCGATTGGTGAGAATGAGGTTGTCGTCGACGATGGTTCGAGGCGCGTCACGGTGGATCCTGGGGTGGTCGCAATCAACGGGCTCCTTCCTCCTCTGCAGCAGCGAACTTCGGCTAAATTCCGGCGGATTGGTGCTCGCCTTGCTCCGGGGAAGGGACGGTGAGGTTCTGTGGAGTGGGGAGTGGAATGGTGTGGAGACAGAGGTCTGGGGTGGCCTCTATTTATGCACCCATTGTGGCGGTTGGGCGGCATGGTCGGGCTACTCCGACGGTGCTGCTACAGGTTGCAATCGTCACGGCGGAGGGCATGGGTCGAGGCGGTGGACTATGGCGGTCATCATGGAAGTGATGACACGGCAAGGGGCGCTCTCTATTGGCCAGGATACGTCGGTGCTCCGAGTGGGTACGCAGGCGTTCGTCACTTGGTACTGTGGTCACGGGGCGTGAGACAGCGAACAATCCTGTCTAGCAGCTCACTGGTGCCACGGCGAACGCAGGTATGGGCAGAGAGAGTGAGGCGCGACGTGTGCGAGTGAGGCGGTTGCGGCGCTCCGTCGTGCTCTCGGCATGGCCAGGGGTTAAATGAGTGCGGCTGGTCTGGCTCCTTCTCACCTCGCTGTTGGTCAAGGGGTGGCGGTGAGGTCACGCTTACCTCGTGGGGGTCGCGGTAGAGGGCGGAGAGGCGCGTAGCGACTGGCTCGTGCTCGACCGGCATGGACGGCTCGGCATGGGCATGTCACTGGTGCAGTAGTGGGCAAAGGGCTCTCCACTGCACGGCAAATTACCAGGGATGATCTAGGACAATTCAATATGTTGATTGTAGTACATTTTGTGAGGAAATGACAATTCCAAATAGTGAATAGTTGGTGAGGTTGTACTGTGCATGCCAAGTGTTCGACACAATGGCCGCATGAATTCATATTTTGAATTTTTGAAAGATATTTGGTGAGTGATCTTATTGTTTGTTTGGTAGACTGTGGTTGCTGGGATTTGTCAAGTGGAATTGATTTGAGTGGTTTTTGAGAAAGTGTGATCTATACATATGATCTAGATTCAATTTTGCACTGCCTCTTAAACAGATTTGAATTTAGTTTCTGTCTTTTTGTAAGGCTTGCTTGGATTCACCTTTACTTGGTCTAGCAAGGGGTGAAAAGATTAGGAAATGTTTCTGTTAGAAATCCTTTACTAGGAACAGTCAAAGTGGTCTAGTGGATAAGTTTGGCCAAAATGACCATTTGCTTATATATCTTTTTTTGATTTTTCCTTTATTTGATTCTGCTTGGATTTAATCTAGGTGATGTAGTTTTCATATTTGAACCAAACCTTATCATTTGTAACTATCTAACATGGCAATTGGAATCATTCCTACACTAATGCAAATCACACATACACTCTTATTAAGTTTAACTATAAAAGTTTTTGTTAACCCTAAACTGAGGTGATTAGAGCTTGATAAGCTTGCTTAATATTTTTGGTATGTTACAGACCTTCCTTCCTTAAATAGAATCTTGTCCTGAGATTCAGGAAAAACTAGGAACTAAAGAGATTGGGATACTCAGTCCTAATGTAATCTTATCGTTCCCAGGTGGCTTCTTCTTGGTATGGTTACTCCACTAGATCTTGAGAAACTTGATACTTCTGGTCCGAGTGGTTCTAAATGCTTCTTCCAAGATACGGATGGGCACTTCACGAAAAGTTAGATCCTTGTCAATATCTATGGCTCGGTGATCGATGTTCTTGAACACTTCGGTCTTCTCCGGAACTTCTAAGCATTTGCGAAGTAACGAGATATGGAACACATTGTGAACGGCAGACATCTCTTCAGGTAGTTCCAATTGATACGATACTTCTCCTCGGTGATTCAAAATCTTGAAGGGTCCAATATATCTAGGGGTTAACTTTCCCTTCAGATGAAAACGCTGCATTCCCTTCAAGGGTGATACTTTGAGATACACAAAATCTCCGACATTGAAGGTCAGGTCTCGACGTCTCTTGTCAGCATAACTCTTCTGTCTGGATTGAGCGGTCTTGAGGTGCTCACGGACTTTGTGAACCTTCTCTTCAGCTTCTCGTAGGATGTCGGTTCCGAAGATATGACTCTCTCCTACTTGCGACCAATTCAACAGGGTACAACACTTCCTTCCATACAGAAATTCAAAGGGGGCCATTTGCAAACTGGCTTGATAACTATTGTTGTAAGAGAATTCTGCAAAAGGTAGACAATCTTCCCACTTAGAGCCATATTCTAACACACAAGCTCTCAACATATCTTCTAAGATTTGGTTGACTCTTTCAGTTTGTCCGTCGGTTTGCGGGTGATAAGCGGTGCTGAAATTCAGTTTGGTTCCTAATCCTTCTTGGACTTTTTGCCAAAATCTTAAGGTAAACTAGATTCCTCGATGCGATACTATGGTCTTGGGGTTTCCATGCAAACTGACTATTCTAGCGATGTATAACTCCGCTTGCTTCGAACTTTGGTAGGTTGTCTTGACGGATATGAAATGTGCTACCTTTGATAACCTATCAACTATGACCCAAATAGAGTCATTTCCCCTACTAGATATAGGCAAACCTGTGATAAAGTCCATTCCGACAGAATCCCATTTCCATTCTGGAATCTGCAATGGTTGCAAAAGTCCTGCAGGTCTTTGATGTTCCGCTTTGACTCTCTGACAGATATCACACTTGGCTACGTAGCTTCTGACTTCTCTCTTCATTTTGTGCCACCAAAATTGCTTCTTCAAATCCTGATACATCTTCGTTCCTCCCGGGTGGATAGAATAAAGGGTATCATGAGCTTCTTGCATAATGACTTGTTTCAACTCTGAATCTGCTAGAACACAGATACGTCCTTTGTACCACATGGTTCCTCTTCATCTTTGATGAATCTAGGTACCTTCCCTGTCTTGATACGACGCTTGATTCCATCGATACTTACGTTTCCTTTCTAGGCTTCTTTTATCTGACTAATCAAAGTGGGTTGGAGTTCTATGCTAGCTAAGAATCCTTCGCTAACTAGCTCCACTCTGAAAATCTCCATATCCTCATGCAGACTTGGTTGGGCTTCCTTTATCATGGTGTTTAGTCTACACGTCAATCTGCTAAGAGCATCCGCTACCACATTGGCTTTGTCGGGGTGATAGTGAATGTCAAGGTCATAATCCTTGATTAACTCAATCCATCTCCTTCGCCTCATATTCAACTCCTTCTGGGTGAAAATATACTTCAGACTCTTGTGATCCGAATAAATCTCACAGCGATTACCCATGAGGTAATGATGCCATGTCTTCAAAGCTAAAACTATGGCAGATAGTTCTAGGTCATGGGTAGGGTAGTTCTGCTCATGTTTCTTCAGTTGTCTAGAAAGATAGGATATAACTTTGCCTTCTTGCATCAATACACATCCTAGTTCAATATTGGATGCGTCACAGTACACATCAAAAGGCTTCTTGATATCCAGCATGAGCAAAATTGGGGCTGAAACTAATTTCTTCTTGAGGTCTTGAAAACTTGCTTCACATTTGTCAGTCCATTCGAACTTCTTATCTTTCTTCAGCAACTGGGTCATTGGTCTTGCGATGCTCAAAAATCCTTCAACGAACTTGCGGTAGTATCCAGCTAATCAAAGAAATGCGGGGACTTCTGTTTGGGTGGTTGGGGCTTTCCATTCTTCAACATCCTTGATCTTAGCGGGATCAACAATGACTCCTCCTGCTGACAGGATATGGCCTAGGAATCCTACTTCTCTTAACCAAAATTCACAATTGCTGAACTTGGCATATAACTGATGTTCCCTAAGGGTTTCAAGGTTAGTTCTAAGATATTGCTTATGGTCTGCTTATGACTTGGAATAGATCAGAATGTCATCAATAAAAACAACGACAAACTTATCTAGAAAATTCATGATAATCTTATTCATGAGGTTCATGAAATAAGCGGGGGCATTTGTTAATCCAAAAGACATAACATTGTACTCATACAATCCATATCTGGTGGTGAAGGCAGTCTTTGGGATATCTTTTGCATGAATCTTCAATTGATGATAACCAGTTCTACGATCAATCTTAGAAAACACACTGGCACCAGTCAGTTGATCAAAGAAATCTTCTATCTTTGGCAAAGGGTATTTGTTCTTGATGGTGACATCATTCAGCTTCCGATAATCCATACAAAGACGGTTGGCTCCATCCTTCTTATCAATTAACAAAACAAGTGATCTCCATGGCGATGCACTGGGTTGAATCATTCCTTTTCCCAGCATATCATCAAGTTGCTTCTTCAGTTCCACTAGTTCAGATGGGTTCATACTATAAGGTCTCTGAGCTATGGGTCCGGTTCTAGGGGGCATACTGGGCAATTCATCTGGGAACACATCGGGGTATTCACAGACTACTCTGACTTGGTCAATGGTGGTCTTGGCTAGACTCTTGTTGCACTTGAATTGGCGGGGTAAGGTCTCATATACATGTTCTACTGATACACCGGTGCTACTGGTCATTGTTATGGCTTTCTTAGCATAGTCGATTAATCCTTGATGTTTCGACATCCAATCCATTCCTAGTACTACATCCAATCCTTTGGTTCCAAGTACTATTATATTGGCATAAAAGACTATCCCATGTATTCTGATAGGTACGACTTTGCAAACTTTTCTAGCTTTGGTGGTTGAACTAGGGATTTGAACTATAATAACATGCTTCAGATTTGTGGGTTGAATCTTACTAGTGCATGCCAATTTCTTCTGTAACAAACAAGTGCGATGCTCCCGAATCAAACAACACTCTTGCTAATACCGAGTTAACAGAAAACATACCCAGCACGACATCTGGCTCTTCTTGGGCTTCCTCAGCATTCATGTGGAACATACGGCCATTACTTGTGTGGGTTTCCTGGGGCAAATCTCTTTCCAGGCTGGAGACGACATTGTTATTGGGCAGGTGCATTCACATTGGTTGCTGTGGCAAGCTTCTTAGGACACTCATTGGAGTAGGGACCCATGACTCCGCATTCAAGACAAGTGATCATTGACTTGTCTTTCCCTGCGACAGGCACAACATTGCTGCCAGTCCTTGGGGCAGTATTGTTGTGGTTGTTGCTGAACTTGGGCGGTGCACGGTTGAAATTATTAGTGTTGTTGGGGTTGTTTTTGTGGTTTCCTCCGAGCCTTGGGTTTCCTCCTCCACGGTTGGGATAGTTCGGGCGGTTCATTGGGGGTCTGTTGTTGTTTCGGGGTGCATATCCTGCAGACGGGTTAGGCGATACTTCGGGGTATGGTGGGGTCCTCGTTGATGCATCATTCGACGCTTGTGGTTCTCACTGGCCTGGTTAATCTTGCCTTCCATCTGAATTGCAGAATCTACTAAGGCTTCAAGGTCATCAAATGGAGTGTTGACTAGCACTGTCTGCATCTCATCATGCAGACCATTCAAGAATCTCTCCTTCTTCTTGGCTTCGTTGTCGATCTCATCCGGGGCATATCTGGCTAGTGACAGGAATTTGTCATGGTACTCAACCACAGTCACCCTTCCTTGCTTCAAGTCTCTGAATTCATCTCTCATCCTCTTGATTAGACCCGGGGGCACATGGGTCCTGCTGAACTTGAGTTTGAACTCCTCCCAAGTCATCATCTGACCTCCATGCATTGTTCGGGTACTATTCCACCAAGATCTGGCATAGTCGGACAAATAGTGGTAGCAAATAGCACCTTCTCATTTGCATCAACTCCTACAACTTCTAGATTGTTTTCCATGGTCTGCAGCCAATCATCTGCATCTAAGTGCTCTTTAGACTTGCTAAACATGGGTGAGTTGGTATTCTGGAAGTTCTTAAGTTTGGATCCATGGTGATCTTGGTTTCCATGGCTTTGATTATTGTGAGCCATCTGGGCTATCTATTGAAGAGTGGCTAAGTTGGCTTGACGTTCAGCTCTACCAGCTTCACGATCAGAAACTAGCATTTGCAGAATCTGCAACATTGGGTCCTGAGAGGAACTGCTTCCTCCGGGATTTCCGCGAGTCATCTGAAGATTGAGATAGATAGTGAGACAAGAGGGAAATTTTCTGGGGTTCATGGTTTTGTTTCAAAAGCTTTAACTTTGAGTATCACTCGAGTTTGGAAACTACCAACTTATTTTCATTCATTCATTCATGGCACACCATACAAACACACACCATAACACAAATAGAAAACAGATGGTTTTAGGAACCATTCTATGAAACTACGATACAATGGGACCGAGTACATCTCACTCCTACGGTAGTGCTCAGGTGCGACTAATCATCATCAATGAAGGCAGCATCATCCTCATCAGTGTTGTCCTCCATGGCTTCATCCTCTAGGTAGTCATTGTCATCATAGAGGTAAGAGTGAATATCCCCACGGATGTCTTCACCTTTCTCCTTATGTTGTTCCTCCAGTTGGATCTCCTGGTCGTGGACGGTCTCCTCCAAGGTTGCTATCTTCTAGCAAAGACGGGTGTTGGGGGGATACCCCCGGGTAGGGTAACACCAGGGTATAAAGGCCGAGTTAGCCGAGGTATGGCAAGGTCAAAGCGAAAGCTGACTGGGTCACCTCAAGGCAGGCCGACTTACGGAGTAACCCGACCCGGAGGATGTCCACCTAGCTGAGTCCCGGCTGACGTGTGTTGTATGCCGACAGGCTATTTGTAATTTGTATGCAGGTACCCACAGGGCCGGATCATACCAAGCTTGCAAGAGAAGGAAGGTATCTCACTGGTCAAAAGGTGACCTCTGTGCGCAGGAGCGTGAGCGAAGCAAACAGAGGGAGGGACCAGCGAGGCGTGGCCGACAAAGGTGACACAGCCTATGTCGGCTGACGCTGGCGCCGTAGAGGCTTACGTAGCCTCTGCATGGCTTACAATGGCAAAAGGTGACTCGGTCGTTTTGCTATTTTGGGAAGAGACATATTCCCAGGAATATGCCTCCACGTATGCCCTAATTGGAGCCCTAGCCTCCCCTATATAAGGAGTGCTAGGACCTCTGTAGAAGGGGCGGGTTGGAAAGTGAGTAGTTGGTTCCTGGGGTGAAAGTAGTGGTGATAGTAAGAGAGCTTCTTCCTCCTCCTCTCCCCAATACAGATCAAGGAGCATCTGTAATCCTAGTGAACTTGGGGAATACAAAGCATCTGCGTGTGGAATCACCACACTATCCCTCCCTGGATTCCTCTAGTGCATATTGGCCCCACCTTTAGCCTATCCATGGCATCTTCCGTGATACCACCATGACAATGGGCGATGGTACAATCCTTCTTGTCACGTTGTTGATGAAGAGACTTGCGATCCTTGGCGAGCATGGCGATGGTTTCCTTCCTCTCAATATCTTTAGCATTGCTCTAGTTGACGTGCTCACGGGCATTGTCTAACTCCTTCTGTGTCTCATGGAGCATGAAGTCCATGTGATCCACATAGTGCCTCAACTCGGGATGGGCTGGCATGGATAGAGGCTGTCCTGAGGAGTCACATCTTGCATAGTGTGCAAAACGGGTACCAGTGATCTGATTGATGTCCTAAGCACATAAGAGAGCAAGAGCTTCTTGCATCACCCTGGATAATCTGTCTAGCCAGTTGTTCTCATGAAAGCTGAACTAGATCTTGTCGGAAAGAGGTGGCTCCATTCTGCCTCTCAGGTCAGCAATGATCAACCACTGTAGCTCTCCTCCCACATGATCGTTGAGTTATGCCCCGAGGAACTCCGGGTGCGGGTGCTCAAGATACTATGCGAGTGCATCCAAATCCCTCTCAAAGATCAGGTGGCCTCCGTTGCCCAACTAGTAGAACTTAGTGTATTTAACCTCCATATATAAGAAATTGAGATGAGTAAGTTAGTGGAGTGATCAAGTGTGTCAAGTTTTAAGTAGACTTGTAAGAGTTTTGAGTACCAAGTGATTTCTTTTGGAAAGAATCTCAAGGGTAAGAATGAGAATAGGTTTTTGTAAATACTTACTTTCTTTGTTTTGAAGCTAGGTTTTTCAGGCGTCCATTCAAACTAGGGTCTCCTATGGTCAGGATGGCTCTGATACCAACTTGTCAACACCCGGATTTTTAGGTCCAGATGCCTGTTATGTTGTACATCGCAATCCCAGGATTACCATTTTTACGAGACATAACAAAAGTGGTACCATAGTACATCATCCATTACAAACCATAATAAGCTTACAAACAAAGGATCTCATGATCCAGTCTTTAATACAATCAAAGCAGCGGAAAGTAAACATAGTGGGGCTTCATCTTCAGGGTCACATGCAATGCTGACGATGGGAGATGATCCAAGTTGTCATAGACCTCCTGTTGTCCATCTTCCGGGTAATCCTCCTCATAGTCTGGCCATGGGAATAGCCAGGGACAAAGCCATCAGTACTCTTTAAGTACTCGCAAACTAACACTAGTATAAGTAAGGTCAAAGCTAATAGGAAACTTAAGCTCTAGGTTGGTTTTGCAAAAAAGCTAGATTTATTTCATAAGCTTCAAGGGTAAAAACCTAATTTAGTTCTCTACATTACTTAAGTGGGAACTTAGATCTCATGTCCACAACTCTGTTGTGGTCAAGTCAAAGTCATCTTTCAATTCACAAATCATTTTGAAAACATCTGACAACGGAACAGTATGGCCACTCCAACTGTCCATAACCGCGGACTCGGCTATTCGAATAGTTTGACACTCTGCAGAGATTGTACACTTTCACCACAAAACTCGATACATCCGTCAAGAATAACCCTGAATCATCATACTTACTATGCGGATAATCAAACTTAACCTTTCAATTACACACCCTAGTATAGGCACCTCCCCTATGAGTTTGGCCTCCCAACCATGACCATTTGTCATCTTAGGTACTACATAGGTGGACATTCATCACGAGGTAAATCAACTCAACCTCTTCTGCAAGGGAACCCATACTAAGACATATAAACTTCTAGTCAAGCCCTACCCAACTCACGTATTGTGGTTGTATGGTAAAATTGGAATGGTATCGCATCCGAAGCCAAGCATCAGTTTTTATAAAGGGTCAAGGCCCATGCCTCAACATTTTCATCATCAACCATTTGTGTTTCTCAACACATGTCAAAACATTTCAATACAATGAATCATCATTCCAAGGTTTTCATAATCATTTTCACCAAGTATTCCCATCTAAAGTGATCAAGTTTTATGCTTAGCACTAGCCACGAAAGTTGAGGGTATTCACTATTTGAGGGTGCTAATCTGGTACAAGTATCCAAGACTAATCCTAAGATCTTGATAGGATCCATTCTAATTTCCACTAGTCACAATTCATTACTAAGTAATAACTGTAGTAAAAGGGGAAAGTAAAGCTTGGAGTAAAAACTGGGAATGGTATAAGTAAATTGACATAACCCAGCATGCCTAATGCATCTGGTAAAAGGGCTTGCATATATAGCATGCCTAGTTCTAACTTGCAATTAGTGATGACTTGCCTTAAGCAGAGCAGTTGTTGCAATCGTTGAAATTTTCCTCCTCCTCCTCGTAGTACTCCTTTTCGTTGAATCTCGGGTTGATACTAGCGTCTATAAATACACCCAATGTACACAATCACCAAACAACACTTCACTACTCATATTTAGCACACAAGGCTCATACTAGATGATCTAATATCATCTCAATCATTCCATGTTATAATGGCACATTTTATTTCTCTATAATGAGAAAAGTAATTTCTACTCATTGAAATTGTTTAAGATTTAATATTCTCCAATTAGAATATAGGTTCATATGGACCATGTCCTCACCATATATTCTCAAGCTTGGGAATGTGATATAAAAGGGTGGTCATGCATTACAAGATTTAATATTACTATTTAATAAGATTTAAATGACTAGAAAAGCCTATATAGCCTTCTTTTAATACTAGTCCAAGTTTAATATCTGTAAAACCAAATGTTTTTACATATTCAGGTAGAGCATGGGAAATGTGATTTTTGAGAGGTGGAATCATCTCAAAAGAATTTATAGTTTATTTCTAGAAAAATGTTTGAAGTGTCAAAAGTCTCTGTCTTGTTATTTTTGGTATAGGTGATCTATAATTCCAATTGGTTTGAATCGAACGGGAGTGATTAGATAATTTCAATACATTTCCAACAAAATTGGAATCATGCATTTTGGTTCAGTGAATCTCTTTGAAGATTTTTGAATCTACTGATAGAATCTAGTCTGAACTAAAATGGAAAAATCCTATTTGAATGGGTGGGCTCTGCGCGGGAAACTAAACGGGCCGCCCCAACTGCATAGCGCTGGCGCAGTTGGCTACTGACAGGCGAGTCCTACTCGTCAGTGACTTAACTACGCCGAAATGGTATGTTTCAATCTTAGCCATACGATTAGAACACGATCTAACGGCTGACGTGTGTCGTCTACGTCGAACAGGTTCGGCGAGAACTGAACCCTAACGTGGCAGTGGGGGTCGCGTGAGGCTCACCTGGGCTCCAGCTAAGGTCGGTGATGGGGCGAATGAGGTTGTCATGGACGGTGGTTCGAGGCGCGGTCACGGCGTCTCCTGGGGTGGTCGCAATCAATGGGCTCCTTCCTCCTGTACAACGGCGGACTCCGGCTAAATTCCGAAGAACTCGTGCTCGCCTTGCTCCGGGGAAGGGACGGTGAGGTTCTGTGGTGAGTGGGGTGTGGAATGGTGTGGAGATAGAGGTCTGGGGTGGCCTCTATTTATACACCCAGTGTGGCGGTTGGGCGACATGGTCGAGTGATACGTCCAAAACGTATCTACTTTCCCGAACACTTTTGCTATTATTTCTCCTCTAAACTTGTGTGATTTGGATGCAACTAACACGGACTGATGCTGTTTTCACCAGAATTGCCCTGGTGTCTACCTTTTGTGCAGCAAATCAATTATCAGGAAAAATCCCGGAAAATATGCCGAAAATCCTATTTCACCAGAAGACTCCCGGAGCCAGAATACGAGACGGAGGGGGGCTGGGCCCAGGCCACACTACCTGGTTGCGCGGGCTAGCCCAGGCCGTGCCAGGGGGTGCTCTAGCCGCCCTAGCCACCCCCTCGGTCTCCCTCTTCGCCTATAAGAAGCCTTCTGACCTAAAAACTCTGGGGGGTTCGACGTTTTTCCAGAAGGAGTTCCGCTCCACCACCACCACCAGATTCCATGAAACAGCACCAGAAACTCCGTTCTGGCACCCTGCTAGGATGGGGAATTGGAGGAGATCATCGCAATCATCATCACCATCGCTTCTCCATCGACCATCCATGTTTCCCCCATCTATGAGTGAGTAATCACCCGCTGTAGGCTATGGGGACGGTAGGGATTGGATGAGATCATTCATGTAATGGCATCAGATTGTTAGGGCATGGTGCCTAGTATCTTTTATTAGTACTTTATGACTTTTTTGCGACTTGTTATGCTTAATGCTTGTCACTAGGGCCCGAGTGCCATGATTTCAGATCTGAACATGTTATTGATTCAGTATGATAGTATTATTTATGGTCTTATCTGCAAGTTGTATACACACGTTCTTGTCTGGAACCAATGGCCCCGAAGAGACAGAAATCGGGATAACCGGAGGGAATGGCTTTGATGTGAGGATCACATGTGTTCACAGAGTGTTAATGCTTTGCTCCGGTGCTCTATTAAAAGGAGCACCTTAATTGCCACTAGTTCCCTTGAGGCCCCGCTGCAAACGGGCTGGCAGGACAAAAGATGTTGTGCAAGTTCTCATTGCGAGCACATATGGCTACATATGGAACACATGCCTAGGATTATCTAGTACTTGGATGCTTTATCTTATTTATCTACAATTGCCCTATGTTCTGATTGCTATGTGAATTGTCTTGTCCATGCAACGCCCGTCCATCCATCCCTATGCCTACCACACTCGAATCCTACTGTTTATTGCTATTGTTACTATTGTCTTTACTTTCCTACTACTGTTACTTTACTAGTCCTACTACAAAACTGTTGCTACTGATAAACTACTATGAGCAAGATTGTTTCTTGGTGCAGTTGAATTGACAACTTAGTTGTTACGGCTTATAAATATTCTTTGGCTCCCCTTGTGTTGAATCAATAAATTTGGTTTCACTTCCCTCGAAAGTACTGCGATACACCCCCTATACTTGTGGGTCATCAAGACTATTTTCTGGCGCCGTTGCCGGGGAGCATAGCTTTATTTATCAAGTTCACTTGGATTCTCTATTGTTCGCTGTTATCCATCCATCATGGGTAAGTCTCGTGATGTCAAGGTTCCTATTTTACCATCCACTACAAGAACAGGTACGATTATAAACACCTTTGTTGCTCTTGATTCACCAGCTGTTATGAGTAAGCTCGTTACACCACCACATACACATGCTACACACACTGCTACTACTGCTGAATCTGAAACTTCTGATACTTATGATGCTGCTTCTACTGTGCTTGATAAGAGTGGTTCATTAGGTCTTTTCCTAGATGCTACGATTGCTAGAACTATAGCTGGAAATACTGAAACTCCTAATGAAGACACTACTACACCTGTTAGTTCACCTGAGTCTAGTGAAAGTTATGATATTGAAGATGGTTATGTTGAGATGACTGATGAATTTATTAAAGAATGTAAAAACACCCATGATAGGAGCGCTGCTAAGAGTCTCCTTGAGAGGCGTACTATTAGACCCAAATTGTCTCATGTTGCTAAGTTTGCTGCGTCTCCCATAAATATTAAAGATAAAGATTATGATTTCTCTCTCGATCTATCTTACATAGCTATTGTTGAGAAAGAAACTTTTTGTGGGACTAAGAATGAAAGTGCGGTAGCACATATGAATGGGCTTTCTACCATGAGCGGCTTGTTTTCTGATGATATTAAGATGCGTACTTACTTTGTTGCTAAGATTTTCCCTTTTTCACTGAAAGGAGAAGCTAAAACTTGGTTTAGTAATTTACCTCCTGGATCTATTGATAACCCTGATTGCTTGATTAGTACTTTCCTGCAGAAATGTTTTCCTCCAAGTGCTAGACATGCTATTTTGCAGGAACTTTTTGATTTTAAACAGGGAGAAAAAGAGATATTGCCTGAATCATGGGCAAGGTTTTGTGCTTTGATTCATGCACAGGATGGAAATCCATTACCTAAGAATGAGCTTCTTGATATATTTTATAATGGACTAACTAAAGAATCTAGGACATACCTAGATAGTTGTGTTGATTGTGTTTTCAGGAATAGGACTCCCAAGGAAGCTGAGGAATTAATGGCTAAAATAAGCAAGAACTATGAAGATTGGACTCCTCCTGAACCAGCTATACCTGAAATGATTATACCTGAACCAGCTATTCCGGTGCCTATTCCAACATCAAAGAAGAGGGGAGTTATTGAATTAAATGATGAAGTGATGAAGGAAGCTAATAAATGTCTTAAGGAGAAGGGAATTAAAGCTGCAGATGTCAAAAATTTACCTCCTATAGAAGAATTATGTAAGCCTATCCCCTACTCATCCACTATTGAGGTACACTCTCTCCCACACTTTGATGAAGGTGATATCCCCTACTCTAAACCTCCAGATCACTGCTTAGAAGAATTCGATATCTTTATTGTTAAGCAGGATAATTTTAATAAAAGGGTGCAAAATCATCTAATGGAAAACACTAGAGCTATTGTGGAGTTAAAATATATTGTGGAAAGAACCTCTAATGATGTTAAAATGTTTATTAAACACTTTCAAATGATTCAAACTCAAATAGATCAACTCATTAAAGTTCAAAAGACTTGCTAGTTAATGCTGCTAAAGAAAAACATGCTTATGAAATTAGAACTAGGAGTGGTGCTGCTACCCAGGATCCTCTATATCCTAAGGGGCATCCCAAAAGAATTGCGCAGGATTCTCAACAAGCTGAAAATAATGGTACTACTTGTAAGAAAAGAAGAAAGAAACATAAAACTATTGTAGAACCCTCAGAACCTGCTATAGATCCTAATAGTATATCTGTCTCTGATGCTGAAACTGAAAGTGGTAATGAAGAAAATGAAGTCCCTAATGAAGAAAAAGTTGAAGAAGAACTTGAAAACCACACTAAGAATACTAAATACACTAAAGAAGATTTTATTGCTTAGAAACATGGTACTGAAAGAGAGCCTTGGGTCCAAAAACCTATGCCTTTCCCTGATAAGAAACACAAGTCAAAGGAAGATGAACACTATAATAAATTTCGTGAGTGGACGAAACCTTTATTCCTACAAATTCCTTTGACTGATGCTATTAAATTGCCTCCTTACTCAAAGTATATGAAGGATATTGTCTCGAATAAAAGGAAGATCCCTAATGAAGAAATTTCTACTTTGCTTGCTAATTATTACTTTAATGGTAAGGTTCCAAAGAAACTTGGAGACCCAGGGATTCCAACTATCCCTTGCTCTATTAAAAATAGTTATGTTAGAACTGCTTTGTGTGATTTGGGAGCTGGACTTAGTGTTATGCCTTTCTCTCTCTATAAGAGACTTCAACTAGAAAAATTAATACCAACTGATATATCTTTGCAAATGGCTGATAAATCTACCACTATTCCTGTTGGTATATGTGAGGATGTACCTGTTCACGTGGCTCATAATTGCTTGATATTAACTGATTTTTTTGTGCTTGAAATCCCTAAAGATGATAATATGTCTATTATTCTTGGGAGACCTTTTCTTAATACTGCAGGAGCTGTTATTAATTGTAATCAAGGAAAGGTGACTTTCAATGTTAATGACAAGGAACACACTATCTATTTCCCCAAGAAGATTGAAAGGACTTATGGTTTGAATTCCATTAAACATGTTGAGGGCATTCAAGTTGGAGAAATATACTATCCCATACCAAGAGAAAAATTTGAAACTATTATGATTGGGACCATTGCTATCAAGGTTGAGGTAACATAATCATTAGTGGAATACAAAGTTCTGTCTCATATGGAATTGTTTTGGTAAAAAGACCTGATCAACCTTGTTAACAAAAGGATTTCATTGAACAAAACAATGTTTTCACCATGATTATCTCCGTTTACTTCTATTCTATCCATTTTAGTTTTTTGCTTTCGTTTAGTTTTCTTTTCTGTTGTTAGTTGCTTTCTTGTTAGTGTGCCTTAGAACTTCTGTAGCTTTTGCTTTGTTTTGCATTGCATCATTTCCAAAAATCTGTCTGTCAGAAAATCATTCTTCTATTCTTGAAAATTGCCCAAAAATAAAGTGTCTCAAAAAATTCCAAAATATTCATATTAAATGTTTACATGAAAAAGGGGCAGAAGAGTGCCTAGAAGGTACCAGGGGGACCCACCAGGCAGGCACACCACCTGGTGGCGTGGCCTGCCCTAGGTGGCGCCATGCCATGGTGTGGGCCACTCCTGGCCCTCCACTAACTCTTTCACCTGCCACTTTCTTCTCTCTCCCGAGTAAGCTTCAGTTCATTGCTCAAAATCGCATTCTTGCTGTGCTTGCTCTCAATTTTTTCGATCTCCTTGATCAGCCCATCTTTGTTGCTGAAATTTGGAGCATTTGTTCTCCGGTATGTGACTCCTCCCCTTGTCCAAGTAGATTTGTGTTTAGTGGATTATATCTTGAGTATTTTGCTGTTGTAGGTGACAGGTTATGAGAACTTGTAAGCTTGTTTGATGCTTAGAGATATAGTTTCGATGTATGTTTAGGCCTCTTACAAGTTCCTATGAGTAGTACCCTTCATTATATTCACTTTGCAATCACTTGTTTAATAGGTGTTTAAATTCAGAATACAAGATAAATGAGCATCAACTAAACCAACATGAACTATGGGTGCCTGAGGTTATGAAGGTCCACCGGGAGGAGGAAGTTTTTCCTTCCATTTATCCATGCTCTGAGTTCATGAGAGTTGCAGGAATTCTCCAAGATTTCCACACTTTGGTTTCGAATGTAGGATTGGAACACCTTTTGGAAGATGAACCTTGTCAATTTGTGAAGCTAGACATGTATGTGGTGCAGGACTTTCAATTTAGTTACTCTTTTCCTAACCCCATGGTCCACTACAAAATTTACAATATTGTTGTCGACCTTACTCTCGATGACTTCTGTGCAGCTATTAAGGTACCTCGGTGGGGATCATGTAGAAGGATTAAAGAGCGACCTGAACCACTCATGGATTTATACACAGAAATTTGCCAAGGGAGCGGCTTCTCGAAGGAGCGTGGGAAAATCCGTAACATTCATCTCCCCTCCATTCGCTACTTTTCCTACTTTATTGCCAAGTGTGTTCTTGCTAGGAAAACTGCCAATAAGTTATCTTCTTATGATCTATCATTTATCTCTGCTTCTCTTAAACGAGATAGGTGTTACAACTTGGGTGCTTTCATAGCTTTCCGTCTTGCCGCTAACCGCGAGAAAGGTGGAATTTGTGGAGGCCTCATTGCTTCTCGTTTACTAGCATTGCATGGTTTAGTGCCTCATCATCTAGACCTACAGTTTCCGATCGAAAGGCTTGATCTTAATTCCATGATACAACATAAATTTGTTTCCTCATGGGCTACTTTGAGTGAGTTGTCTTATGAAATAACCTTTCTCAAAGCTGGTTGGAGAAGGAGTAAGTCCGAACGTGTGATTCTTTTGCATGCACCTGTTTTGTATAACCTTGATAACATGGTAGGATGGTCTCTCACGGAGGAGGAGTTTGATACGTATTTGGGAGAGCTCTCTCAGCAGGATCAGGATACTAGAAGGGAGGTCACGGATGATTCGGTCCAACCCTCGAATGAGGGGGAGTCTTCATATCAGCAGCTTGCTTATGATTAGCGAGCTTCTTCTTCTTCTTCCCAAGGGCCCAACTATGATCATTCTTATCAGGACCCGCCTGCTTGGAACCCTTACTCATACCGGGATTGACAACCACTTAGGCCAAAAGCCTAAGCTTGGGGGGAGGTACGCCCACATCGCACTCATCTTCATTTCATTTTGCGTCGATACTTTGTATATTCATGTTTTGTTCTCTTTTTAGTTTTCGTTCTTTCTTTGCTTTTGCTTTCTAAAACACAAAAAAGACCAAAAATATTTCTATTGTTTCTTTTTGTTTGCTTCTTCTTTTTTCCTTGGTTTGCTTTTTCCTTTTTTTCTTTGCTTGAACTATTCGAAAGAAAAACCCAAAAAGATTTTGCTTTGCTTCTTCTTCCTTTATGGTTCTTGCTTAAAAATCGAAAACACCAAAAATATTTGTTGTTCTTCTTTGGTTCTGTGAGTTTTGTTGCAGGGTTCAGCAGTCCTCAATGGAATTTGGTTTCAGGTTATTATTCAAGCCACACAAGTGAAGGGCAATAATGAGGATTAATGACAACTTGAGGTGTGGTAAGAGGCTGGTAACGAACTCTATTTGTTTTCATTTTTGTACATATACTCATCATAGTGGGCATGCTTAGTCTGTTCGTATAGAGTGTATGTTATTTATGGATGCTTAATAGTTCTTGCTTTCTTATGATTAGTTCCAGCTTGCTAATACATTGTAGCTTGTCTTATGAATGTTTGCTTGCATTACTCTATTCATAACTTGGTATGACACCGTGGTATCCTCCTCTGAATGTTTCATTGGAATTGACTTGGCACATGCTCACGCATGCACATGACTGAAATAATTAGTTAAGCCTCGATGAATTATTTTGCCTTGAGGGTCTTGAATCACTTTCATGCCATGATTAGTCCTGTTTTGTTGCAAGCATGATTACGACAGATATCGCTCTCTCGTTTGTCGTTCCCTTACTATTGCTAGCCTTCACTTTCACTGAGTATGCTTTGCTCATGTTTCCAACTCCCTAAAACCAATTATTGCCAAAGTGTCCATCATACCTACCTATTAGCGTCATTTTCTATTCCCGTGCATATTCAATATGCCTTGTTTTCTTCTGAATAAAATGTTTGCTTGTTATGAGAAAGTTAGTTAGGAAAGCTCTCACGAACTTGATGGCACACTTTATTTTCTTGCATTTAATAAAACTGAACAATTGCATCCTTCTTTGTTGCGTATATGCTTGCGCTTTTTAAGTTGAAGTTAGCAGAACCATGTATCATGGGGAGCGCTTTCAACATTCCACGGGTACTTTGTACCCCGTTGATATCATGACTCTTTTGCTTATAGATCCCGGCGGTGTGAAATAAAAGTGGAACTTGTAAGATCATGGAGTTTGTATGTGTGTTAGAGAAACGCCTAGGCCGCTAGCCTAAGCCATGCCTAATCATGGTGGAAACTTGCAGCATAACCATAATGAGCATTCTATGAAGCATCCTCTATAAAAATCTATGCACATAGTAAATAAAAAGATTGCTGAGATGCTCATTGTCTGCTTTCCTTGTCATTTTGATTATGGGATAGCTCATGTATCATGTGCAAGGGGTACCCCGTTGGCGGTTCTCTATGATACATATGTACTTACAATGACAAGAGCTTACTTGTGACTGAAGTTGAGTAGCATGAGGTCCGGTACTCGTGAGTAAGGGGCATGAGACTTTAGTTTATAACTTGTCAAGCATATCCTCTTAGTTGTGTCACTTTAACCTTAACCACTTAAAGATGCTTATGATAGGGGTAATGAGAGCTCAAAGCTAACAAGTACCATACTTTCAGCATTTGGAAGCCTTTCAAACCTCTCAAAACCTTTTTGTTTTCCTTGTTGAGTCTCCACATATTCTATGAGCACCTTCTTGAGAGCATAGTTGTCATTCTTTGTGCTTGTATCAAAACTTGGTTATTTGTGTTATGACTTTGATGCTTGTATCTTTGATATCTTTACTTCTAGTCTTCACCTGAACTTCAGAGGTGCCTTGGCTCATAATCAAAGGCAAGCGAGATACCACTCTGTCATACCTTGTTATGAGAATTGTAATGTTGCTTATGTTTATGTTTCATGCTACTTATTATTCTTGAGTTGGAATCTCTTCATAGCTTGCAATACGTATTAAGTAAACTTAGTTGCATACTCTTTATTATGAATTGTCTAAGTAGGTGATCACATGCTGAGAATATATACATCATATGAAGCAAATGTGTTCGTGAAAGTTTCTTTTATCGCACTCAGTTTTCAACTGAATTGCTTGAGGACAAGCAATAAGCTAAGCTTGGGGGAGTTGATACGTCCAAATCGTATCTACTTTCCTGAACACTTTTGCTATTGTTTCTCCTCTAAACTTCTGTGATTTGGATGCAACTAACGCAGACTAACGTTGTTTTTAGCAGAATTGCCCTGCTGTCTACTTTTTGTGCAGAAAATCAACTATCAGGAAAAATCCCAGAAAATATGCCGAAAATCCTATTTCACCAGAAGACTCCCGGAGCCAGAATACGAGACGGAGGGGGGCTAGGCCCAGGCCACACCACCTGGCCGCGCGGGCTAGCCCAGGCCACGCCAGGGGGTGGTCTGGCCGCCCTAGCCACCCCCTTGGTCTCCCTCTTCGCCTATAAGAAGCCTTCTGATCTAAAAACTCTGGGGGGTCGACGTTTTTCCAGAAGGAGTTCCGCTCCGCCACCACCACCAGATTCCACAAAACAACACCAGAAACTCTGTTCTGGCACCCTGCCGGGACGGGGAATTGGAGGAGATCATCGCCATCATCATCACCATCGCTTCTCCATTGACCATCCATGTTTCCCCCATCTATGAGTGAGTAATCCCCCCTGTAGGCTACGGGGATGGTAGGGATTGGATGCGATCGTTCATGTAATGGCATCAGATTGTTAGGGCATGGTGCATAGTATCTTTTATTAGTGCTTTATGACTTTGTTGCGACTTGTTATGCTTAATGCTTGTCACTAGGGCCTGAGTGCCATGATTTCAGATTTGAACATGTTATTGATTCATTATGATAGTATTGTTTATGGTCTTATCTGCAATTTGTATACACACGTTGTTGTCCGGAACCAATGGCCCCGAAGTGACAGAAATCGGGATAACCGGAGGGAATGGCTTTGATGTGAGGATCACATGTGTTCACGGAGTGTTAGTGCTTTGCTCCGGTGCTCTATTAAAAAGAGCACCTTAATTGCCAGTAGTTCCCTTGAGGCCCCGCTGCAAACGGGCTGGCAGGACAAAGGATGTTGTGCAAGTTCTCATTGCGAGCACGTATGACTATATATGGAACACATGTCTAGGATTATCTAGTACTTGGATGCTTTATCTTATTTATCTGCAATTGCCCTATGTTATGATTTTTATGTGAATTGTCTTGTCCATGCAACACCCGTCCATCCATCCCTATGTCTACCGCACTCGAATCCTACTGTTTACTGTTATTGATACTGTTGTCTTTACTTTACTACTGCTGTTACTTTACTATTCCTACTACAAAATTGTTGCTACTGATAAACTGCTGTGAGCAAGATTGTTACCAGGTGCAGCTGAATTGACAACTCAGTTGTTAAGGCTTATAAATATTCTTTGGCTCCCCTTGTGTCGAATCAATAAATTGGGTTTCACTTCCCTCGAAAGTACTGCGATACACCCCCTATACTTGTGGGTCATCATCGAGCTACTCCGGCAACGCTGCTACAGGTTGCAATCATCACGTCGAAGGGCATGGGTTGAGGCGGTGGACTATGGCAGTCGTCATGGAAGTGATGGCATGGCAAGGGGCGCTCTCCATTGGCCGGGATACATCGGTGCTCTAGGCGGGTACGCAGGAGTTCGTCACTTGGTACGGTGGTCATGGGGCGCGAGACGGCGAACGATCCTGTCTAGCAGCTCACTGGTGCCGCAGCGTACGAGGGTACGGGCGGAGAGAGTGACGCGCGACGTGTGCGAGCGAGGCGGTTGCGGCGCTACGTCGTGCTCTCGAGATGGCCAGGGGTTAAAAGGGCACAGCTAGTCTGGCTCCTTCTCGCCTCGCCGTTCGTCAAGGGGTGGTTAGGGGGTGGCAGTGAGGTCATGCCTACCTCATGGGGGTCGTGGTAGAGGGCGGAGCAACACGCAGCGACTGGATCGTGCTCGACCAGCATGGACGGCTCGGCATGGGCATGTCACTGGTGCAACAGTGGGCAAAGGGCTCTCCACTGCACGGCAAAGTACCAGGGATGATCTAGGACAATTCAATGTGTTCATTGTGGTACATTTTGTGACCAAATGACAATTCCAAATAGTGAATAGTTGGTGAGGTTGTACTGTGCATGCCAAGTGTTCGACACGATGGCCACATGAATTCATATTTCAAATATTTGAAAGATATTTGGTGAGTGATCTTGTTGTTTGCGTGGTAAACTATGGTTGCTTGGATTTGTCAAGTGGAATTGATTTGAGTGGTTTTTGAGAAAGTGTGATCTATACATATGATCTTGATTCAATTTTGCACTGCCTCTTAAATAGATTTAAATTTAGTTGCTGTCTTTTTGTAAGGCTTGCTTGGATTCACCTTTACTTGGTCTAGTAAGGGGTGAAAAGATTAAGAAATGTTTCTGTTAGAAATCCTTTACTAGGAACACTCAAAGTAGTCTAGTGGATAAGTTTGGCCAAAATGACCATGTGCGTATATATATTATTTTTTGATTTTTTCCTTTAATTGATTCTGCTTGGATTTGATCTAGGTGATGTAGTATTCATCTTTGAACCAAACCTTTTCATTTGTAACCATCAAACATGGCAATTGCAATCATTCCTACACTAATGCAAATCACACATACACTCTTATTAAGTTTAACTATAAAAGTTTTTGTTAACCCTAAACTGGGGTGATTAGAGCTTGATAAGCTTGCTTAATATTTTTGGGATGTTACACAAACTATGTTTTGGGGATGGTTGTTTTGGAAAGAGGCTTGAGTAGAAAGCCATGAACCTTCATAGACAGTAGGTGATTTGAGAAGTGGTGATTTAGGTTAAAACTTACTTTATATACATTACTTATGGTGGCAGGTCACATAATAAGACTCTCAGGATAGATGCCACTATGTTTTGCTCTTTTTGAATTTGTTGTGCATAAAATGACTCAATTAGCTAGCTAAAACCTATTCGTTGACTCTCTGTTGACCAGCCACCGGAGGGTAAAACTAAGTATATTGCACACGCAGTGTTAGTATTGGAGGAAAAACTGAGTACAACCAAACTGCCAGTGTTACACTCGAATGAAAAACTAGGTACAACTGAGTCGCCACGGTTAGACATGAGGGAAAAAACGTGACTCATGATACGCGTGTCTGGTGCATGGGGCGGTAGCGTACACGTGTGGCCGTGCACGGTGTAGTAGCGTACGTGGTTACGCGGTGCACGGTAGTGCAATGAAACATAGCTTACCTTCTCCTTTAATAGAGGCCTTCCTAGTCTCACTCATCACTCACTCGCTCAATCAACCGTCTCCACTGTCCCATCACCTTCTGCAAACCCCCAAGAAAACCCCAACCACGCCAGCGATGGAGAAGAATGGAGCGGTAGCCATCGGCACCTCCAAGGCCGTCGTCGAGGAGGCCCTCGTCCCCGTACATGCCCCTATCCCCGTCCCCGCATCCACCGTAGCCACCGGCGAGGAGGCCCCCGCCGGTCTTGGGCAGATCCCGCTCGGCTGGGACCCCTACGAGGAGGTTGTTTACATAAGGCCGGTGAACCCCTACGACACCAGCATCGCCGACCCATGGTCAGAGGTAACCAGGGTTTTCTCCCCTTCCCTTGTTCTTCCCTCATTCCCATCGTTGGATGCTAGATTGTATGTTATTAGGGCTCGGTTGTTTGTATTTTTACAGTAGCTAATCATCTTGTGTTAGATCTTGTATTTCGATGAATCCCCTTTTCGTATTTGAACCCCCCTGTTCGTAGTTGGGATTAGTATTCGATTTGGTTTGAGATTTGAGGAATAATCAGGAGATCTCAATCGGTTAATTTATGCAAATAATCAATCCCGATAATCCAAGTATCTCAATCATTTCCTTATTGCACTCTACTGTTTTTTTCCAACAAGAGGATAGCAGCGACGTCCGCAGAGACGACGAGTCCAAGGACACTAAGACTCGTCATGTGCTGAGGAGGCTGAAGTCCAGCCAGTACAACAACTTCTTCATCGGCGACGTGTACAGATGCCCCTTCTGCCCCGCCAGGAGGCTCCACGCCACGAACTTCAACTCCCTCGTGAAGCATGCCGACGACGTGAGGACCTGCGACGAGTCCATGAACGTCCACGGCTTCATAGCCAAGCACTAGGCGCTCGGTCTTCACCTTCGCAACCTCCAGAAGGTGGTTGTCGAGGAGGGTCGCATGCCCCCGATCAAGCCCAAGGCGCCCAACGTCAAGGGACTGGGCAGCAAGAAGTAGAGGAGGCGCCAAAGGGAGGAGGCGGAGGCCCTCCTAGCAGAGGCCATGAGGGGCCACTGATCTGTTGCTGCTGATGCTGGTGTCAAGCAGCTTCTTTTGTCTTGTCTATGTTGAACTTGTCCGCTGCTGCTGCTGAGCAGCCTAATTGTCGAACCTCGTTAAGTATTGTACTATATAACCTATATTAACTTCTTTATCTACATCTCCTCTGTTTACTGAATTTATTTATGGTGCTGGTTAGTTTTGCTGTTCTAGATTTGCTACCAGATTGGGGAAAACGAGGGCAAAAGGAACAATAAATAAAGAGAGAAGCTGCTCTAGATTCGCTACCTTTTGGGGCAAAAAAATACAACTGTTAGCAAGAGAGAGTGGAGAAAGGCGCTCTTACAAAGCCAATCATAAAAATAACAAAAAAGAAAACTTCCAATTTAGGCGACAGGGCGCACGTAACCACCAAACGCGTCCCACATGGTCCCACACCACGTCCCCCATAATCAGCGAGAGATGGATGGCTGGTCTGTTGTGTATCTTGGCCCCACCTATCAGTATATAACGGTCGAGGCAATGTAATGTAACGCTCAACGCACGACCCGCCCCAACGCGGTCCCATCGGTCAGCATCTAACAGTCAAGCCTTTGACCTCACAGCATCTCCCGTTCGAGCGCATGTGAGGGTTTCGGAATGGAGGAAGGGCAAAAGTGAGGAAAAACTAAGCGGCTGGGGAAAACTGAGTACAACTAACGAACCAGGTGCACGAAAATAGAAATCTCTTTATTATTTGCCTCTATGGCATATCTCCTTCAATAAATACATACAAGAATTGTACTATTATACATGATGTTGCATAATATAAGTAGTATTTCTTAGCTTGAATGCGGTAGGCTAGCTTCAAGGGAGTATTGTCACTAGTAGAAAATGGGCCTTTGGTTCGGGCCACTAGTCCCGGACGTGGCTGGGGCCGGGACTAATGGTCCGAACCAAAGGCCCATTTGAGGCCGAGGCACTTTGTCCCGGTCCGTAAGGAACCATTAGTCCCGGTTTGAGATACAAACCGGGACAAATGGGTCTGGGCCGGCGCGCGTGCTCCTGGCAGAACCTTTAGTCCCGGTTTGTATCTCAAACCGGGACTAATGGCCTGGCCCTATATATATGCACCCAACCCTCCACTCTCTCCTGTTTTTTTTTCCTATGTGAGAGGTGGGTATAACTTTGTGCTAACTTTTTTTCTTCATATGCACTAGAGGTGTTTGGTGAAATGCCTGTTAGAGCGATGCCACTTGAGTTCACGACAAAATATGATATGAGGTGCCAGAGCGACACTTAAGGTTTCTCCTCTTTGTTTTGAAGTGTCCTAAAAGGTTAGGAACTATTTTATCGTTTGGACCGCGCGGTACTAATTTAAGCATCGTGATTGCGTTTGATATATATGCATGGTTGTATGATGCAGATGAGCCACCCATGGATGTACGATGACCGACGCTCTGACGCTTACAGAGAAGGCGTGCGTTCTTTTCGCCTTGTGGCCGAGGCGAACAAGCGGCGGGATGGTTTTATGTGTTGTCCATGTGTTGAATGTCGGAATGAGCAGGCTCACACTTCCTCAAGAGTCATTCAGAGCCACCTGCTTCGGTCCGGTTTCATGTCTGGCTATAATGTTTGGACCAAGCACGGAGAAAGAGGGGTTATGATGGAAGACGGCGATGAAGAAGAGAACGATGATGACAACTACCAATCTATGTTACCTGAATACGATGATACCGCAGTTGAAGATAATGAAGAAGAAGGGGGTGAAGAACGGGAACCAGATGAGCCCGTTGATGATTTTGGTCGGGTCATTAGTGATGCAAGGCGAGACTGCGACAAAGAAAAGGAGAGGTTGAAGTTCGAGCAGATGTTACAGGACCACAACACATTGCTGTATCCAACTTGTGAAGATGGCTAGAAGAAGCTGGGTAGCACATTGGAATTGTTGAAGTGGAAGGCAGAGACCGGTAGGACTGACTCGGGATTTGAAAAGTTGCTGGTAATAATAAAGAAGCTGCTTCCAAGAAATAACCAATTGCCCTCCAGTACGTACGAAGCAAAAAAACTTGTCTGCCCTCTAGGATTAGACGTGCAGAAGATACATGCATGCCCTAATGACTGCATCCTCTACCGCGGTGAGAAGTACGAGAATATGGATAAATGCCCGGTATGCACTGCATTGCGGTATAAGATCAGAAAAGATGACCCTAGTGATGTTGAGGGCGAGCCACCCAGGAAGAGGGTTCCTGCCAAGGTGATGTGGTATGCTCCTATAATACCACAGTTGAAACGTTTGTTTAGAAATAAAGAGCATGCCAAGTTGTTGCGATGGCACATGGAAGACCGTAAGAAAGACGGGATGTTGAGGCACCCTGCTGATGGTCGGCAGTGGAGAAAAATCGAGACAGACTTCCCGGACTTTGCTGGTGACGCAAGGAACTTATGGTTTGGTCTAAGTACCGATGGCATGAATCCTTTGGGGGAGCAGAACTGCAGTCACAACACCTGGCCCGTGACTCTATGTATCTACAACCTTCCTCCTTGGTTGTGCATGAAGCGGAAGTTCATTATGATGCCAGTGCTCATCCAAGGCCCGAAGCAACCCGGCAACGACATTGATGTGTACCTAAGGCCATTAGTTGATGAACTTCTACAGTTGTGGGCCAAACCAGGTGTACGTGTGTGGGATGAGCACAAACAACAGGAATTTGACCTACAAGCATTGTTGTTCGTAACCATCAATGATTGGCCTACTCTTAGTAACATTTCAGGACAGACGAACAAAGGATACAATGCATGCACACAATGTTTAGATGAGACTGAAAGTATATATCTGGATAAATGTAGAAAGAATGTGTACCCGTACAATCGTCGTTTTCTTCCGCCCAGTCATCCCTTAAAGAAGAAAGGAAAGCATTTCAATGGCAAGGCAGAAACCCGGACGAAGCTTGTCCCCCGTAGTGGTGCTGATGTATTTTGTATGGTCAAGGATTTGGATGTAATCTTTGGAAAGGGTCCTGGAGCACAACCTGTTCCGAAAGACCCCATTACCGGACATGCACCCATGTGGAAGAAGAAATCTATATTTTGGGAGCTACCCTATTGGAAAGTGCATGAGGTCCGCTCTGCAATCGACGTGATGCACCTGACGAAGAATCTTTGCGTGAATATTCTAGGCTTCCTGGGCTTGTATGGGAAGTCAAAAGATACCCCGGCAGCACGGGAGGACCAGCAACATCATAAAGGACGAGACGGCAAGCATCCAGGGCAGTTTTAAGGGCTTGCCAGCTACGCTCTTACCAAAGAAGAGAAGGAAATCTTTTTTGAAGTCCTTTTCAGTATCAAGGTCCCGTCTGGCTTCTCGTCGAATATAAAGGGAATAGTAAATATGAAAGAGAAAAAATTTCAAAACCTAAAGTCTCATGACTGCCACGTGCTTATGACGCAATTGCTTCCGGTTGCATTGAGGGGAATTCTACTAGAAAATGTTCGACTAGCCATTGTGAAGGTATGTGCATTCCTCAATGCGATTTCTCAGAAGGTAATCGATCGAGAAAGTCTATCAGTGTTATAGTTTGATGTGGTCCAATGTCTGGTCAGCTTTGAGTTGTTGTTCTTGCCATCCTTCTTCAATATTATGACGCACCTCCTAGTTCACCTAGTCGAAGAGATTAGAATTCTCGGTCCTGTGTTTCTACACAATATGTTCCCCTTCGAGAGGTTCATGGGAGTCTTAAAGAAATATGTTCATAACCGTGCTAGGCCAAAAGGAAGCATCTCCAAGGGCTATGGAACAGAGGAGGTCACTGAGTTTTGTGTTGACTTTCTTCCTGACCTTAAGCCGATTGGTGTTCCTGAATCTCGGTATGAGGGGAGGATGACTGGAAAAGGCACACTAGGAAGGAAATCAATGGTATGTAGGGACGAGCATTCTTTCACTCAAGCACACTACACAGTTCTACACAATTCCACCGTGGGGGCTCCGTATATCGAGAAACACAAGAATATTCTACGCTCCGAAAACCCGGGAAGCCTGAAACCTTGATTAAAGGGGAACACGAGAAGAATTTTGGCAATTGGTTGTAGACACATCTCATGAATAACACCACTGTTGGAGATGAGTTGTACTCGTTGGCCAGGTTACCATCTTCAACTATATGTACTTTCCAAGGGTACGAGATAAATGGGAATACATTTTACACGATCGCCCAAGATAAAAAGAGCACCAACCAAAACAATGGTGTTCGCTTTGATGCAACAGATGACAATGGGCAGAAGGACACATATTATGGGTACGTAGAGGAGATATGGGAACTTGACTATGGACCTACTTTTAAGGTCCCTTTGTTTTGGTGCAAATGGGTCAAGCTGACAGGAGGCGGGGTACATGTAGACCAAAAGTACGGCATGACAACAGTGGATCTCAACAATCTTGCGTACATGGATGAACCATTCGTCCTAGCCAACGATGTGGCTCAGGTTTTCTATGTGAAGGACATGTCTACCAAACCGAGAAAAAGGAAAGATAAGAAAAAGAGTACAGAATACGATGAGCCAAAGCGCCACATAGTTCTTTCAGGGAAAAGAAACATCGTGGGAGTGGATGACAAGACAGACATGTCAGAAGATTACAATAAGTTTCATGAAATTCCGCCCTTCAAAGTGAAAACTGACCCAAGCATCCTGTTAAATGATGAAGATTCTCTATGGCTACGGTGCAGAAGAAAACCACAACACTAGATGTTGGTGATGTGTAATAATGTATTAAACCTTTTATTTGAGACATAAATCTATGTAATGTATTAAACCTTTTATTTGAGACATAAAGGTCCCCTTTCATGTAATACATCTTGCTCAATCAAACGAGACGTTGACGACCGGGTTCTGAGCCACGGGAGGTGATCACCCAAAGAGAAGGAACCATCACAAGAGAAGGAACCCACAAACACTAAAGATACATAGCACAACTGAAAATTAAGATACATAGCACAACTAAAAATTAAGAAACATGCCTAATGTTGGAGTGATTTAGTCACGCTCCTGCCTAGCCCTGTAATATGCGCCACTGTAGTCGTCGTAGTCGCCGGCGCCGTCGTCGCTGTTGTCGTCGGGGTCGCCATAGTCGAACCTTGAAGGTTGGGCACGCGTGGGCTGGATTTTAGGGTACCGCAGGCGGGGGTTATTGCCGGTCGTGTTGTAGGCCATGACACTCTAGAGAGTCCGGCCGCGCCACCACAGCCGACGGCCGGCCTCGTTGAAGTTCGAAGGAGGTGGGCCGTCCTCCTCATGCCTGGCGAGCGCCCTCTCATGATGATTGATGAAGAAGGCTTCCCAAGTCGGGGAATAGTCGGGATGCCAGTTGGGATTCCTCCGCTGCTCTGGCGTGAGCTCGAGGTAGTAGTGGTTCGTGATGGCCATCCGACGCTCCACACCTAGAGGGACAGGAGGGACCGGCACGCCTCCGGCGCTCAGCATCCAGCCGGTGGGGATGCGGTAGCCCGGTGGGCAGGGGTAGTTCGAGGCGCAAAGCGCCTCCGCCTGGCGGGTGGTTAGAGATACGATGGAAGCCATGGGAAGAGAATGATGAGTCTAGATGTGATATGTAAATGGAGGCCAAGCGTACATATATATACTAAAAAAATGGCGGGAAGACATAGGTGGGAACCGGTTGAAAGCGCGGGAATGCAGTGGCGCGGGAAACTTTCATCCCGGGTGGGGGCTCAAACCGGGACAAAAGATGGGGGGCCTTATCTGGGGGAGGCTTATCTGGGAGGGCCTTATCTCGGGGTGGCTAACCTTTAGTACCGGCTGGTGGGTGCAACCGGGACTAAAGGTGGTTTTTGTGTCATCTTACAAAACTATCGGTGGGATAAGGACGCGTGGGTAACCTTTAGTATCGGGTGGGGGCTCAAACTGGGACTAAAGCTGTCGGTAGGATAAGGACGCGTGGGTGGACGCACTGCTCGATGAGATAAAGCATGTAGCGCACGACGCCCTGTCGGAGGAAGAAGACAAAGTAGAAGCGGCGCCATGCCTATAAAAGGAGCATCGATACGCCATGGCAAGCAACTCAAAAAGCCAACATGGATGGAGAGTTTCATCCCCATGGATGGAGGAAAGGGTTGGGAAATCTCCCGTGGTGGAACTTCTCGAAGATGCCCTTGGTGCACACGCCCTATGGCATCTTCGGAAGTTCCGCCTCAGAAAATATTTTCCTGCTAGCCCGTGAAAGACTCCATCTCCGCCTCCCTGGGTTAGAGGTATGGTGGAAGCCATGGGATAGAATGGAGAGAGGCGGCAGATATGAGTCTAGATGTGCTATGGCAACGACCAAGCCTACATATATATAGTGAGAAATGGCGGGAAGCTAGAGGAGGGAAGCCTAAACCCTAAACCCTAAAGGGGCTACGATCCGGAAGAGAACGGGCGGGAAGAAAACGGGCGGGACAAAAAAAGGCGGGGTAGACGATCCGGGGCCCCCGGTCTAGGGTTTCGCCGGAGGAAGACCACCGGAGCGTCAGAATCACATGAAAATGGCAAAATGGTTAATAGTTTGACTAGTTAGAATAATTATTTTATAAAACAGAAAATTGATTTGAATCACTTATTCAAAAATATGCAAAATATAATAGTTAATGCATTTTTAAATTGAAAATGGCAAAATGGTTAATAGTTTGACTAGTTAGAATAATTATTTTATAAAACAGAAAATTGATTTGAATCACTTATTCAAAAATATGCAAAATATAATAGTTAATGCATTTTTAAATTGAAAATGGCAAAATGGTTATTAGTTTCACTAGTTAGAATAATTATTTTATAAAACAGAAAATAGATTTGGATTACTTATTCAGATTCAAGAACTTTTCATGTTGAAATTTTTCTCAAATTCATAAGTATGCAAAAACTGTAAAATTCAAATGTTTAAAAAATATGCTAATTGAATTTTTTTAAACAGGCACGCCCCTGGGGTGAAAATTTTGAAAAAGGGACCTTTAGTCCAGGTAAGTGCTATACCGCGTTGGCGCGCGCGCGTTGGGTGGTGCCGAAAACCCTTTAGTCCCGGTGGGTGGCACGCACCGGGACTAAAGGGGAGACCTTTAGTCCCGGCCCGTATAACGAACCGCGGGACTAATGATATATGGGCCGGGACTAAAGGATCCCCACCTATATATCTTCTCCCCACGTGCCCCTTCTTCTCCCCACGCAGAGAACACCCACGCGCGCGAGGATGACGAATCGACGCCGACAGGCTGCCCGACTCTCTGGCCGCCACCACCCCAACCGCCGCCGCCACTCACTCCAGCCGCCACCGCCCCCAACCGCCGCCGCCACTACAGCCGCCTCGCGCGCGCCCCCAGCCAGAGGAACACCGGCCCGCCGCCCCCTCCCCTTCGCTCCCCCGTCCGGCTACGCGGCGGCGCGGCGCTGCCGGCCACTGTGGGCGAGCAGGCCGGGCCGGGGACACCCGTGCACGCCGGCGGCGGTGCGGGCGATGCGGCCGGGCCGGCGCCCCCGGCCAAGTTCTCTGTTTTTAATTTTTCCATTTTTTTATTTTGTAGTATATAGTTAATTGTAATATTATTTAGTAGTTGTAATATTATTTAGTAGCTAGTGTAATAGTAGTGTATATAGTTGTAATTTTATTTTGTAGTGTAATATTATTTAATTTTGTGTGTAATATTATTTAGTAGTGTAATAGTAGTGTATAATTGTAATATTATTTGGTAGTTGTAATATTATTTAGTAGCTAGTGTAATAGTAGTGTATATAGTTGTAATTTTATTTTGTAGTGTAATATTATTTAATGTTGTGTGTAATATATTTAGTAGTTCAATAGTAGTGTATACTTGTAATATTATTTAGTAGTGTAATATTATTTTGTAGTGTATATAGTTGTAATTTTTTAGTAGTATATTGCATTATAGTAGTATATTATAATATTATTTTGTAGTGTATATAGTTGCAATATTATAGTAGTATACTGTAATAGTAGTATATTGCATTATAGTAGTATATTGTAATATTATAGCAGTGCTCGTGGGCCGTCGCACTTAGGGTTAGGGTGGTGGTGCTCGCGGGCCCCTAGACTTAGGGTTAGGGTGGTAGTGCTCGCGGGCCCCCGCACTTAGGGTTAGGGTGGTGGTGCTTGCAGGCAGCCAGACTTAGGGTTAGGGTGGTGGTGCTCGCGGGCCACCGGACTTAGGGTTAGGGTGGTGGTGCTCGCAGGCCACCGGACTTAGGGTTAGGGTGGTAGTGCTCGCGGCCCCCCAGACTTAGGGTTAGGGTGGTAGTGCTCGCGGGCAGCCGGACTTAGGGTTAGGGTGGTGGTGCTCGCGCGCCACCGGACTTAGGGTTAGGGTGGTAGTGCTCGCGGGCAGCCGGACTTAGGGTTAGGGTGGTGGTGCTCGCGGGCCACCGGACTTACGGTTAGGGTGGCAGTGCTCGCTGGCCCCCGGACTTAGGGTTAGGGTGGTATTGCTCGCGGGCATCCGGACTTAGGGTTAGGGTGGTGGTGCTCGCGGGCCACCGGACTTAGGGTTAGGGTGGTAATGCTCGCGGGCAGCCGGACTTAGGGTTAGGGTGGTGGTGCTCGCGGGCCACCGGACTTAGGGTTAGGGTGGTAGTGCTCGCGGGCAAATTGCTATTGTTTAGTATTATTGTAGCAAATTGCGTGTTCATATTATTGTTTAGTACTATTTTATGCAGCAATATTGAATGAAAAATGTTATTGTGTGCATTTTGTAGAAAACTATGGATCCAATCCAGAGAGACCTAGCACAGGAAGAAATTCTCGAGGATATGATCAACGACACCCCCCATGTTGATCCACCTGAATCTCCGTCGATTTGTCTGAACCCCTCCGGTGAGGAAGAGGAGGTCGACCGAAATGATCAAGGAGAAGCCGACGGCTCCGGTGGTGGAGAAGCCGACGGCGAGGTATATATATGAAGTCTGGTGATCAGTAGATGCATTAACTGAGTTGTATATATATATATATAAATTGACGAATATTTCTTCTCTTAGGCCTCCACATCGAGCAAAAAATATTCCAAACGAGGCCCGGCCAAAAAGTTGGACGCATCTACGCGTTATACAATTACGCGGGTATCACCACGGGGTGAACCGGTGGAACCCGAAAAGGCTAAAACTTTATTTAAACAACAATGCGGAGTTATGGTTAGGGATCGCATCCCGATCACCGTTCGAGAGTGGAATAAGCCCAAAGGGGCGAAAGAGGGTGAATATGTCGCCGACAGGTGCAAAGAGGGTCTTCGGAATGACCTCATGACGCATTTCACCCTGCCAGAATGTGAGGATGATGCCGACACAGCTGTATTGAGGAAGAAAGTCAAGCAGTGGACTCTTACGAAGATGGCCGAACTATTCAAGAACTGGAAGAAAGCATTATGGCAAAAGTATCAGAAGACGAAGAAGACTCCTAAATTTGAATGCTATCTAACGAAGCAGCAGGCTAACTGGGATGCATTTGTGAAGTACAAGGAGTCAAAACCTGCTATGGAAATGTCGGAAAAAACAAGAAAAATGCCGCGATGAAGAAATATCACCATCACCTGGGGCCAGGGGGCTACGCGACTACCATGCCAAAGTGGGATGCTAAAGAGAATGAGCTGCTTGCTAAAGGGATCACTCTAGAACCAATACGCGAAGAATGGGATCTGAGGGCAAGGAATGGGTTCCTTGGGCATGGGAGTGAGTATGACGAAAGTACAGGGGACCTTATTTGCAGTGACGGGATTAGGATACCCCGGGATACATGGCAGAAAGTGGTGAAGGAGATTAAAGCGGGGACAACAAAGTTCCGTCCCGATAGAGAGAAAGACTTGCTGACAAAGGTCCTCGGGAATGACGAACGCGGAGGACGTGTACGAGGCCTTGGCCCTAGTTATACGTGGGAGATGGGGTTTCCCAAAGACAAAGATACTTATAGGAGCCGAGAGAGAGCAAAGAGGCGACGACAGGAGGAGGAGGGAGACAGGTTCACCGAGTTGCTAGGAATACTTCGAATGCATCAGCAACAGATTGACGAACTTCGAGGAGCAGCGCGCCTGCAAGATTCTATACTCGATATTACCGCTGTCCCATCTCAGCGAAGAAGCAGCGTGGCTGAATCGGAGGTCCCTTCTAATGATGCACGTATGGTAGATGGCGGTCCCGGCTACCCCGTGGATGGAATCAAGGAGCAGGCATCTTGTGAGCTCCATCAGAAGGTGAAGAACCTATCCATCAAGGTGGCGGTCGGATGTGCTTTACCTTGTCCACCTGGCGCACGCTGGCATGGCCGTGAGATTCCAGCTGGCTATGCTAAAGTTGATGTGGATGAAATCGCAATGGGGTGGGACTCAATGGAGCTTGACATCCTTGGACCTGAAGGTGAGAGGACACTCGGAGAAGTACTGGGTGGTATCATTCTATGGGACAAGAACAACATCAAGCTTCCAGGCTGGACGCCAAAGCCAACACCGCCTCCGAGTGGTCGCATGTCACCTTCACCTCCATCACCTCCAAGAAGCCCACCCCATGACTACGACCACCATAGCCTGAGTCCATATCGATCTCCGCCGTAGCCTCCGATTAGTACTAAACGATGCAGGAGCCCAAAACGACAAATGTCGCCCCTCCCAAGAGTACCTCATAAGAATCTTCCAATCAGACCTTACGATCGTACTGACGAGGAAACCGACATGATCGTAAAGGCCGAATGTGTTGCACAGCTTCAAAAGAAGAAACCCAAGCCCGCCCCGCTATACACCGAGAAGCAAAAAGCGTATGCACTTTCTTTTCTGAACACAAAATCGCAATATGAATTGCACCATAAGCCAGATGAATATCGACGCACACTTCAGAAGGTAGTGAAGAAGAGAAAATCAAGTAGAAGTGCAAGAGGGAGCAAATCATCAGGTCAAAGTGCAACCGAGAAAAGAATGGACGTCCCCCAGCTCGGGGAACAGGCCAAAACATCGATCCCACCCCTCCAGGTGTTATCCTATGACACTCCCAGCAGGATATGGAAGAAGCTAAGAAGCTTGCGGCCGCTATGAATGTGACTGTTGAGGAATTGCTAGGTTCCCAGGACGACAAGTTACCCAAGGCTCAGGTAGTCCCTACATATGTCCCAGGGAAGCCTCTGGTCAGCTTTGAGCAGTTCCAACAACTGCCAACACAAATGCGGAGTTTACATAAATGGTACTTGAAAGCCGTAAATCAGGAGAGAATAATGATCGTGGCGAAAGTCCCACATAACTACTACTTCCGAGAAGAAGAGGTCCATGTTGAGTTTCTAGAACTCTTCCATTTATACACTTTCGACGCCCTCGACAAAAGTCTCATGAGTTGCTATTGTCTATAAGTTGTTGAATTCATTGTCTATATATAAGTTGTTCATTTTTCAGTTGTTTAGTTCATTGCATGTAATTATCCTAATTATATCCTTTTGTACTCTATTATTATGCAGAATGAAGATCATGGAATGTAAAAGAAGGTCAATCTTTAATGTTGGGTTCATTGACCCAGATAAAATACATGTAAAGACGCTAACGACAAAACCCGAGGAGACGCAGGAAAACCTTCTAAGGTTTCTAACGGAGCAAAATTTCTGTGACCACATACTGTTTCCTTACAATTTCGCGTGAGGGTCTTACTCTATTGTACACATTCTCTTTTGCTTACTCGATGTTAAGTGTAATTGATGAGTTACTGATGTATATATAAACGTGTACAGTTTCTACTGGATTCTCATGGACATTCAACTTGATAAGGGAAGAGTTGAAGTCATGGACCCATTAAAGAGACCCCTGGAAATGTTTAGGGACATGCAGGACATGCTCCAGAGGTAATTTTCGCGCTACATCGGTCTCTTTCGTTGATTTCCTGAGATATCACGTAATAAATAACTCATTCATTTTCTTTACCGGGTAGGGTTTGGAACCAGTTCAAGAGTGTGGTTACAGGTGACTTTAGTGAGAAACTGACGTTTAAGCCGGTCTCGGTAAGTAGTACGCTCATCTCTTTACTTCTAGTTTCAATACAATTATGATGCTGGATTATTATTTTGATTGAATTCTATTCTCGTAAAGTGCGCGAGGCAGCCACCGAAGACGAATCTATGTGGATTCTACGTTTGCGAGTTTATTCGCATGTTTACCAGTGAGCTGAATGATTAGAGAGTCGATGTAAGCAATACATTCATAACATTATTTTTATTACCTTCACTTTTTGTTATCATGATTGATATTCATATTGATCTCCTTTTCTTATATAGTTCGAGAAAATGCGGGATCAGCTCCTACCACAGCAACGCGTAGTAGCAATTGCTGAAGAATTGGCAGGATTCTTGTTGAACGAGATGATAGATGACGCTGGAGAATTTAGTGTGAATAGGCACCGATGATCCCTGACCGTGTAATTGAATAGACGGGCTCTAGTCCCGATAATTGTGATCTCCATGTGTAACTATCATGTATATATTTGTATGCTTGATCTTCAGAGAAGTTATCTTATGTATGCACGAACATGTACGGTATGTGGTAGCGTAGAAAACTATTTTGAAATGAAAAAAAAGGATACAAATTGAATTCTCTGCCGCGGCTGAGAAAGTGCCTAAACTTCTGCCACCATTTGTCCCGGTTCATAGGGGGGCACCCAGCGCCTGCAGAGACAGCCACGTGGATGCCCATTGGTCCCGGCTGGTAAGAGGGCCGGGACTAGTGGGTGGGCCTTTAGTCCCGCCCCTCCAGTCCCCGTTACCAGGACCGGGACTAAAGCCCCTTACAGACCGGGACTGGAGGCCCGTTTTCCACTAGTATGTGCATTTAATTTTGTTAATCCTTCAAATGTCAACTACACTCTAGTAATTAGTACTCGTGTGTACAAACGAGTTGGCGGCGCTAGAGTTTTGGGGGCCCTATGTGGGTGCACCGTCCACACAATCTTCCTGTACGCGCATGCTCATAATAAGCATTGCCACAATATAATTATTGTCTACCTTTCTTCTAGTTTTTAGACTTTTTTACTTATTTCTAACCTAATTTTTTTGTAGGAAAGATGTGACTTCAATAGTTTTTACATAGTTTGTCTATCCCACCAAATATGCTTGCTCTAAGCCGAAACATTTTTTCAATTAAATGTACAATGGTTTCTTAAATCCTAGCTTGCGAACTTATATGGTAGTAAAATTCCTTGAACTAAATCATTTCCTTAATACAAGAAAAACATGAAATACATACAATCCCCCCCACATGTTAGTTTATTCCAATTAGATATCTTCTAGACTTGTAGTGTATTTCTATGTGTTCAAATCCTTTCTAGGTTAGACGCACCACTAAATGTCTTAGAGCTGTAACATCTCGATATGTATGTCTATCTTAGGTAGAAATAAAATAACAGAACACTCTTGAAAGTACATACTAGTTATCTACATGAAGTTTTTATCCTTGAATGATTTGCATTGCATACTAGTCCATCCTATGCTAACCAACGGCCATGCATACAAGAGGCATGGGAGGCATTGGTAGTGAGGTGGCACAGCCTAGACCCTGACTTCAAGGTCGTGAGCAAGCGGAACAGGGTAAACCGTGGCTCTGAGGGAACACACAGTGGAGAAAACCGCAACCATGATTGCTTCAAGGAAAAAATAATATATATACATGGAACAACCTGCATTTATTTTTCTCATGTTTCTACTTGATATGCATAACATTTCTTTGGCAATGTAGGAGGACGATACCGGGCGGCATTTTACCGACATAAAAGTGTGGCCGAAGATGAAGGAGAAAGCGCTCGATCTAAGCCAGCCTCAACCCTCGCGTCCCGAGTACTTCGGCAATTCTGTCGATGACGTGAACGAGTACTGCGCGACGGTACAAGCTTTTCAGCCAGAGGTGGATGACCCCTTGTAGGAGGAGATCGACGAGACTACGTTGATAGTGGCGGGGCATGGCAAGCAGCATGGTCGTTTGCGCATTCTTAATGCGGTGACCAAGCCGACCACGAACCTCATGTGTATCAAGGATACCCTCACAGCCGACAACCCCTATCCAGCCTCGTCGATCCGTCGATGTAAGTTTTTTCTCTTTTCATCCTCTTCTTTCCGACATTCGTTCCTGAATGGCTAAGTTGACGAGATTCATTATTTTTGAAATTGTAGGCTGAGTTCGATGTGGCCTTCGATTCAGAAGAGGCAGCAGAGGAGTGATGCATACGATGAGTACCAAGATTACATGAATGATGTAATTTTCAACATTTATTCTTGCAAAAGATGACAAGCCCCACTGCCCCTAGCTAGTTTGAACATTTATTTCTGCAACGCCTAACATCTAACCCATCTTGCAGTCAGTTAAGAGGTTTGTGGCCACTAGAGAGCAGGATTTGGTACCGGAACGGATACCTAGGCCGGGTCCGTTCCCAGTGATGCAATCAAGAGAAGAATTCGCTCGCACCTGCTACTCAGGGACCCCGGTAAGTTCTTTTGCCAAACCACTTGTTACCCTACCCCTTTCTAGGGAAATGTGCCTCGCAGGTTGCTAACTCTTGCTCAAGCATGTAGAGAACGGTATGTTCTGGGAACCAACACTTTGGTCATGCTTCCCCCATACCTGGTTCATCGCACGAGATCACACCGCTGCATACCGATGGTCCTTCTTCTGGTGCTTCTCCTCGTGTCGCGCCTAGCCCTACTTCCGTTGGTGACTCTACGGGACCTCGGCGTAGCTCGCCTAACCTCGTGCTGAGAGATCTCGGGTTCTCGAGCTAGAGCTAGGTGTAGGGTTCTCGGATTAGAGCTACATGTCGGGCTCTAGGGCTTTGTATGTAATTCTTGATGATACTACTTTGGATGATGATGATCTTGCTATGTGTATGGTGATGATCTTTCTATGTGTATGATGATGATCTTGTTTGAATGATTATGCTCTTTTTGCTATGATTTTTGCTGCAAATAAAATAAAATAAAATAAAGCTGGCAACCTCTATTCGTCGGCGTAGGGCTTACCATTTGGTGCACTGCAAGGACTGTCGGCGTAAGGGGAACGTTGGACCAACGGCTAAGCCATCGGCATAGCCTTGCTACGGGGCAGCCTAGCCTGACCCAGGAACTAGGTCTACGCCAACGGTTTAGCCGTCTGAGTAGCCTGCCACGCGGCAGCCTCGTTTGGCCTAGAGACTAGTCGCCTGCTGCCATGCCAAACGGCCGTTAGTAGTCTTGCAGGCCCACATGGTATACGCCGACGACTTGCTCAGGCCGTCGGGCTGACCTCTACGCCGACGGCCTAGCGACCCTTTGCCGATGGCAACTGGCCGTCGGCGTAGTGACGCGTTCCTGTAGTGCATGGGCTAATTTGTGAAACCATTGTTTCATCGGGAAATTCAATAAAAAAACACACGAATATGTTTTGCTATACATAGATGGCAGATCGTGTTCTTCAAGTACAACCGCCTTGGGGAACAATCCGATTGGTGTAGCCTACAGACGACCCAACAGGAATATATGCTAAACAACACTCTTTGGTCTTGGCGGTGCTCTGAGACTGTGGCCATGCAATCAGCTCACACAAACGCCCATGGCTAGCTACTCAGCTAGGCCAGTCAATGATTTCGATTGCGCCACGACAAGGATCGGTGCCGGTGCCTCTGCCTGCTGGTGGCGCTGCCTGCCTCCGGCCAGACGAGACGAAGGACGAACCACACACACGGTCGACACGACGACGGACGATGATGCAGATCTTTGTCGTGGATCCATCAGCAAGCAAGCACGACACGAACGCGCGCTGAGGTCTGGTCGACGCATAGTGTCAGTGTATCAGGCATCAGGAGACATTCACGCCCGTACGCCCGTGGCGCTGCAACCCAACCCAGAGGCCGGCAGAGCAGCTAGCAGAGCAGGGCAAACAAAGCGCGCGTGCTCCCTCCCTCCCTCCGCAGCTCCACGGGCCGCCTGCGAAAAAACAAACTGTTCCGTGACGCCGGATGAGATTCCTGTGTCCTCTCTCTCGGCACGCGCGCGCGGGCGGGCGGGCGGGTGTTCGTACGCGAGTCTTGGCGCGGCTGCTGCTACAGCATGCTGCGACGTGAGACTCGTTGGCATTTCCGGACCGAATCCAGCGCTATTCTGTCGGATGGATGTAACTTTCGGTTTGTTAATAACCGCTTTTCACTGGTGTTTCCAAGCGATGCAAAACCGGCGACACATTTGAATATTTTTATTTTCGCCTGCGAAATCTCGCTCAAAGGTGTTCGACAGAAGTACGCCTAAAAAGGTTCCGCGAATATTTTATTACAAAACAGAATCAAGACTGGCGATCATTCGTCGATGTGATGGCCTCCTCGACGGGGATGCGCTCCTCCATCAGGACATGGCAACCGGCGGATTGGAGGAGGTGGAGGCGGAGCTCGGCGAAGGAGTGGTGGCCGAAATGGTAGGCGCGGGACTCAGCGTGCTGGCAGGGACGTCCTCATCGATGAACGGGAGAGGACCCCGGCGCATGGCCGATGATGAGCTGTACGTCGGAGAGCTGGCGTAGGGGTCGATGATGTCGACGCTGAAGGCCAGAGGACGAGGTGCGGGGCAGGGGAAGAGCACGTTCGGGTTGAACCGGCCATCGAACTCGGGGGAGGACGAGAACCTCGGTCGCGGGTTCGCCTGGCTCGCCTGGAACATGGCGGACGAGATTGGCAAGAACCCGGCCGGAGACCCGACGCTCGGCTGGCTCCCCTAGCGCGCGGCGTACTATGAGGCGGCCATCGGCGTCGGTCGGGAAATCGCCGTGCGCGCGGCGGCGCGCTCCGAAGCTTCACGTGCTCCCCTCATCTCTGACCTCGCCGTCCTATCCTTCCGGCTCTCTGTTTTGATCTTGCTCCTCCGGCACTCTTGCACCCACTTGGCGTAAGTGAAGCCGTCTGGCCTCGGCCTCGGCTTCTTCTCCTTTGGCACGCTGATGGCGGATCTGGGTTTCACGAAACCCTTGGGCGGCATGGTGGGCGGGAGCTCGGGGAACTGACAGGAGATATGACGGGGTATGGAGAGGATAGGCGGAAGGGTGAGAACAAAGGCGGGAACTCGGCCTTGAGTCGCCGACAGGGTTGGACCACCTGTTTTTCACTACCTCCGACGTTCCCATGTGGTTCCCTGCGCCCTGAGTTTGGCCTTGGAACACCAGATGAAAGTTGCGCCAAATCCAGACGAATTCGACGTCCTAAAAACGCGAGTGGCGAAATTTCGCCGTCCAGATGTAAAAATCGCCCTAAGAAGTCCTCCTAGGAACATGAGTGGAGATGCCATGAGCATTGGAAAGTGAGGGGGGTTGTTTTGGCTGGCACGTATACGTACCCTGCTCGGTGTGCTCTAGCAATTTGTGAAAAGGCAGCTAGAGAGGGATGACGCGGATCTGATCGACGCGTACAACCCCTTTTGTTTTGGAAAATGATGGGCATCCCCATCGTCTGGGTTCGACCGCGCATGCGCCTAGGTCGCGTCGTGGTGGGGTCCATCTGATCCTCATCTTTCCTTATCTTCCTGAGCAACCAAAACCGTTCTCTGATGCCTTGTGTGCGCACCCGTTTCCGGTGCCAGCGCCGTCGTCCTCGGGTGCTCCTCCGCCGTCGGGCGCTTGCCTCACCGTCAGGCGCCTCTTCCGCCGCGTCCTCCTCCGAGCTCGCTACCTCCTCCTCCCATCTTCTCTCACGGTGGCTGTCACCGACGCTGCAGCTCGCCTCCCTCGTCGCCGCGCGACTCCTCCACCATGCCTCCTCCGTTGCGCTTGGTTGTGGCTGGCGCCCGCCACGCACCTCCACCCGCACCCTTCTCCGCCCCTGCTATCCTCCGTGCCCTCCTTTGCTCCTGATGCCGAGCAGGAGCAAGGTCAGAAAAGGGCGGCCATGGCTGTCGAGCCCTACATTGTTGCCCTCCTCTGCCGCCATTTTTATTTATTTTTCTACCGGCGACGGGTGGAATTGCTATCGACTGCATGGGCCGTTGCTACCGAAGGCATGCGGATTTTTCTACTAGGTGTTTGTCGATGTTGGGCGGCCATGGCCGTCGAGCCCTATGTTGTTGCCCTCCTCTGCCGATTATTTTTTTGGATTTTGGTACCGACGACGGGTGGATTTGCTACCGACCGCATGGGTCGTTGCTACCGAAGGCATGTGGATTTTCTACGAGGTGTTGATTATTGGCTCAACAAGTCGATCTTGTTGGGGAACCCCAAGAGGAAGGTATGATGAGCACATCAGCAAGTTTTCCCTCAGTTACAAAACTAAGGTTATCGAACTAGTAGGAGCAAGGAAACACCTCCCATGTGTTTTTGCCAACTCGGAGTCCTGCACAACACAGCCACAGAACTTTGCCCCCAACTTACAGTGAGGTTGTCAATCTCACCGGTTTTGCTGAAAACAAAGAATGAACCGTATTGTGTGGACGAAAGTAAAAGCTTGCAGAAAGTAAACACAAAACAGTAAATATTATAACATTAGTTTGTCCAAGAAAGCATACATCTAGAAAGCATACATGCATATACTAATCATCTTGACTCCTATGAGATTTGATTGGGCATTACAACATTATACATAGACCGTAATCCAACTGCATCTATGACTAATAATCCACCTTCAGGTTATCATCCGAACCCTCTTCAGTATTAAGTTGCAAGCAATAGATAATTGCATTACGCATTGCATGTAAATTAAACAATACGATTGTTCTATGAACAAATGATTGCTGTTTTTCCCTAGTAGCAATAGCACATCTAGTACCTTAGAGATTAATGTCACTTCCCCAGATTGCTAGAGGCATGAACCCACTATCGAGCATAAATACTCTCTCTTGGAGTTGCTAGCATCTACTCGGCCAAGATATCTACTAACAACGGAGAGCATGCAAGATCACAAATAACAAAGATATGATAGAATCAATAACCAATTTGAAATGGCATCTCAATATCCATCGGATCCCCGCAAACACGACATGTAGGATTACAAATAGATGATATTGATCATGAACGAAGCTCACAAGATCTAAACATGGCAGCACAAAGGAGAAGGACCAACCATCTAGCTACTACATGTTCCCGTAGTCCAAGGATAAACTACTCACGCATCATACCGGAGGCTTGCATGGTGATGAAGAAGGCCTCCAGGGTGAATTCTCCCCTCTGGCAGGGTGCCAGGAAGAGCTTTAGATCCCTCCCGGTCTAGGGATGGACATGACGGCGGCTACAGACTCTTTTGTGGAATTTTTGATCGGGTACTTAGGGTTTCTGTATCGGAGGCATCTTATAGACGAAAGGGGAGGCCGAGGGGGTGCCCTAGGCGGCCACATCACCCCTGGCGCGGGTCAGGCCTGGCCGCGCGGCCAGGTGGTGTGGCGTCCCTCTGGTCCCTCTCCGTCTCGTATTCTGACTCCGTGCCCCCCTCGGTGAAATACTGACTTTGCTTTTGTCCCGTCCAATTCGAAGAATATTCATTTTCTGACTTTTCTGGAACCAAAAACAGCAGAAAAGATGCAGCTGGCACTGTGGCATCTTGTTAATAGGTTAGTCCAAGAAAGTGTATAAAAAGTACTCCTAAGTATGGACAAAACATAAGAAAGTAGATAAAACCAAGCATGGAACATCAAAAATTATAAATACGTTAGCAACGTATTAGGTGTTCGTCGATGTTTGCGGGCGAGAGTCTCCGGCAGTGTCTCTGGCGAAGTTAGTATTTTGTTACATTAGAAGAACTTTGTTGTTACAACCGTCTAGTGATTTTGCTACAACAGTGACAACTTTTTGTTACAAGGTCTCCGGCGAGAGTCACCGGTGAGTTTTTTCCGACGATGTTTTCGGCGAAGTCGGTTTTGCTACATTAGTACAATTTTTTTGCTGCATGGTATCAGGCGAGGCGTTCTGTTTCTGGAACGAACCATTTTTTCTTTGGAAGCTAAAGCAGGAATATATGTTACAAAAAACAGGGTGTTCTATAGTAAAAACGGAATTTGGAGAGATTTTAGGAACACGTGGCACGCGCAGAAGCGGAACGATGGGAGCTCCCATCATCCGGCGAACGCCTAGCACTTGCCTTTTGTTTTGCGTAGAATCGAGCACGCTGCATCCATGCATGCTTGTTCAAAAGAGCGCGCGCGAGGACTGTTCTCTTTACGAGAAAGTGATAGTTGAGCTGCCTACACGGAGCGCATCATGGTGCTGTGTTTGTTGATCCTAGCTCAAATTTCGTGGAATTCTCGTGCGGCAAACAGATCCCCGGAGACGATCGAGCTGCATTAATTCACATGGTACATAGTAACACCTCAAACGCAACTCTGCCACAACAAAAATTTGATGGGTCCATCCACGTCTAATACAAAGATTTTTTTCGTTTTTTACATTTCCAGGCCAAGCAAGTTACACTTTTTTAAAACAAGTGTAAGTTACATTATCAAAATCGACCTAGACACGGAGAATTCTCGTAAAACTTCTCCAGCTTCTCAGCTCCGAGGATGCACGCGCCCCAAGGGTAGAAGTGAATTCATAGAATAGCCAATCTACCAGATTACGCACGCCTAGTGAAAACCACTTCGCCAAAAGGAAAAACCCAAACGCCAAAAGGATCGTGCAGCGAGTCGACACAGCCTTTGCTTTGCTGCGGTTGCGCCAATGTCTGCTACTGCTAGCGGTAGTAGGCCTGCCCCCGTTTCTCCCCACTCGGGGTGCACAACTGTCGCTCTAGCAGCAGACAAAAAATAAGGCTCTCCAAAACGGCCAGCCAACACTGTTGTCTTTTGCAGAGAATGTTAGCTTTGTGACAATCAAATAACGAAGAACGAAAATAAAATCGCAGCAAAGGGGACACAAATTTAACGTGGAAACCCCTCTCAAACAAAGAGAGGAGAAATCATGGGCGCCAGCCGGCGAAACTTCACTATAATGAGGAGTGTTTACACAACGCCTGAGATTTCACATATGCTTATCCCAGCCGGCGGCTTACAAGAGGTTATATAACGGTAGTAACTTAGGTCATCAACGATCCGTACCGCAGGAGGCTGTCGCCTCGCTCCGCTCCGTCAGAAGTTGGCCTTTACGTTGTAGAATTTGGATCAATTAACAAACTCCATCTTGAGACAAATTTCTTCTTATAGCATCAATAGTAATCATCTCCCTAAACAAACAAAGGAAACACTTTCGGCGCCAATAGCCACTTGGGCTAAGCAGTTATACCAACTAAGCTTGAGCATAACTCAAACTTAGCAATAGGAACATGCTTTGCCATCATATCAGCAGGATTATCATGAGTGTTTATCTTGCATACCTTTAGTGTACCTTGTGCAACGACATCACGAACATAATGGTACTTGGTATCAATGTGCTTTGTTCTCTCATGTAACATCTGATCCTTAGTAAGGTAAATAGCACTTTGACTGTCACAGAACAGGTTAATGCAAGAATCATCTTGACAAAGCTCAGCATATAAATCTTTCAACTAAACAGACTCTTTGCAAGCTTCAACAACAACCATATATTCTGCTTCGGTTGTAGATAAAGCAACAACTGGTTGCAGTGTTGCCTTCCAACTCACGGCACATCCACCTACCGTGAACACATAACCTGTGAGGGACCTCCTCTTATCCAAGTCGGCAGCAAAATCTGAATCCACATAGCCTGCGAGTCCCTCACCAGTCTTGCCAAACTTCAAGCAATCATTCTATGTGCCACAGAGGTACCTGAAAATCCACTGAAAAACTTTCCAATGTTCTTTACCAGGATTAGCCATGTAACGACTCACCAAACTCATAGCATATGATAAATCAGGGCGAGAGCAAACCATGGCATAAATCAAGGAACCAACAGCACTGGGATAAGGAACTCGAGACATGTACTCAGTATCTTCATCAGAACTAGGAAATTGCAATACTGGTAATTTAAAGTGAGGAGCAACAGGAGTACTAACTGACTTTGCATAATGCATATTAAAACGTTGAAGAACTTTCTCAACGTAACTTTGCTGACTAAGAAACAACAACCTAGATTTTCTGTCCCGTTTAATTTACATACCAAGGATTTTCTTAGCAGCACCAAGATCTTTCATCTCAAATTCACTACTTAGGTGTGCCTTCAAAGTAGTGATTTCTTTCATGCTCTTTCCAGCAATTAACATATCATCAACATATAACAGCAAGTAAATAGGTGATCCATTAACAAACTTTATGTAAACACAACTATCAAACTGAGATATCTTAAAACCTTGTGAGATCATAAATGAATCAAACCCTTTGTACCACTGTCCCGGAGATTGCTTCAAACCATAAAGAGATCTTTTCAATTTGCACACAAAATCCTCTTTTCCAGGAACTATGAACCCTTCAGGTTTGTCCATGTAAATCTCCTCCTCCAGTTCACCATGCAGAAAAGTAGTCTTTACATCCAGCTGCTCAAGCTCAAGATCATGCATAGCAACAATACCAAAGTAAGCACGAATCGAACTATGCTTCACAACCGGAGAGAAAACATCATTATAATCAATACCTGGAATCTGGCTGAAACCTTTTGCTACTAACCTTGCCTTAAACCTTGGAGGCTCATTAGGAGACAAACCTTCCTCTCTCTTGTATATCCACTTACAGCGGACGGCCTTCTTCTGTTTAGGCAAGCGCACAACTTCCCATGTGCCATTCTTATCAAGTGATTGCATCTCTTCTTGCATAGCAGAAACCCACTTCTCGCGGTCAACGGATGCAACAGCCTCATTGTATGTAGCATGTTCAGTATCATGCTCCACCTGTTCAGCACAACTCAAAGCATAATGAGCAAGATTACACTCTTCAATTAAACGACGAGGTGGAACTATGTTACGTCTCGGTCTATCCGCAGCAATAGATTCCTGTGGCTGTTGCAAAACAGTAGGTGAGTGCTGAACAACATCATCATATATATTCTCCTCATAAGCATCATCAACAACAACATTATTATCATCAGTTTTCTGCAGGTGCTCCACCTGCACACTAACTCCCTCCTCTCCAATAGCAACAGGAGAGGAATCTGATGGTAAGCTGTCATGATACATAACGAATTCATTGAAAACAACGTTCCTACTCAACAAAATCTTTTTTGTTTCAGGATTCCATAGTTTATATGCCTTAACTCATGAAACATAACCAAGGAACATGCACTTAACAGCTCTAGGCTCTAACTTTCCATTATCAACGTGAGCATAAGCAGTGCAACCAAAAACTCTCAACTATGAATAATCAGTAGGCGAACTTGACCATACCTCAATATGAGTTATCTTCTCAAGTGGAATAGAAGGTGACATGTTGATGAGGTAACACGCTATGTTGGTTGCTTCAGCCCAGAAACGTCTATGCATACCTGCATTTGACAACATACAATGAGCCCTCGAGATGATGGTTCATTTCATGCGCTCAGCCACGCCATTCTGTTGGGGAGTGCAAGGGATGGTGTGGTGCCTGATCATACCATCATTACTGCAAAACTCCTTAAACTCATTAGAACAGAATTCCATACCATTGTCAGTACGTAGTACCTTTACCTTCTTTTCAGTTTGCTTTTCTACCATAACTTTCCACTTCTTAAAAGCATCAAAAACATCAGATTTATGTTTCAGAAAATATGGCCACACTTTTCTTGAGTAGTCATCAATAATAGTAAGCATGTAATTAGCACCACCAATAGATGTCTTACAGGAAGGCCCCTATACATCAGCATGCACATAATCTAAAATTCCTTTAGTGGTATGAACGGAATCATTGAATTTAACTCTTTTATGCTTACCAAAAACGTAGTGCTCACAGAACTCAGACTTACCCAAGTTGCAACGATCAATCAGTTCTCCCTTAACCAACTCTGCCATGCCATGTGCGCCCATATGCCCAAGACGCATATGCCACATATTTGTTTTTCCATAATCATTAGAATCATTACAAGTAACAGCAGCAGCAATACCAGGCAAAGTGCTACCTCTAAGAACATATAACTTAGCAGAATTCATATCACCTATCAAGTGAATTAGAGAACCTTTTGATACCTGATGACCCACAAGTATAGGGGGTGTATCGTAGTATTTTCAATAAGTAAGAGTGTCGAACCCAACAAGCAGCAGAAGGTGTTGGCGAATGGCTGGAGCAGGAATTCTCTGTAAATACTTAGCAAACGGATTTTTAGGGGTTTTCGATAATACAGGTAAATAAAGTACGAGTAAATAAAAGACAATAAGAATAAATGCAGCAAGTGGCCCAATCCTTTATTCAGCAAAGGACAAGCCAGTTGTATTACTTAAGATGACCAAACATTCTTGAGGACACATGGGAATTCCGTCAAGTGCTTTCGCTTCATCTAGTTGATTAATCTTCTTTAGTTTGCTAAGTGTTGTGTGGGTGAACCTGTGCTAATGTACCGACCTTCCTAGGACTAATACATACTTCTGATTATACCCCTTGCAACCATCCGTAAGTATAAGAAAGTAATTAAGGTAGAAACCTAACCACAACTTTAAACTCTAAGACCCTGACATCCCTTGTGCAATGGTTCCTAACGGGGGTTCAGGTTTCTATCACTCTGGCAACCCCTACGATTAGTAACCAAATACACAATGCATCCCCCTAGGACCATATAGGTGAAGTGTCATGTAGTCGACGTTCACATGACACCACTAGAAGAAGTACACCACAACTTAAATATCAAACTATTGAATCTTTCTCAACACAATTCCACTACTAACAACATGACTTGTCCCCTGTCCTCAAGAACAAAACGAACTACTCACAAGACATCATATGGATCATCATCAGAGATGGAATAATGATGTATAACAATCTGAATATAAATAATAATTCGACGGTTCACTCAATAGCATCAACTACAAGGAGTAATCAACACCGGAAAAGTTTCCCCTGAGAACTATGCAAGATTCAACCCAATTGTTACAACAATATGGAGGTGGTGATGATGGTGCTGGTGGTGATGATGATGATGATCCCGATGAAGTCCAGCTTGATGGTGGTGTTGATGGAGACGATCTCCCCTCTTAGGGAAGGAATTCCCCCGGCAGAATTCTATCTGCGAGAGAGATATTTCTCTCTTGGTGTTTTTCGCCCCGTAGAGGCGGCGGAATCTTTATGTGGTCGCTCCCCCGGTATTAGGGTTCCGTGGAGATAACATACGCCGGAGGGGAGAGCCAGAGGTAGACTAGGGTGGCCACACCACCTGGTGGTGTGGCCTAGGCTGGCCCGTGCCAGGGGGTGGTGTGGGCCCCCTGTGGCCCATCTCAGCCTCCCCTTCTGGCTTCCTTCGTCTTCTGGAAAAATAGGATTTTCCATGTATTTTCTCGGATTTTCTAATCTTTGTGAATTTCGCCTCCAAACAGCACCTTTTCCATCAGAATTCTGACTACAGCGGTCCATGCTCCAAAAGTCATCAACCATGCAAAACAGGTGAAATAACATAAGTATCATCTCTTAATATGAAATATGTCAATGAATAACCGTAAATTATGATACAGAATAGTGATGCAAAATGGACAATATCAACTCCCACCAAGCTTAGACTTCGCTTGTCCCCAAGCGACAACTGAGCTCAGTAAACATGACCTCAGGTTTATGGAGTGGAGAGTCGATAAAAGAATACAGACAAGAAGCATCACATTCATCAATACATAAGTCATAATAGAAGATAACTCACTATTATATAACTTAACTTGCATTAAGTAAGGGAAACACAATAAAGATACATAAAGTAAATCATAATTGGTAATGGCAAACTTAGCTCTTGGTCGAAGAATAGTTGACAATTTACTGGAGTTTACAAATAACTGATTTTCAATGATAGCTTTCAAAGCAGTAGACACCAAGATAAGAGCAATGTGCAAAACAAGGAACATAAGAAATATGATTGAATAAATCATCATATGAATGAATGAAACACAACAACTCAAAATGCTTGCTCAGGTAGAAGGCAATAGGCTTACTGACTCAACTAAAAAGAAAAAGAAAGGCCCTTCGCAGAGGGAAGCAGGGATTGCAAGTTTCATAAAGAGCTTCCAAAAATTATGGTACTTATTAGCTTTCAGCTCTCATTGCCCTATCATAGGCATCTTTAGGTGATTAACGTTAAAGTTATCAAATATGAGGATATGCTTAACAAGTTGTAAGTTGAAAATCTCATGTCCCTTGAATACGAGGGCCGCTCCTCATGCTACTCAAGTTTAGTCACCGGTAAGTTCTTATCATAGTAAGTATATGTGTATCATAGAGAACCGCCAACGGGGTGAAGGAAGTATGCCCTGAGAGGCAATAATAAAGTTGTTATTATGTATTCCTTGTATATGATAGATGATTATTTTGCATGCTATAATTGTATTGATAGGAAACGTCAATACATGTGTGTTTAATAAGCAAAAAGGGTTCCTAGTCATGCCTCTCTTATAGACTAGCTCGTTTATTAACAAGATGATCAAAGTTTCCTGATCATAGACATTGGATGTTGTTAATAACGAGGTCACAACATTTGTGAAATGATGTGATGAACATTCATCCGAAGTATAGCATTACGATCAAAGTCATTATGTTTATATTTCTATAACATCATACGAAGTAATCTTAGTACTTAGACCAAGATCTCATGTTAATTGCTAACACCGAAAGAGTATCTTGATACATCAAACATCACACTATAACAGGGTGACTATAAAGGTGGGTTCAGTGCTACGAAGGTGTTATGTTGAGGCTCATGGATCAAGAGTGGAATTTGTCAATCCCGACGACAGATAGATATACTCTGGGCCCTCTCGGTGATATGACATTAAGATAGCTTGCAAGCAAGTGATGTGATCACTAGAATGTTATATCACGGGAACGAGAAAAGAGTGCATGTCGGTAATGAGATCAAACTAGGTATTTCGATACCGATGATCGAATCTCGGACATGTATTATATCATGAGACAAAGGTATTAAGTTACTAGCGTTAAAGGTTCTCATGATCACAGAAGTCATCATTGAATGTGCAGGAGTCAGTATGGATCTCTAGGTCCCGCTTCTGATTATTGATCTGAGAGGAGTCTCAATCATGTCTGCATTATTCGCGAACCGTAGGGTGACACACTTAAGGGTTGTTGGACACCATTTAGGAGCACATGTGTTTCAGACAAAAGGTTTGCAAAGCGCAGGAAATGTTTCGATAGAAACAAGAATTGTTTCGATAGAAACCGGAATTGTTTCGGGTGAAATTGCAGAAAGTGGTTCTGCATGTGATATTGAAATGTTGCAAGAGTTTTATGTGAATGTTTGTTAATTAAAGTAATTAACAAAATTCTAAATAAAATATATAAAATAGTTTTATTAATTGAGAGTTGTATTAAATTTAGTGGAAATTTAATGCATGTGAGTGGAATTTTGGGTGGAGTCAAAATTGATGTGAGTGGAGCTTCCACCACATGAATGAGGAAGAGGTGGGGGCACCCTCCTTGGGCACCGGCCATGGTAGGGAGGAGCCCCCCTCTCCTATAAAAGGCCCCCCTCTCCTCCCTCACAAAGCACACCTCCTCGTGAAGGATCTCTCTCCCCCTCTAGATATTCCCCAATGGTCTCGGATTAGCAAGATACATGTTCCCGGTGGCCTTGTGTCTGGAAGGAGTTGTTGCTTCTGCTGATTCGTTGGAGCGAGGAGGTGGAGGTTGTCCGGTGGCATGAACTTTTGTGCGAGGACGGATGCGCTGCTGATTTGCGGCGCTCGGACTTCCACACGATCTTGAGATCGGCAAGCATACGACTACATTAACCACGAGTTCCTACACGTTAACAAAACTCGTTGTCTTCGAAGGTAAGTTCTCCATGGATGTATGTCCACCCGTTGCTCTGTATCTAGTAGATAGATCTTGGCGTATAGTTCTCATCATAGGAAAGTTTTTGTTTTCTATGCTGCGGACCCAACAGTGGTATCAGAGCCTGATCTATGCATAGGTGCTTTGCACGGGTAGTACACATATGTTTATATGTGGGCTATGATGATCATGTTATTGCATCTTCTATGTATTTTGGATATTGGTGGCATAGTGGGATGAAGCGGCCCGGACCAACCTTACATGTCATCGTGCATGAGACCGGTTCCACGACTGACATGCAACTAGTTTTGCATAAGTGGTTAGCGGGTGTATGTCTCTCCTACTATAGTCAATATCTGATTTACAACGAGTTGCTAATAACTTGGTTATCCTCGTTGTGGTTCATGATCGTAGGTAAGACCGGTTCTATCTCCAAAAGCCCTAAGCCACGTAAAACTTGCAATAGATAAATTAGAGGCATCTAGTTTAGATCGTTGCTGGGCTAGTATCTTGATATGGTATTGTTGTAAGTAGATGTATGATAGATACTCTTACAACACACTTAACATGTAAGTTCCATAGACCTTGGCCTTACACACAAAGGAATGATAGAGATCATACCACGATGCAAATGATAGAGATCAAATGCATGGACCATATCATCTCACTTTACATATTAGATGTTTGCATCTTATATTGCTAGTTGGCGCTTTTGGTAGCATTGTAAGATGATCCCTCATTTAGATATCAAGATAAAAAAATGTGTTCTTCCTTAAGTATGCACCGTTCTATGGATCATGTTTAGAGACATCACGTGATGATCGGCTGTACTCAACTCTACGCTTTCATACAACAGGTGTAAGACAGTTTTACACACGCGAATACTAAGGTTCTTACTTGGCGAGCCTAGCATATACAGACATGGCCTCAGAACACGGACCGAAAGGTTAAGCATGAGTCATATAGTTGATATGATTCCCATATAGATGCTTGCCTTTGAAGCTACACCGACTCACGTGATGATCGGACTTGGTGTAGTGGATTTGGTTCATGTAATCACCAAAAAGACACGAGGGATGTCATTTTTGAGTGGGAGTTCATTAGTAATTTGGATTAGTTGAACTCAATCTATCATAAACTTAGTCTAAATAAACTTTACAAATTCTGTTGTAGATGGCATCACCTGCTTTTAATTTCAATGTGTTCATGGAGAAAGAGAAGCTTGCTGCGAATGGTAGAAACTTCACCAACTGGGCTATGAATTTGAGGATTCTCCTCACTGCTGCACAAAAGCAATATGTGCTAGAGGCGCCGCTAGGTCCCCCACCAGCTCCTGATGCCCCTGACGAGGAAAAGAATGTCTATATAACTCGTCAGGAGGACTACAACTTAGTTCATTGCGGCATATTGTATGGGCCAGAGCCAGAACTTCGAAAGCGTTTCGAAAATGGCAATACCTTTGATACCATGGGAGAATTGAAAATGATTTTCGATACCCATGCTACGGTAGAGAGTTATAATGCTTCTGAAAAGTTCTTTAGCTGCATGATGGAAGAGAACAGCTCTGTTAGTGAGCACGTACTCAAAATGTCTATGTACGCCGATAAGCTTGTGTCCTTGGGAATAACGATTCCCATTGACTTAGGCATAGATTGTGTTCTCCAATCTCTGCCACCTAGCTACAAGAGCTTCATGATGAACTATAATATGCAGGGCATGAAGAAGTCTCTTCCCGAGCTTCTGTCAATGCTTAAGACTGCAGAAGTGGAGATTAGGAAAGAACATCAAGTGTTAATGATCAATAAGACCACCGGTTTCAAGAAGGACAAGAAAGGCAAGCATAAGGGAAAGAAGGGCGGCAAATATGTTACCACACCTGAAAAGAAACCCTGAGCTGGCCCTAAGTCTGATACCGAGTGCTACTATTGCAAGGGGACTGGCCATTGGAAGCGCAACTGCCCCAAGTATTTGGCGGACAAGAAGGCCGGCAAGGCAAACAAAGGTATATGTGATATACATGTTATTGATGTGTTCTTGACTAGTACTCGCAGTAGCACCTAGGTATTTGATACGGGATCGGTTGCTAACATATGTAGCTCGATTCAGGGGCTGTGGAACAAGCGACAGCTAGCAAGGGATGATGTCACGATGCGGGTCGGCAATGGATCAAGAGTTGATGTGATCGCCGTCGGAAAGCTACCTCTCCATATGCCGTCGGGATTAGTTATAAATCTGAATAATTGTTATTTGGTGCTTGAACTGAGCATGAACATTGTATCCGGATCATGTTTGATGCAAAGTGGTTATTCGTTTAAATTTGAAAACAATGGTTGTTCGATTTATATGAATGATATCTTTTATGGTCATGCACCTGTGTTGAATGGTTTATTTCTGTTGGATCTCGATAGTAGTATTACGCATATTCATAATGTTGATGCTAAAAGGATTAAACTTGATAATGATATATCTGCATATATGTGGCACTACCGTCTAGGTCATATTGGCATTAAACGCATGAAGAAACTCCATTCTGATGGACTTTTGGAATCACTTGATTTTGAATCATTTGATACATGTGAGCCATGCCTTATGGGCAAGATGACTAGATCGCCGTTTTCTAGTTCAATGGAACGGGCGACAGATTTATTGGAAATCATACATACGGATGTGTGTGGACCAATGAGTGTGTCGACGCGAGGTGGATATTGTTATTTTGTTACTTTCATGGATGATTTGAGTAGATATGGGTATATCTATTTAATGAAACATAAGTCTGAAACCTTTGAAAAGTTCAAGGAATTTCAGAATGAAGTTGAAAATCATCGTAACAGAAAGATCAAATTTCTGCGGTCCGACCGTGGAGGAGAGTATCTTAGTTACGAGTTTAGCACACATATGAAAGATTGTGGAATAGTTTCACAACTCACGCCTGCCAGAACACCACAACGTAATGGTGTGTGGGAACATCGTAATCATACTTTATTGTATATGGTTCGATCTATGATGCCTCTGACTGACTTGCCACTGTCATTTTGGGGTTATGCACTGGAAACCGATTCATTCACTTTAAATAGGGCAGCATCTAAATCCGTTGAAATGACACCGTATGAATTATGGTTTGGAAACAAACCTAAGCTGTCATTTATTAAAGTTTGGGGATGCGATGTTTATGTGAAGAAACTTCAACTGGATAAACTAAAACCTAAAGCGGAAATATGCGTCTTCATAGGATACCCTAAGGAAACGATTGGGTATACCTTCTATCACAGATCCGAGGGCAAGGTTTTTGTTGCCAAGAATGGATCCTTTCTTGAGAAGGAGTTTCTCGCGAAAGGTGTGAGTAGTCGGAAGGTAGAACTCGAAGAGGTTATTGAACCTTCTCTTCATGAATTGGCGAGTGGCGCAGCACCGGAAGTTGTTTCAGAGTTGACTTCACCTAATGAAGAGAGAGCTAATGATATTGATCATGAAACTCCGAAAGAAGATACTGTTGAACCTTGCAAGTCAAGCAGGACACGTGCAACTCCTGAACTGTACGACAATCCTGTTATGAATTTCATGATTAATGAAATTGATGACCCTGCGACGTATGAAGAAGCGATGATGAGCCCTGATTCCAACAAATGGCTAGAAGCCATGAAATCCGAGATGGAATCCATGTACGAAAACTAGGTTTGGACCTTGGTGGACTTACCTCACGATCGAAAGGCCGTTGAGAATAAATGGATTTTCAAAAGAAAAACTGATGCTGATGGTAATGTGACCATATATAAAGCTCGACTTCTCGCAAAGGGGTTTCGACAAATTCAAGGAGTTGACTACGATGAGATATTCTCTCCCGTAGCGATGCTAAAGTCGGTTAGGATTATGTTAGCAATTGCTGCATATTTCAATTATGAAATATGGCAGATGGATGTCAAAACTGCGTTCCTCAATGGTAATATTGAAGAAGAGTTGTATATGATACAACCTAAGGGTTTTGTCGATCCTAAGGATGCTGATAAGGTATGCAAACTTCAGCGATCCATCTATGGACTAAAGCAAGCATCCCAGAGTTGGAATCTCCGCTTTGATGAGGTGATCAAAGAGTTTGGATTTGTCCAAACTTATGGAGAGGCTTGCATTTACAAGAAAGTGAGTGGGAGCAATGTGGCATTTCTAATATTATATGTGGATGACATATTATTGATTGGAAATGATATAGATCTTTTTAAACAGTGTTAAAAGTTATCTAAACAACAAATTTTCGATGAAAGACCTTGGTGAAGCTTCATATATATTAGGCATTAAAATCTATAGAGATATATCAAGACGCCTAATTGGGATATCGCAGAGTACATACCTTGATAAGATATTAAAGAAGTTTAATATGGACAGAAGTAAGAAGGGGTTCTTACCTATGTTGCAAGGCAAGACATTGAGTAAGACTCAAAGTCCGGCTACGGCGGAAGAAAGAGCGAATTGATAAGATTCCCTATGCCTCAGCCATAGGCTCTATAATGTACGCCATGCTATGTACAAGACCGAATGTGGCACATGCTATTAGTTTGACTAGTAGGTACCGATCCAATCCAGGTTCGGAACACTGGATAGCGGTCAAGGATATCCTTAAGTACTTAAGAAGAACTAAGGATATGTTTCTTGTATACGGAGGTGAAGAAGAGCTAGTCGCTAAGTGTTATGTCGATGCTAGCTTTGACACCGATCCAGATGACTCTAAGTCTCAATTCGGATACGTATTTCTCTTGAATGGAGCAGCAGTTAGTTGGAGGAGTTCCAAACAACCTGTGGTGGCTGGATCAACGATGGAGGCGGAATATGTTGCTGCTTCAGAAGCGGCGCGGGAAGCGGTTTGGATGAAGGAGTTCATAACGGAATGTGGTTCCTAGTGCATTGGACCCAATGGTGATCTATTGTGACAACAATGGAGCCATAGCCAACGCCAAGGAACCAAGGTCTCACAAAAATTCCAAGCATATTAAGCGCCGGTTTCACTCCATCCGTGAGCATGTCAAGGATGGAGATATAAAGATTTGTAAAGTACACACAGACCTAAATGTAGCAGATCCGTTGACTAAAGTTCTCCCTAGGGCAAAACATGATCAACACCAGAACTCCATGGGTGTTAGATTTATCATTATGTGAACTAGATTATTGTCTCTAGTGCAAGTGGGAGACTAAATAAAATATGCCCTGAGAGGCAATAATAAAGTTGTTATTATGTATTCCTTGTATATGATAGATGTTTATTTTGCATGCTATAATTGTATTGATAGGAAACATCAATACATGTGTGTTTAATAAACAAAAAGGGTTCCTAGTTATGCCTCTCTTATAGACTAGCTCGTTGATTAACAAGATGATCAAAGTTTCCTGATCATAGACATTGGATGTTGTTAATAACGAGGTCACAGCATTTGTGAAATGATGTAATGACTATTCATCCGAAGTATAGCATTACGATCAAAGTCATTATGTTTATATTGCTATAACATCATACAAAGTAATCTTAGTCCTTAGACCATGAGATCATGTTAATTGCTAACATTGGAAGAGTATCTTGATAACATCAAACGTCACACCGTAACAGGGTGACTATAAAGGTGGGTTTGGTGCTACGAAGGTGTTATGTTGAGGCTCATGGATCAAGAGTGGAATTTGTCAATCCCGATGATGGATAGATATACTCTAGGCCCTTTTGGTGATATCACATTAAGATAGCTTGCAAGCAAGTGGTGTGATCACTAGAATGTTATATCACGGGAACGAGAAAAGAGTGCATGTCGGTAATGAGATCAAACTAGGTATTTGGATACCGATGATTGAATCTCGGACATGTATTATATCATGAGACAAAGGGATTAAGTTACTAGCATTAAAGGTTCTTACGATCATAGAAGTCATCGTTGAATGTGCAGGAGTCAGTATGGATCTCTAGGTCCCGCTTCTGATTATTGATCTGAGAGGAGTCTCAATCATGTCTGCATTATTCGCGAACCGTAGGGTGACACACTTAAGGGTTGTTGGACACCATTTAGGAGCACATGTGTTTCAGACAAAAGGTTTGCAAAGCGCAGGAAATGTTTCGATAGAAACCGGAATTGTTTCGGGTGAAATTGCAGAAAGTGGTTCTGCATGTGATATTGAAATGTTGCAAGAGTTTTATGTGAATGTTTGTTAATTAAAGTAATTAACAAAATTCTGAATAAAATAAATAAAAGAGTTTTATTAATTGAGAGTTGCATTAAATTTGGTGGAAATTTAATGCATGTGAGTGGAATTTTGGGTGGAGTTAAAATTGGTGTGAATGGAGCTTCCACCACATGAATGAGGAAGAGGTGGGGGCACCCTCCTTGGCCGCCGGCCATGGTAGGGGAGGAGGCCCCCCTCTCCTCCTTCACAAAGCACACCTCCTCGTGAATGATCTCTCTCCCCCTCTAGATATTCCCCCATGGTCTCGGATTAGCGAGATACATGTTCTCGGTTGCCTTGCGTCTAGAAGGAGTTGTTGCTTCTGCTGATCGCTGGAGCGAAGAGGTGGAGGTTGTCCGGTGGCTTGAACGTGTGTGCAAGGACGGATGCGCTGCTGATTTGTGGCGCTCGGACTTCCACACGATCTTGAGATCGGCAAGCGTACGACTACATCAACCACGAGTTCCTACTCGTTAACAAAACTCGTTGTCTTCGACGGTAAGTTATCCATGGATGTATGTCCACCCGTTGCTCTATATCTAGTAGATAGATCTTGGCGTATAGTTCTCATCGTAGGATTTTTTTTGTTTTCTATGCTGCGGACCCAACACGGGGTACCCCTTGCCCGATGATACGGGAGAATCCCCATATCAAAATGAAAAGGCAAGCAGACAACAAGCATCTCAGCAATCTTCTTATTTGTCATGGGAATATGGTGCTTTTTTCTCTCTTTCCTCTTTTCTCATCTTTTTTTCTTTTTTCTTTTTCTCAATATCTATCTCTTTTTTTGGTTACGCTGCAGGTTTCCACCATGACAGCATGGATTATACCGGCGGCCGAGGCGTTTCTCTAACACACATATATAACTCCATGGACTTACAAGCTCCCATTTTATTTCACACCGACAACATCCATAGACAAAAGAACATGATATCAAGTAGGTACAAAGTACCGGTGAAATGTTGAAAGCGTTCCCCATGACAGCATGGTTCTGCTAATTCACAACTTACAAAACGCAAGCATATAAGTAACATAGATGGGCACAATGGTTCAAGTTTATTAAGAGCAAGAAAAGTAAAGTGTGCCATCAAGTTCGTGAGATATTTAATCACTAATTTTCACATAACAAGTTTAATTTGGAAGGTAGATAAAAACAAGAATTTACTTGGAATAGCAATAATGCCAGTAGGTAGGTATGGTGGACATAAATGGCATATGTTTTGGTTTAAGGAATGGATGCACGAGAAGAATTCCCTCTCAGTACAGGTTTTTGGCTAGCAAGGCTGAGTAGCAAGCAAAAGAGTTGAAGGAAACAAACAAAACATACAAGTGACAAAAACAAACATGCAATCTTCCTTGGAAGCAAAAAAGATCTTAACTAGAGAATACTAAACTAATGAGCAAATCAAAAAAGAAAGATGATGAAATTATATTTCTTTAGAGTACTTTTATCTTTTCATTCAACTCTCAAAAATAGTGTTGCTACTGACCGAGCCAGGTTTGCCAAAACCAACTAAATTAACTCAATGTTCCCAAAGTGATACCAATACTAATGACAAGATCAATCATATAACCATGAATTGAAAACTAAAATAAGATATGCAAAAGAATGAATGATAGAACTTCTCATTAATATTCCATAACGGCATCTCACACCAAGGGATACAAGATATATAACAAGAGGCAGGACACTTCCGTAATGCAAACCATCCTAAATGATAACTTATGTATTCATGATATGACTCTACTAAAAAGGTAAAAATATAGAAGATAGTGATATGATACCGCGGCACTCCCCCAAGCTTGGAAGAAGGGGATGCCAAAACCTGTGACAAATTACTCCTTCGGCGGTGGTGGTGTTCTCTCGTCATCGTCTGACTTCCAGGGTAAGGGTTCCCCATCAACAATGGACATCGTGGTCTCCATCATCCTAAAACTTGCAGCAGCACTTATGCATTTAAACCTAACCTCGTACTCACAGTTTTGATTTTGAAAGTCGTAGAGCTGTGCTTGCAGTTGGTTGGTTGTTTGGCGGAGTGAGAGAACTTCATCCTTGAGCTCAGCAGTCTCCTTTTGGTGCTCGGCGATGAGTTCAGAACAGATTTTATGGATGATGTCCACTTCTTGCTCTGCCATATTCCTGTACCTCAAGACTTCTTGCTCCAGCGCTTCCATCCTGTCCTCTAGACTTCCTTCACCTTTAGGGCCCTGAACCTCTTTTGTCCGTACCTCCCCATCTTCAAGCAAGAACTCCTTGGGATGAATCTTCAACTCTCTCATGTATGGGTTGATGATATCCGCTAAGGAATCTTCCTTGGCTGATCCAGAGGAAGACATTGTGGCTCCAACTCTAGGACTCTACCAGTTAGAAACATATCGAAACGAAAACACGACGAGAACACGATATACGATCCTCAGGGGATCCGGGGGATTATATATTACGAAGTTTCACAACAAAAGGAAAGTACTTGTAGAAAACGGGCCGGAGACGGAGTCCGGAGAGGCCACACCACCTGTTGGCGCGGCCAGGGGGACCCGCGCCAGGGGGTGGTGTGAGCCACCCTAGCTCTATTTCTGTCCCTCTTTCGCTTCCTAGCTTTCCTTGTTGGATAAAAATTGCAAAAATATAACTGGATAGAATTTTCGTGGAACGTTTCTTACCAGATCTGTTACCTATTCAAAAACGGACTCTGCAGATCTCTGAATTTGGTCTTTGATAAATTTTTCCGGAGTCACCACTTGAAAAGCATCAACATCTTCATTGTAATAATCTCCATCAACATAGTGCTTGAGTCGCTTCCCATTCACCACTTGTGTAGTGTTAACTTTTAAAGAAGAAATTTTTATTGCTCCTAAACGGTACACTTCTTCAATAACGAAAGTTCCTTCCCATTTTGATAGTAATTTCCCTGCAAAAAATCTGAGACGAGACCTATACAATAGAACTTTCTCACGGACATGGAATTCTCTCTTAAGTATTCGCTTGTCATGCCATCTTTTAACTTTTTCCTTAAAAAGCCTAGCATTCTCATATGCTTCACTCCTCCATTCATCCAAAGAACTTAAGTCAAATAATCTTTTTTCACCAGCAAGCTTACAATCTCTATTAAGTTCTTTAACTGCCTAATAAACTTTGTGTTCTAATTCTAAAGGTAGGTGACAAGCTTTCCCATAAACCATTTTATAAGGAGACATCCCCATAGGGTTTTATATGCAGTCCTATAAGCCCATAAAGCTTCGTTCAACTTTTTAGCCCAATTTTTTATAGATCTATTAACAGTCTTTTGCAAGATGGATTTAATTTCTCCATTTGATAACTCAACTTGCCCACTAGTTTGGGGATGATAAGCTGAAGCGATTCTATGATTAACATAATATTTAGCAAGGGTCTTTCTAAAACCACCATGAATGAAATGAGAACCTCCATCAGTCATGAGATACCTAGGCACTCTAAACCTAGGAAAGATAACATCCTTAAGCATTTTTAGAGAGGTCTCCCCATCAGCACTCTTCGTAGGTATAGCTTCTACCCACTTAGTGACATAATCAACGGCAACAAGAATATGAGTATAATCTTTCGAGGGAGGAAAAGGACCCATAAAGTCAAATCCCTAGCAATCAAAGGGTTCAATAACTAGAGAGTAGTTCATATGCATTTCATTGTGTCTAGAAATATTACCAACACGCGGACACTCATCACAAGATAAAACAAATTTTCTTGCATCTTTAAAAAGGGTAGGCCAGCAGAAACCTGATTGTAGCACCTTTTGCGCAGTTCTATCTCCTGCATGATGTCCTCCATAGGCACTACCATGACATTTCCGCAATATCTCCTTTTGTTCATATTCTGGAACACATCTTCACATAATACCATCCACTCCTTCTTTATATAAATGTGGGTCATCCCAAAAATAATGCCTCAAATCGTAAAAGAACTTCCTTATTTGCTGAGATGTGAAAGTTGGAGGCAAATAGTTGGAGACAATAAAGTTAGCATAATCGGCATACCAAGGGCTCCCTCGCGAGCTTACCCTTACTGCAGCCAGTTGTTCATTTGGGAAACTATCATTAACATGCATAGGATCAAAAGAGATGTTTTCCAATCGAGATAAATTATTAGCTACAGGATTTTCAGCACCTTTCCTGTCTACAATATGTAGGTCAAACTCTTGTAAGAGTAGCACCCATCTAATAAGCCTAGGCTTAGCATATTTCTTCATCATAAGGTACTTAATAGCAGCATGATCAGTATGAATGGTAACTTTTGAATCTACAATATAAGGTCTAAACTTATCACAAGCAAAGACGACGGCTAGGAATTCTTTTTCAGTAGTAGCATAATTCCTTTGAGCAGCATCAAGAGTCTTACTAGTATAATGGATAACATTTAACTTTTTATCAATTCGTTGCCCCAGGACAGCACCTACAACAAAATCACTAGCATCACACATTATTTCAAAGGGTAAGCTCTAATCAGGTGGTTGAACGATAGGGGCTGTAGTTAAAGCCTTCTTTAGAGTTTCAAAAGCTTCCTTACAATCATCATCAAAGAAAAAGGGTACATCTTTTTGAAGAAGATTAGTGGGGGGTTTTGATATCTTAGAGAAATCTTTAATAAACCTTCTATAGAAACTAGTGTGACCAAGGATACTATGAATACCTTTGATGTCTCTTGGGCAGGGCATTTTCTCGATTGCCTCAACTTTAGCTCTATCAACTTCTATGCATCTTTCAGAAACCTTATTTCCAAGCACAATACCTTCATTCACCATGAAGTGGCATTTCTCCCAATTAAGAACAAGATTAGTTTCTTCACATCTCTACAAAACTTTATCGAGGTTGTGCAAAAAATTATCAAGAAGTTCCATAGACAGAGAAGTCATCCATGAACACTTCCACAATTTCCTCACAAAAACCATGAAAGATAGCAGACATGCATCTTTGAAAAGTAGCGGGATCATTACATAAACCAAAAGGCATACGTCTATAAGCATAGGTTCCATAAGGGCATGTAAAATTAGTTTTTTCTTGATCTTGTTGTTTAACAGCAATTTGAGAGAAACCAGAATATCCATCAAGAAAACAAAAATGGGTCTTTTTAGACAACCATTCTAACATTTTCTCAATAAAAGGAAGTTTGTAATGATCTTTCTTAGTAACTTTGTTAACTTTCCTAAAATCAATGCACATTCTATAGCCTACTACTATTCTTTGGGGAATAAGCTCATCATTAGCATTAGGGACAACGGTAATTCCCCCTTTTTTAGGAACACAATGAACAGGACTAACCCATTCACTATCAGCAATAGGGTAAATCATACCAGCATCAAGGAGTTTCAATACCTCATTTATTACCACTTCCTTCATCTTTGGATTTAAACATCGTTGGTGCTCTAGCACTGGCTTTGCATCTGGTTCTATATTGATAGCATGCTGACATATAGTAGGAGAAATCCCTTTTAAATCGTCCAGAGTGTAGCCCATAGCCCCTCGATGTTTCTTCAGTACCTCCAATAACCTTTCTTCTTCCTTCCCTGAAAGTTTTGAGCTAATAATAACATGATATATCTTATTATCATCAATGTAAGCATATTTAAGATTGCCAGGTAAAGGTTTTAAATCGAAGACCGGATCCTTTTTAGGTGGCAACATGGTACCCAAGTCTTCTATAGGCAAGTTATGCTTAAGCATCTTAGGTTGGCGACGGAGAATCTCATCAACCTCATTTCTTTCTTCCATGAAGATCTCACTTTCGTGGTCTTCCATAAATTGCTGCAAAGCATTGTTAGGAGCAAGAGAAATAGAAGCAAGTTGTTCGACTCTAAAATCCTCATTATGGGTTTCATTTTCACAAGGTTCTTTAGTAAATTTCAAAAAATTAAACTCATAAGATTCCCCATCAAATTTAGTCAAGATTTTCTCCCTTTTGCAGTCTATAATAGCTCCACAAGTACTCAAGAAAGGTCTACCAAAAATGATGGGATAAGTTTTACTAGCAGCTGAACCAAGTACTAGAAAATCAGCAGGATATTTAATATTACCACAAAGAACTTCTACATCCCTACAATACCAATTGGAGAGATGGTCTCTCTATTAGCAAGGTGAATAACAACATCAATCTCTTCCAGCTTGCAGGGACTGATTTCATGCATAATTTCTTTGTAGAGCTCATAAGGAATAGCACTTGAACTTGCACCAATATCACATAAACCATAATAGCAATGATCACCAATTCTAACAGAAAGCACAGAGACAATGGCCTTTTTAGTTCTATTAGGATGTGAGACAATATTAGAAACATCTTTACAAAAGATTATGCGTCCATCTTCTACTCTTTTAGTGACAAGGTCTTTCACAATTGCTACAACAGGTTTAATGTTTATTTGTTCGTCAGGTTTTATAGTTCTCTTTGCACTTTCAGTGATTACACTAGTTATCATAGGATGATCCTTTACCTTATCTGGGAAGGGTATTTCTCGATATAAGGTTCAGGTAGGATGTGATGAATAGTGCAAAATTCAGTACTCCCAACAGTAACACAGTCAACAATATCTTTATATGGCGCATGGTGCTGGTTCCATCCCTTTTTCGGAATTTCAATATAAGAAGCAAAATCCTTAAAACAATTTGTAATAACTTGAGAGTCTAGACCATAAGCATTACTAATATTTTGAAAGTTCCCATAAAAGATTCAATGCATTCATAATCATAATTTATACCTGACTTCCTTCCTTTGTCATTCTCCCATGCTTCAGCATTGTCTTGAATACGGTCTAGAAGATCCCATTTATCTTCTTCTTCCATGCGAGTGAATGATCCAGCACAAGAAGCATCCAATAAATCCTTATCATGAAGAGAAAGCCTTGCATAAAAGTTATTGATAATAATATTGTTGGGGAGCTCATGAATGGGACATTTGAGCATTAGTAACTTCAATCTCCCCCAAGCTTGAGCTGTACTCTCTCCATCAAGAGGCCAAAAGTTGTATATTTGATTCCGATCTTTATGAATCTCACTAGGAGGATAAAACTTTGAATAAAAGAGAAGTACTATTTCCTCCCATTCAAGAGCTTGACCATTCTTTAGCAGCTTATACCATTCATCAGCTCTTCCTTTCAGTGATAATGAGAATAACTTCTTCTTGACTTGGTCTGTTGTAATACCTGCACACTTGAACAACCCACATAATTCTTGTATAAAGAGCAAATGATCACCAGGATGGACATTTCCATCTCCAACATAATAGTTATCCATAACACGATCAATAATTCTTGTAGGTATTTTAAAGGTATCATTCTCAGCAGGTGGTGGTTCATCTACTACCTTAGCAGCGGTAGTAGCATTACGAAATAAGAAACTCAGCGAATTATCCATAATGAAAATAAAGCAACTAACAGAAGTAAACAATACTCACAGTAGAAGTTTACTTTACTAATTCCACTCTCCAATAGCGCTTCACTCCCTGGTAACAACGCCAGAAAATAGTCTTGATGACCCACAAGTATAGGGGGTGCATTGCAGTATTTTCGATAAGTAAGAGTGTCGAACCCAACGAGGAGCAGAAGGTGTTGGCGAATGGCTTGGAGCAGGAATTCTCTGTAAATACTTAGCAAACAGATTTTTAGGGGTTTTTGATAATATATGTAAATAAAGTACGAGTAAATAAAAGACAATAAGAATAAATGCAGCAAGTGGCCCAATCCTTTATTCAGCAAAGGACAAGCCGATTGTATTACTTAAGATGACCAAACGTTCTCGAGGACACATGGGAATTCCGTCAAGTGCTTTCACTTCATATAGTTGATTGATCTTCTTTAGTTTGCTAAGTGTTGTGTGGGTGAACCTGTGCTAATGTACCGACCTTCCTAGGACTAATACATACTTCTGATTATACCCCTTCAACCATCCGCAAGTATAAGAAAGTAATTAAGGTAGAAACCTAACCACAACTTTAAACTCTAAGACCCTGACGTCCCTTGTGTAGTGGTTTCCTAACGGAGGTTCAGGTTTCTGTCACTCTGGCAACCCCTACGATTAGTAACCAAATACACAATGCATTCCCCTAGGCCCATATAGGTGAAGTGTCATGTAGTCGAGGTTCACCTGACACCACTAGAAGAAGTACCCCATAACTTAAATATCAAACTATTGAATCTTTCTCAACACAATTCCACTACTAACAACATGACTTCTCCCATGTCCTCAAGAACAAAGCGAACTACTCACAAGACATCATATGGATCATCATCAGAGATGGAATAATGATGTATAACAATCTGAACATAAACAATAATTCAACGGTTCACTCAATAGCATTAACTACAAGGAGTAATCAACACCGTGAAAGTTTCCCCTAAGAACTATGCAAGATTCAACCCAATTGTTACAGCAATATGGAGGTGGTGATGATGGTGCTGGTGGAGATGATGGTGGTGATGATGATGATCCTGATGAAGTCCAGCTTGATGGAGGTGTTGATGGCGACGATCTCCCTTCTCCGGGAAGGAATTCCCCTGGCAGAATTCTGTCTGCCAGAGAGATCTTTCTCTCTCGGTGTTTTCCATCCCGCAGAGGCGGCGGAATCTTTCTATGGTCACTCCCCCAGTATTGGGGTTCCGTGGAGATATACGCCAGATGGGAGAGCTAGGGGTGGACTAGGGTGTCCACACCACCTGGTGGCGCGGCCTAGGCTGGCCCGCGCAAGGGGGTGGTGCGGGCTGATACATTGCAAATGTATCTATAATTTTTGATGTTCCATGCTTAGTTTTATCCACTTTCTTGTGTTTTGTTCCAACTTTGGAGTACTTTTCATATGATTTCTTGGACTAACCTATTAACAAGAGCCATAGTGCCAACTGCCTGTTTTCTGCTGTTTTTGGTTCCAAGAAAGTCAGAAAATGAATATTCTCCGAATTGGACGGGACAAAAGCCAAAGTGCCTATTTTTCCGAAAGGGGTCAAGTGCCAGAATACGAGACGGAGAGGGGCCAGGGGCCGGCCACACCACCTTGCCGCGCGGCCAGGCTTGACCCGTGCCAGGGGGTGGTCTGGCCGACCCCAGCACCCCCTCGGCCTCTCCTTCCGCCTATAAGTTCCCTCGGGACGAAAACCCTAAGTACCCGATCAAAAATCCACGAAAGAATCTGCAGCCGTCGTCATCTCCATCCCTAGATCGGGAGGGATCTGAAGCTCTTCCTGGCACCCTGCTAGAGAGGGGAATTTACCCTGGAGGACTTCTTCATCACCATGCAAGCCTCCGGTGTGATGCGTGAGTAGTTCATCCTTGGACTACGGATCCATGTAGTAGCTAGATGGCTGGTTCTCCTCCTTTGTGCTTTCATGTTTAGATCTTGTGAGCTCCGTTCATGATCAAGATCATCTATTTGTAATTCATACATGTTGTGTTTGTGGGGATCCGATGGATATTGAGATGCTATTTTAGATTGATTATTGATTCTATCATGTCTTTGTTATTTGAGATCTTGCAGGCTTTCTGTTGTTAGTAGCTATCTTGGCCAAGTAGATGCTAGCAACTCCAAGAGTTAGTATTTATGCTCGATAGTGGGTTCATGCCTCTGGTAATCTGGGGAAGTGACAGAAATCTCTAAGGTACTAGATGTGTTGTTGCTACTAGGGAGAAAACAACGATCCTTTGTTCATAGAACAATTGTATTGTTTACTTTACACGCAGTTCGTAAAGCAATAATCTATTGCTTGCAACTTAATACTGGAGGGGGTTCGGATGATAACCTAAAGGTAGATTATTAGTCATAGATGCAGTTGGATGGCGGTCTATGTATTATGTTGTAATGCCCAATCAAGTCTCAAAGGAGTCAAGATGATTAGTATATGCATATATTGCTTTCTCGGTGTTTGTCAATTGCCCCGCTGTAATTTGTTCACCCAGCATGTTATCTATCTAAGGAGAGCCACCTCTAGTGAACTATGGATCCCGGTCCTTTTACTTTACATACAATCTACAACGGTTTACTTCTTTGTGTTTACTTTCTGCAAACTTTTACTTCTTTCCATTCGATACGTTTAATCCTTTGTTTTCCGCAAAACACGGTGAGATTGACAACCTCATCGCAAGTTGGGACAAAGTTATGTGGTTGTATTGTGCAGGTCTCCACGTTGCTACTAGCACCGGTAGTGCGCCCTGCCAAAGCTAGGCTAGTAACACCTTTGGGGTGTTTCCTTGCTCCTACTGGTTCGATTCAACCTTGGTTTCATAATTGAGGGAAAACTTTCTGCTGTGCTCATTATACCTTCCTCTTGGGGTTCCAATGAGCTCTACGTCGATCGTCGAGTGAATCATGGGCCCCCTGTGGCCCATCTTAGCCTCCCCTTCTGGATTCCTTCGTCTTATGGAAAAATAGGATTTTCCATGTATTTTCCCGGATTTTCTGATCTTTGCGAATTTCGCCTCCAAACAGCACCTTTTCCATCCGAATCCTGACTGCAGCAGTCCATGCTCCAAGAGTCATCAACCATGAAAAAACAGGTGAAATAACATAAGTATCATCTCTTAATATGAAATATATCAATGAATAATAGTAAATTATGATATAGAATTGTGATGCAAAATGGACGTATCAATACCTTTAACAATCTACGCCCACAGGCGTACTTGTATCCATCAACGTCCATGGTACTCAGGGATATCAAGTGTCTGGCCATGCTTGGTATGTGCTTCACCTTAGTCAATCTACGTGTCACACCATCATGTGTCCTGATCTTAACAGATCCAACTCCGACAATATGGCATGGTTTGTCATTACCCACACGTACAAAATCTCCAGTCTGCATAGACTCATATGAACTGAACCAATCTTTGTTACAGCAAATATGAAATGAACATGTAGTATCAGGTATCCATTCATCATCACGAGAAGCACAAGCAGCAAAAATGGCTAAACATTCATCGTCAGAACTCTCACTAGAAACAATAGCAGCCTTACCATTACCTTGATCCTTCTCTTTCGGTTGGTAAGTCCCGTCCCTTTTCTCCTTATTCTACAGCTTCAACAATCATCAATAACATGATTAGATTTCTTACAATACCTAGAGAACTTGTCCTTTCACTTGGACTTCGAACGACTTCTACCTTCTTTGCTCTTATCTCGGTTGCCATAGTTGTTAGATCTCTGCTCGGTCCTGCCACGAACCTGCAGAGCTTCAGCCTTGGATGACGTGCCATTTGCCTGCACCATAGTTTTCATCTTTTCCCTCTGTTTGAGGGCATCTTGTACTTCATCAAGGGTTATTTTATCACGGCTCAACAACATTGTATCACGAAAGTGTGTATAAGAACTAGGCAGCGAGCATAAGAGTAATAGAGCTAGATCCTCATCATCATATTTTACTTCCATAGATTGCAAATCAGAAATAATCTCTCTAAAAGAGATAAGTGATTCATTACCGGTCCACCTTCCTGCAATATATGCGAGAACAACTTCATCTTCACATGCATCTTACTGGTTAGATCCTTTGACATGCAGATCGATTCCAGTTTCAGCCAAAGAGCAGCAGCAGATTTCTCTGCCAAAACTTCCTACAAAATATTATTGGACAGATGAAGTTGAATCATAGACAAAGCCTTACGGTCTTTCCGCTTCTCTTTGTTAGACCAGCTCTTAGCATCATCTTTCCCGAATCCTTCTAGTGCTTCATCCAGATCTGAAGTTTTGGCGAGAATCGCCCGCATCTTCACCTGCCACAAGCAGAATCTCGTGGAGTGGTCCACCTGCGGTAGATCGAACTTCAATGACGACATGTCGCAAACCCTAGATTAGAACCGAGGGCTCTGATACCACTTGTTAGCTTTGCGACAATCAAATTGAAGGGAATATGCCCGAGAGGCAATAATAAAGTGGTTATTATCTTATTCCATGTTTATGATAAATGTTTATTTTACATGCTATAATTGTATTGATCGGAAACGTCAATACATGTGTGTTTAATAAACAAAAATGGTTCCTAGTTATGCCTCTCTTATAGACTAGCTCGTTGATTAACAAGATGATCAAGGTTTCCTGATCATGGACATTGGATGTTGTTAATAACGAGGTCACAACATTGGTGGAATGATGTGATGAACATTCATCCGAAGTATAGCATTACGATCAAGTCATTATGTTTATATTTCTATAACATCATACGAAGTAATCTTAGTCCTTAGACCATGAGATCATGTTAATTGCTAACACGAGAAGAGTATCTTGATAACACCAAACGTCACACCGTAACAGGGTGACTATAAAGGTGGGTTCAGTGCTACAAAGGTGTTATGTTGAGGCTCATGGATTAAGAGTGGAATTTGTCAATCCCGATGACGGATAGATATACTCTAGGCCCTCTCGGTGATATCACATTAAGATAGCTTGCAAGCAAGTGATGTGATTACTAGAATGTTATATCACGGGAACGAGAAAAGAGTGCATGTCGGTAACAAGATCAAATTAGGTATGGAGATACCGATAATCGAATCTTGGACATGTAATATATCGCGAGACAAAGGGATTTAGTTACTAGCGTTAAAGGTTCTCACGATCACAGAAGTCATCGTTGAATGTGTAGGAGTCAGTACGGATCTTTAGGTCCCGCTGCTGATTATTGATCGGAGAGGGGTCTCGATCATGTCTGCATTATTCGCGAACAGTAGGGTGACACACTTAAGGGATACCGACACCATTTGGAGCAAATATGTTTCATATAAAGATTTAAGAAAGCGCTGGAATTATTTCAATAGACACTAAAACTGTTTCGGGTGAAATTGCTGAAATTGGTTCTGCATGTAATATTGAAATGTTGCAGGGGTTTTATGTGAATGTTTGTTAATTAAAGTAATTAACAAAATTCTGAATAAAAATAATAAAATAGTTTTATTAAATGAGAGAGCATTAAATTTGGAGAAATTTAATGCATTTAAAGTGGAGACTTTAAAAGGGAATGTGAAGAGGCATTTTAATGTGGAGGGGTTACCACCACATGTATGGAGGAGGTGAAGAGACACCTCCTCCATGCGTCGGCCATGAAGGAGGGGCACCCCCCTCCTCCTATAAAAGGCCACCCTCTCCTCACTTCTCAAACACACCTCCTTGTGAAGGATCACTCTCCCCCTCTAGTATTATCCCCCCATGGTCTCGGATTAGCGAGATACATGTTCCCGGTGGCTTTATCTGGAAAGGAGTTGCTGCTTCCACTGCTTTGCTGGAGCGAGGGACGGAGGTTGTCGGGGTACCGGACGTGTGTGCGATCACGGATGCACCGCTGCTTTGCGGTACTGGACTTGGTGGTCCTGGAGCTGGATCTGATGGACGTGCTGGAGCCGGACCTGTTGGACTTCCTCACGATCTTGAGATCGGCAAGTGTACGACTACATCAACCACGAGTTCCTACTCGTTAACAAAACTCATTGTCTTCGAGGGTAAGTTCTCGTTGGATGTATGTCCACCCGTTGCTTTTACCTAGTAGATAGATCTTGGCGTGTAGTTCACACCGTAGGAAATTTTTGTTTTCTATGCTACGGACCCAACAGCGGTATCAGAGCCTGATCTATGCGTAGGTGCTTTGCATGGGTAGTACACATATGTTTATATGTGGGCGATGACGATCATGTTATTGCATCTTCTATGTATTTTGGATATTGGTGGCATAGTGGGATGAAGCGGCCCGGACCAACCTTACATGTCATCGTACATGAGACCGGTTCCACGACTGACATGCAACTTGTTTTGCATAAGTGGCTGGCGAGTGTCTGTCTCTCCTACTAGAGTCAATATCTGATTTACAACGAGTTTCTAATAACTTGGTTATCCTCGTTGTGGTTCATGTTCGTATGTAAGAACGGTTCTATCTCCGAAAGCCCTAAGCCACGTAAAACTTGCAATTGATAAATTAGAGGCGTCTAGTTTAGATCGTTGCTGGCTAGTGTATTGATATGGTATTGTTGTAAGTAGATGTATGATAGATACTCTTACAACACACTTAACGTGTAAGTTCCATAGACCTTGGCCTTACTGTCGTGGTGGTGTCACGGCAGATGCCATGGATAGGCTAAAGGTGGGGACTAATACACGCTAGGGGAATCCAGGGAGGGATAGTGGAGTGATTCTCCACACAGAAGTTTGTATTGATTTCCTTCCAAGATTACAAGTGCTCCTAGAGCTGTATAGGCGAGAGGAGGAAGAAGGAGCTCTCTTACTCTCACCCACAGATCACACCTGAAACCCTAGCCAAAACAGAATAGTAGAAAGACCAACCTCCTCTAGAGAAGCCCCAACCCCCCTTTTATAGAGGAGGCTCGGTTTCCGCCTAGGGCATAGGTGGAGGCATATTCCTAAGAATATGCCTCCTCCTAGAGTGGCAAGCCGACCGGGGAGCTTTTCCCCCCGCGTCACACTTGCTTTAGCTACGTGAGCCTCTGCGGCGCCCGCGTCAGCCGACATGGGCGTCGTCACCCCCGTCGGGCATGACCCGGTGGTCCTGCTCTTGTCTGCTTCGCTCATGCAGTGCGTACTGGGCCCTCTTTTTGACTAGCAAGATTCCTTCCTTCTCCTAGAAGCCAAACATGACCCGGATCACAGCTGATCCGGGTACCCCTGTTCCTGCATACAAGTAAACATATACTTCCGACTTACTGCTTAAGTTGGTTGAGACTTAGTTAGGTGAACACCCTCTGGTCCGGGTCACTCCGTGATTCGGCCGGCCTTGAGGTGACCCGGCTAGCCTCTGCTTTGGCCTTGCCGAACCTCGGCTAACTCAGCCTTTTTACCCCGGCGTGACCCTACCCGGGGGTATCCTCCCAACATTAGTCCCCGAAGCTGGTGCGGTCTTAGCTGCTTTGGCCGCTAAGGCCACATCAGGTTCAATTCTGTGCCCCGGTCGTTATTGCCGAGTTACCTCTTTACCTCGGATTATATGGATTTACGTTCCCTTCGCACATTCCAAGTTTTCACCTGCCGGCCGGGTTACCGCAGTTTCATCCGGGTCTTGTTTCCTTCTCTCGTACGCTAGCCCATGTGAAAGGTAATCATTATGTCGTCTTATTCTAAGGGCCTGCACAGTAACCGCCGCAGTAATTGTCAGTTATCACTGTGCGCAGGTCACGTCATGCCTGCTTCCTCGTTTCTCGCATCACAGTGTCACGTCATAGGATTCTCTCCGCTCTGTGGCCCTCCGTGTGGCTCCCAGCTGATTGGTCCGGACAGGTGATACATGGCCACTGCGCGTGGCGGGTCCGCAGGATACGATCCCACTCACCGCTGGTGGGAGTGGTTAAAATAGCGGAGGGGTGCTTCCCTTAGGGTCTTTCTCCTTCCGCGCCCCTTTGCCCGTTTCCCTTTTTCTTCATCTTCCTCGCGACCACGCTGCCGCCAGTGATACCAAATAGCAGCGTCGCCGCCGCGCTTCTCCGTCGCGCCTCTGCGTTTCCGCCACCACGACGCAAATCTCTTGCCACGGGCCCTCGTCAATCCCGGCCACTGTCCCCCGCCGCCTCTAGCACCAGCGAGGGCCTCGAGGACCAGATGACGGAAGAAGAACTCATCGTTGCTGAGCAGGAGATGGAGGAGGACGCCGCAGCGACGGACCACGTCGCGTGGGCCGGGTCATGGGTCTGTCAAGATGATCTTGACTGGCTTTATCGAACCAGGCGCATCCCCGCCAGTGTCGCCGCTCGTCTGCCTTCTAATGAATTGGCCCCCTCACCCAATCCGGGTGAGTTCGTCGTCTTTTTGTCCCACTTCCAACGGGGCTTCGGGTTGCCGGTGAGCAATTTTTTCCGGGACTGGCTCGGTACATACCAGCTCCAGCCGCACCATCTTCCAGCCAACGCCATCACTTCTCTCTCTGCCTTTGCTTCTACGATCGAAAGCTAGGCCGGACTGTGGCCCACGAAGGAGCTATGGATCCGGTTCTTCGGCCTTCGTCACAATGTCATCCCCAACATCCACGCTGATCCGGAGGACAAACAGCTCACTCAATTCGGGGCGGCTTCCATTTCACCCCGGAGGTTTTCTGTTTTCCCCCGGGTCACCGGGTTAGAGTCCTGCAAAGGATGGGCCCGGACCTTCTTCTATGTCCGGAATACGGGCAGTGAAGACTTGATCCGGTTGCTCCCCTATACTCCGGGTCCACCTAACCCGGATTTATGGGATGAGATCCCCAAGAAGCCCACTGCCCTGGCCAATCAAGTCAACAAGATGTTCGCGGAGCTGAAGAAGCTCGGGCTGCGCAACGAGGATGCCATGATCACTTTCGTGCGCAACCGGATTTCCCCCCTCCAGAAGCGCACTCACAAGGTGTGCCACATGAGCTTCGGCCGCGGTCCCAACCGGACCTCCTCCTTCGAGCTGAGCAACACGGAGATCTATCGCCGGGTTAAGGCTCTTTTTACTACCCACAAGGACTTCTCCTCCGAGTGGACCTGGGGAATGGAGCATTACTGCCGCGATAGGCTTCCTCCCGTGGTAAGCTTCATGTTGCGAACTTACTCTGGACCAATTATATGTCAGTTATTGTTGCATTTTTGACTCTTTCATTCATTTCTTTCCTAAGCAATTTCTTCAGCAGACCATCGAGGATGGCACCGATCCGACCCTTAAGTGGGCGCCGGACCGGGAGAACCCAGATGAGGAGGAGCCGGACAAGGAGATGTTCCTCCCAATGACCGATGCCACGAAACGACCCACGGGTAAATCCTCTTCCATTAGAGATTGGCCCGATGATGAAGATGACTCGGATGTCGAGGTGATTGAACCTGTTGAGGCTATCCCCCTTTCTTTTGCTTTTCCGCCATCAGCTCACCCCGGTGGTCATATCCACGAGGATCCTCCCCTCGCTATGGGCGAACCTGTTCCGGTGGCTCCCAAGAAGAAGCGCGGGTTAAGTTCCACTTGGCCCGGATTTTAGTACACTTCGAATATGCACACACCTAGAGCCGGGTTAAGTTCCACTTGGCCCGGATTTTAGTACTCTTCGAATATGCACACACCTAGAGCCGGGTTAAGCTCCACTTGGCCTGGATTTTAGTACACTTCGAATATGCACACACCTAGAGCCGGGTTAAGTTCCACTTGGCCCGGATTTTAGTACACTTCGAATATGCACACACCTAGAGCCGGGTTAAGTTCCACTTGGCCCGGATTTTAGTACTCTTCGAATATGCACACACCTAGAGCCGGGTTAAGTTCCACTTGGCCCGGATTTTAGTATACTTCGAATATGCATCGAGCTAACTTGTGTTTGTCCTTTTCAGGTGACCACCAATCGCCGGAGTGCCGAATTCCAACGCTTGCTGGATACCCACAAGCTGCTACGCGCAAAGCAGGCTGCACTTATTGCAGAATACGAGAAGTGGGGTAAATTTCTTCCTTAGCGCTTCTTTGTTTTGCTTCATTTTCCTTTGCCGGACTAACCTCATCATTCGGTTTCCGTAGTTGGGGTGGAAGCTGAGAACATCATTATGTGAAAAAAATCTGGAGCAGATCAAGGGTAAGTCATTTCTGTCCGACTTTGCCGTACTTTCCATTCCCTTTTCTCCTTGGCTCGGCCAACATTCATACCTCGGCTCTGCCGGGCCAACACACTATTTCAGCATCGCTTGAAGATAGTGTGCCCGTGCCTGATATGATGCTGCATTTTATCGAACAAGCAGGGCAGCACCAAGCCGAGCTTAAGAAGAAAGATGACGAGCTCGCCCTCCTCCGGACCAAGGACGATGATATTTCTAGGCTCAAGGCTGAGATGGAGAAGATGAAGGCCTAGCACCAATCCGAACTTCAAAAGGCTGGCCAGAACTTCACCGAAGAGCGCGAGCGCCTCAACCTCCGGATGGCCAAGGACCAGGATCTTCTCAAGGAGTCCGACATCCAGCTTGGGTCGGCGAACGCTGAGCTTGAGCAGCTCCGGAAGAGACGTGATGACTGCACCAAGGAGTTGACCCGGATCCTCAGTCATATATCATGTAAGTTTCATTCCCTTTTCCGACTTACTTCTCCGGGTTACTTCATATGTCTTTTCTTGACCTTTCTCCTTTGTCTCGTTTCCAAGAAAATTTCCAGAGGGCACCCCTATCGCGAGCGCAGCAGTTGCCAACTTCCGCCGACAAAGGGGTACTCCGGTCACTTCTAATAGTGAAGGGATTCCTTACGACCTGGAGGACCTATTGGTCAGCTTATCATCGCGCGTGGAGCTCATCAAGAATTACGGCAAGGACATCCTCGACGCTGCAGCTCGCATCTTTAAAACTTTCTGGCCCAGCGAAGAAGCCCCGGAGACCACCGCACTTCTCATTGAGAAGTTAATGGAAACTGAGACTCAGCTTGACCTCTGGAGAGAATCCGCTGGACGTGCCACAGCTGATACCATCCTTCACCACATACTCACGTGGTATGAGAAGATTGATCTCAACCTCCTAACACATCTGTGCACAGGATCCAGATGGACCAATGACTCGAAGTGGGTAGCTCGGCGCCAGGGTTGTGCTTATAGCCTCGTTGAATACGCTCCCATTCATGAATGGGTTGAGGGGCCGAGCTTCCTGGAAGCTGCTGGAGATGAAGAGGTTGAGCACGGTGAAGATGGCTCAGATGATGAAGGAGAAGATGATGCCTCTAATATTGAGGGCAGCGAGGACGACGCCGAACTTCCTCCTCCTGCTCCTCCTTGAGCTAAAACACTTAAAAATTTATCAGATCACCGGTATGCCGGGTGGAGTTGTATTCCAAACACATGTGATATTTTGCTACTAAGTTCTTATGCCGAATTAACTTGGGCGTAGTCCTCGAGTTTCTTTTTCTTGTTCGTTCAATCTCTTGGATCGATTCGTGTCTACCTTGATTCGGTTTTATGACTTACAAATCCGAGCTTCAAAAATTGTCTTAACAATACTGGGAAACTTTTAGACTTAGCACCAAAATAAAACTGCATAATAGCTTGAAAATAAATGCAGGGTTAGTTCGAAAAACAAACGTCGGGTCGAATAAATTCTTCTCCTTTGTCGTTTTTCATGTGCCACGCGATTCCAAACTTGTTCTCTTGCTTGCCATGAAGCCAAGTTTTGTTGGACCGCAGCAAGTCGAAGAGTTGGGTTTTTGGTGCTCGCACACTACTAATCCGAGTTAAGTAGAATAACTTATTCCAGCTGACGCGCAAAAAACAACAAGCATTATTAAGGCAGCCCCCGAGTTACTGCTCGAGGTGCCAACATTTCATTGATAAGCTCATTGCCGACATACATACCGACATATGAGATAACTCGGATACATAAACTTCTTAGCTAAGTGTAGAAAGGACGAAGTAGAGCTATATTCCATGGTCGCTTGGATTCCTCTCTGGACCTGTCCGCCTTGTTCTTTTCCTGTGGCTTTGCATCTATAAGATAGTAAGAATCATTGTGCAATGCTTTGCTCACGATGAATGGCCCTTCCCATGGGGGGATAACTTATGCATGCCCGTAGTACGTTGTACCAACCGGAGCACCAGATCGCCTTCCTGGAAGACCCGGGGGCACACTTTCCGGCTATGGTAGCGTCGGAGATTTTGCTGATATATGGCGGATCTGGACAGTGCCAGTTCTCTCGCTTCTTCCAGCAGATCGACATCATTTTGTCGGGCTTCTTGCACTTCGGCTTCTGTGTATTGGCGAATCATGCTCTATGTCGGCTAGTAATACAGCTTTTGCCCCATATACCAGAAAGAACAGCGTATAGCCTGTTGATCGATTCGGAGTTGTTCTTAAACTCCACAGTACCGCTGGTAGTTCTTCTATCCAGCACCCCGCTGATCGTTGTAGCGGCTCAATGAGCCGGGGTTTTATCCCGGATAATACTAATCCGTTGGATCTTTCCACTTGCCCGTTCGATGCAGGGTGGGCTGCCAAGGCTACATCCAGCCGGATCCTCTTATCTCGGCAGAAACGAGCAAATGCTCCTTCCGCAAAATTTCTGCCATTGTCAGTTATGATACTGTGAGGATAACCGTACCTCAAGATGATATCTTTGAGAAAAGCTACAGCCGTAGCTCCATCACATTTTCTTATAGGCTTTACCTCAATCCACTTCGTAAACTTGTCCACCATTACCAGAATGTGAGTCATATTTCCCCTTACTGGTTTGAACGGGCCAACCATATCCAAGCACCATACGGCAAATGGCCAAGTGATTGGTATGGTCTTGAGTTCCGACATTGGCATATGTGTCTTGGTAGCGTACCTCTGACAACCATTACATTTTCTCACCAGATCTTCTGCTTGCTCTAAGGCGTTTGGCCAATAGAATCCGTGCCGGAAAGCTTTTGCTACCAAGGCTCGGGATGAGGCATGATGCCGGCATTCCCCCTGATGTATATCTCGGAGGATGTCAAGCCCTTCTTCCGGGTCAACACATCTCTGGAGGACATTGGTCATGCTCCTTTTGTATAGTTCGGAATTGATGATCGTGTAAGCCTTTTCCCTCCTCTGTGTTTGCCTAGACAGGACTTCCTCAGTGGGTAACGTTCCGTCCTTCAGGAACTGAAATATAGGTAATGCCCAAGCTGGTATCGTTCACACAGGGAATACATCCTCATCAATCTCCATTTGATCCACCGGCATAACTTCAACCGGATCACGCTGAGCAATCCCCGGGTCTTGCAGAGCAGTCCCCGGGTTTACTGAAGTAGTCCCCGGGGTTCGCGCACCACTTCCCATGTCAATGTCCATGGGCACAGCTCCGGATTTCGTGTCCTCTGGGACATATATTGACTCGGATTCTGGGGATGGCCTGATGGATGGTTTCCTGAGGTGCTCTAATGCAACACCCGGTGGAATTGCTTGTAGGGTTGACCCGAGCTTCGACAGCATGTCGGCAGCCTCATTTTCCACCCGGGTACATGGTGAAATTTGCATCCCTCAAAGTAACCAGATATCTTCTGCACATGAAATCTGTACAGTGCCATGTTTGGATCAAGGGCGTCCCATACTCCCGACACTTGATGCACCACCAAATCCGAGTCGCCAAAGCATATGATCCGACGTATCCCAATTTCTTTTGCTACCTTAAGCCCATGCACAAGTGCTTCATACTCAGCGACATTGTTTGATGCGGTGAAATGGATCTGCAGCACATATTTCAACTGGTCCTTCTTTGGCGATGTGAGTACAATCTTGGCACCTAGCCCGGTTTTGGTTTTTGATCCGTCAAAGTGCATTCGCCAATAGTTCGGATCTGGAAGTGGTGGTTCGTATTGTACCTCGGCCCAATCCACGAAAAAGTCCGCCACAGCTTGAGATTTGATGGCCTCTCTTCTGTCATATTGTGGCGCATAAGGAGCTAGCTCAATTGCCCATTTTGCAATTCTGCCACTCGCATCCTTGTTACTCATTATCTCGGATATGGGGGCCTCACATATGACTCGGATAGGATGCTCCTCAAAGTAGTGCTTCAGTTTCTTGGCGGCCATGTACACGCCATATGCCACCTTTTGGTAATGTGGATAGTTCTGCTTTGAGGCAGACAACACCTCGCTCAAGTAATATACTGGCCTTTGCACCGACTTACCTTCCTCGTCGCGCTCCACCACTATCACTGCACTTACAACTCGGTTGGTTGCGGCTATATAGAGCAACATTGGCTCCTTCGATAGTGGTGAGGCTAGCACTGGTGCCGTGGCTAACATTTTCTTCAGGTGGGTAAAGGCTTAATCGGCCTGTGGCGTCCAAACGAACTTATTCGACTTTTTCATGAGTTGGTAAAGAGGTAACGCCTTTTCTCCCAACCAACATACAAACCGACTTAACGATGCCAGGCAACCTGTGAACTTCTGGACCTCGTTAAGACACTTCGGCAGTTCCATTCGTTCGATGGCCCGGATTTTGGTTGGGTTAACCTCGATACCTCAGCTGGAAACAATAAAACCGAGCAATTTCCCACCCGGGACACCGAAGGTACACTTTTCCGGGTTAAGTTTCATCCAGAACCTCCTTAGGTTCGCAAACGTTTGCCTGATATCGTCAAGGAGCGTTTTGCTTTCCTTGGTCTTGATAACCACATGATCCACGTACACCTGTACATTTTGACCTATTTGGTCGTGCAAACATTTTTGCATACATCTTTGGTACGTTGCCCCTGCATTACGTAAACCAAACGGCATGGTGCGATAGCAATAAGCCCCATACAGGGTAATAAATGCAGTCTTTATTTGATCATCCGGATTCAGAGGTATCTGGTGGAAACCAGAATATGCATCAATGAATGACAACAGTTCACACCCAGCAGTTGAGTCTATGACCTGATCTATTCTTGGCAGCGGAAATGGATCTTTTGGACACGCCTTGTTCAGGTTCGTGTAATCGATACACATGTGCCAAACCACTGCCACATTCGGGTCATCCTTCTTCTTTTCCACCAGCACCGGATTAGACAGCCAATCCGGGTAAAGAACCTCCATGATAAATCCTGCAGCTAGCAACCGAGCTATGTCATCCCCAATGACTTTCCTCCTACCTTCGGCGAAGCGGCGGAGAGGTTGCTTCACCGGCTTAGCTCCGGGTCTCACATTCAAAGAGTGCTCGGCCAACTCCCTCGGAACACCTTGCAAATCCTGCGTGGACTAAGAAAAAATGTCCCGATTCTCACGAAGGAAGCTGACGAGATCGCTTTCCTATTTATCATTTAACCCGGCACCAATTGTTACGGTGCGCTCTGGGAACATGTCATCAACAGGAACCTTCTTCGTATCTTTTGTGGCCTGGAAAGAGACACTTCCATGTGGGTTACTCAGCGCCGGCATATACTGCTGCGCGGACTGAGCCAATGCCGCCACCTCTTGAATTTTCCTTTTTTCCTGCGCAATCACAAGTGACTCGGCTAAGTTCGACCCGGCCGACGCACACTCCATCGAACGTCGGAAATCCCCTGCAGTGGTTATCACCCCATTTGGTCCGGGCAACTTCATCTTCAAGTAGCTAATATGACAACTTGCCATGAACTTGTTCAGCGCTGGCCTTCCGAGCAACGCATGATACGCGCTTTCTAAGTTCACCACTTCGAACTCTAGATTTTCAGTTCGGCAGTTATCCCTCGTGCCGAACAAGACGTCAACCCGGACCTTGCCTATGGGCTCATAAGAGATGTCGGGTACAATGCCATGGAAAGTTGTCCTCGTGGCCTGGAGCATGTTCTCCGAGATACCCAACTTGCGCATTGTGTCCACATACATGATATTAATGCTACTGCCATTGTCGATCAACACCTTTGAGAATCTTACGTTAATGCTAGGTCCAATGAATGTCGGATCCAGCACCAACGCATACGAACCAGGGCTTGGCATGAGCTTGGGATGATCCCTGATGCTCCAGGTGCTTTCCTGATCGGACCAAGGCATGTACCTCGTCACTACAGGCATTACTGCATTCACCTCGATATGCCTACGCTACAAGCTTTTTCTATCGGTTTCCTCAGTGGTAAACACACAATAGCTCTGATGGTGTTCCCTATACTCGTTTGTCCCCTCATTTCCGGGGTACCTCTGATCTGACTGATGCTGATTTTCTACCTGATGCACTGCATCCCTTCTCTCATTGTTATCATACCTTGGCGGAGGGGGAGGCAACATTAGTTGTTGCGTGTTCGCTCCAGAGAGCAGTTGCTGTCGGGGTAACTCCTGCCGAGGCTGAGCATTCCGGGGTGCCTGAGCATTCCCCGAACCACCTTGTTCGATCTTGCGCATCCACTCACATTGCCTCGTCGTATGACCCGCTGGGTTGTTCGGATTTGGTGTATGAAACTTACACGGCTGGTCCAACATCGACTCATAAGTATATCTCGGACAGTCTTTCCTTTCTTGCCACTGCTTCTTTTGCTCTGGTGTCCAAGTCTTCTTGCCATCGTTTCTCGGAGTCCACTGCCCTCTAGTTTTTTGGCGTTGACTACCCCCTGCTCCGGGCTGATCTTGACTCACAGCTGCAACTTGGTGCGAACCGTATCTATGATCCGGTCTATCATCTCTCCTTTTTCCTCTGTATTCATTCCTTCGGGATGATCCGGCCCCATCTCTCTAATAGTACTCCTCGTTTGACTCGTTTGATACGAGCCTAGGTTGAGTCGGATCACCCAGAGCATACGAATCTGCAATCCGGATCATCTCTGACAACGTAGTTGGCATTTTCCTTTGCAACTTCATCCACAGCTCGCTTCCATACCTGCACCCTTGTGCAAACGATGCTATGGCCTGTGATTCAATCACGCCCTCACACGAATTTCTTATAGTGCACCACCGGGTTAAAAACTCCCGATCCTTCTCATTTGGCCTTTGCTTGCACATAGCTAGGGTCTGTGGCCTATTTGGTCTCTGATACGTACTCGGAAAATTGCTGATGAACATCTCCTCGAAATCTATCCAGCAGTTGATGCTTCCTGGTGGCAAATTGTTCAGCCATACCCTTGCCGGGCCTTCCAACATCTGGGGTACATATAGTACAGCCCATCTCAAGTTGCCAGTGGCAATTTTCACAGCCGTAGCATAATTTATCAGCCAATCCTCCGGCTTTGTACTGCCGTCATACGTCTTCGTGCCCCTGGGTAGCTGAAAGTTCGGTACCGGTGGTTCCTTCATGATCCGGGGTCCAAAACATGCTGGGCCCGGTGGACCTTGACATTCAATTTGTTCCGACCTATACAATCGATCCAGTTTCAACCTGGCGTCATCCGGCATCAAATCCCTGCTCCCCAATCTTGACCCTATCATGTGATAGTCCGTCCTTGGGTATCCCGCGTTTGCCATTTCCGAGTCTCCATCATTATACCTGTCTTGCTCTCTTGGAGCGCCTTTCTGTTGCATACCTCGGCCGGCACTTTGCTCTTGCCTTGGTATATTCCGCTGCTGCGGTTGTCCTGCTCTAGCCGAGTTTCGCTGTCCGGCATTGCCGTTGACAACGTTCCCTTGATCGGCATTGCCTTGGTCGCGGTTACCTCGGCCAGCTTCTCCTCGGCTCACACTCCGTCGGTCATCATTTTTTCTGCGCTTCTTTTCCTTTCCCTGCCCGTGTCGGGTCATACGGGACGATCTGTTTGTTCCGTCTGGCCGAGGTTACCACTTCTTCTCTCCTCGGACCACCATGAGGAGACGATGCGGCTCCAGCGGATTTCTCCGGGTTACCCACCGCCGAATGGATGATCTTGGAGGCTCCATCTCTCTCCGGGTTAGCCCTGAGCAGTTCCTCGTTTTGCCCGTTCGCAATCCGAACCAGCTCGTTAACCCTATCTTGTTGTCTTTGCCGGGCTTCACCTGTTAGACCCTCCAACTCGGATGCAGCTGCATCCCCTGCTCTGAGGTTCTTTGCCGGGGTACTGTACCTCGGCAGCCCCACGGACAAACAGTTTTCTGATACCTCAATTCCAGTATCACCCTCTCTGTTCATCTTGCTCATGAGATTTCTCCCCTTCACTTTTACAGCGTCAACCTTGTTCGCCTTCGCGTACTCGCGTAGCGTCATATTCAACGACTGCTGCGCCGCGGCTATCTTTTTTGCGCCCTCTAGGATTTTCTGCCTAGTTTCTTCCAGCTCGGCCTGCGCTTGAGCCGGATCTACCGCTGCTACTACACGGTTTGCCAAGCTATCCATTGCTTCCCTCAACACGTTCTCTGGCCTCTCTAGTGGAGGACCTCTACCTTTCCTCGGTGCCTTAGGCGTTACCTCCGGATCTGGCGCCGGATCCTTGCTCGCGCCCGCACCTGGCGCAGTCATCATCACCTCTGCATGGTCCGGGGAGCGAGCGATACGCATCCCGGGGACCACAGTGAGGGGAGGCTCCCCCGCGTCGATGACGTGACACGGAGGAACACCTGACACGTCCACAGCAACGTAGACCTTGTGCGCGCCGAGCTTGACGAAGAGGCCGTTGCGCGGAAGAGGGCACGTGCCGAAGCAGCCAGCGTTGTCGCTGACAAAGTCGCACGCTCCAAAGCGCTGAACGAGCCCAGAGACGATGCGTTCGCCGGTGCCGATGATGTTTCTCGTCCAGATCTTGACCCCTGCTAGTGCCGCTAGCCCCACGGTGGGCGCCAACTGTCGTGGTGGTGTCACGGCAGATGCCATGGATAGGCTAAAGATGGGGACTAATACACGCTAGGGGAATCCAGGGAGGGATAGTGGAGTGATTCTCCACACAGAAGTTTGTATTGATTTCCTTCCAAGATTACAAGTGCTCCTAGAGCTGTATAGGCGAGAGGAGGAAGAAGGAGCTCTCTTACTCTCACCCACAGATCACACCTGAAACCCTAGCCAAAACAGAATAGTAGAAAGACCAACCCCCTCTACAGAAGCCCCAGCCCCCCTTTTATAGAGGAGGCTCGGTTTCCGCCTAGGGCATAGGTGGAGGCATATTCCTAAGAATATGCCTCCTCCCAAAGTGGCAAGCCGACCGGGGCGCTTTTCCCCCGGCGTCAAACTTGCTTTAGTTACGTGAGCCTCTACGACGCCCGCGTCAGCCGACATGGGCGTCGTCACCCTCGTCGGCCATGACCCGGTGGTCCTGCTCTTGTCTGCTTCGCTCATGCAGTGCGTACCGGGCCCTCTTTTTGACCAGCAAGATTCCTTCCTTCTCCTAAAAGCCAAACATGATCCGGATCACAGCTGATCCGGGCACCCCTGTTCCTGCATACAAGTAAACATATACTTCCGACTTACTGCTTAAGTCGGTTGAGACTTAGTTAGGCGAACACACTCTGGTCCGGGTCACTCCGTGATTCGGCCGTCCTTGAGGTGACCCGGCTAGCCTCTGCTTTGGCTTTGCCGAACCTCTGCTAACTCGGCCTTTATACCCCGGCGTGACCCTACCCGGGGGTATCCCCCCAACACTTACACACAAAGGAGTGATAGAGATCATACCACGATGCAAATGATAGAGATCAAATGCATGGACCATATCATCTCACTTTACACATTAGATGTTAGCATCTTATACTGCTAGTTTGGCGCTTTTGGTAGCATTATAAGATGATCCCTCATTTAAATATCAAGATAAAATGTGTTCTTCCTTAAGTATGCACCATTTTATGGATCGTGTTTCGAGACATCACGTGATGATCGGGTGTACTCGACTCTACGCTTTCATTCAAACGGGTGTAAGACAGTTTTACACATGCGAGTACTAAGGTTCTTACTTGGCAAGCCTAGCATGTACAGACATGGCCTAGGAACACGGACCGAAAGGTTAAGCATGAGTCATATAGTTGATATGATGCCCATATAGATGCTCTCCTTTGAAGCTACATCAACTCACGTGATGATCGGACTTGGTGTAGTGGATTTGGTTCATGTAATCACCAAAAAGACACGAGGGATGTCGTTTTTGAGTGGGAGTTCATTAGTAATTTGGATTAGTCGAACTCAATTTGTCATAAATTAAATCAAACTGAATTTTCATAGTTTGTTGTAGTCATTGGCATTCATTTTCTACCTCAGGCTTAGTTTTTATTTGAGATAATAGAACTATAGAATTCTGGATATTTACTTTACGAACTGGTATCATATTGTTTTGAATGTCAATTTAAAGTTTATAAGTCCTATTGCAAACTTTCAGCAAACTCTGTTTACTCCATGAAGTTTAATAAGTAGTATTAAATCAAGAGTAAGAATTCCAATGTTAGTATCTAAAGTATCATGTTTGCCTCGATGATTATTGATATTCAAAAAGTTGTTTTAATATCAAGATTATATTGAAGCTAAAAATTGTTTCAGAAACCATCATGTGTGAAAGATATTGTGATATCTGAAACAATGTTTTTTGGTTACATTATGATAGAGTATAATTTAGCAAAATACATGTTCTCATATTGTATGAGAATTTGTGAAGGATGGAGATGCTAGGCATCCGAATCTACCAAAAAGGTTTTGGGAACTGATATTATACTCGTGATTCTTCCTTATAAGCTATAGTAGCTTGATCATGAAAGTTTTCATGATAAGGATGAATAGAAGATGTAAGTAAAATGTTTACTACACTAATAGATTACTAAAAAATGAATTTTTGAAAGAACACCAAACATTTGATGATGGTGATCCACTTCAAAGTGCAAGTCCAAAGGTATTAGTATTTGACTATATACGCTTTGTACCATGTGTAATGTTGATGACACTACTATTGATGTTGATAGATTCTTTTAAAAGAAAAGGAATTGCTGAAAGAGAATCTATAAAATATTTGGCAGAAAATAAAAGGTTGGAGATGTCCAACTTAGGTATATAGAAGATATACATGTTATGGCTGTATTCCTTGCTTGTTAAACAATGTGGTTCTTAGGTATTGGATACCGAATTGGTTAGTATGAAGTGTCATACAGGACAACGCAATTCATGAACTACAATGGCCTAAGTAACTAGCAAGAGAATGAGTGATGATGTTCATCAAAAAAAATAAAGTCTTATTGTGTTTTTCGTTGTCATCAAACGAAGCCTTCAAGATTTGTTTAAATAATTGTTATTTTGTTCCGGTATTATGAGAACAATGGCTGTTCAAATAATTACCGTATTCCATAAAGGATGGATGAACTTTTACAAGTCTAGTAGGAGAAATCACATCCATAAACACTATTGCTAAAATGTCGCAAGACAAATGATTGAAAGATCACTTATGAAGTGACATCGCTGTTTAAATTATATTTGAAAGAAAACATGAAGAAACTCCATGTTGATGGATTTTTGGAGTCTTTGATTTTGATCAATTGACGCATGTGAGACTTTCCTCGAGATAATTGAAACTCCTTCCATAGGCCAGAGAGGAACGGATGACTAGCTTATTGGAAATTGTGCATGCTGATGTGCATAGTCCATTATGTGTAGCCATATGCGATGGATCTTTTTGCTTCATATGCTTTCTTCAAAAATTTGAGTGAATATATCTGTATATTTACTTAATAAGGAAGAAGTATGAAACATTTGAAAGTTGTTCAAAGACTTTCAAGATGAAGTGAAAAATCATTGTAACAAGAAAATAAAAGAGTTTATGATTTGATCATCAAGGAAGATATTTGACTTACAGGTTTAGCAAAACACCTAAGATTTCCGGAATTGTTCCATGAATTTACATTTCCCGATAAACCATAGGAGTATGGTATGTTCGAGAGATCAAATCAAACCTTGTTTGACATGGTAAGATCAAGGGTGTCATTTATAAAACTTCCATTATGTTTTAAGGATTGAAGCTTTAGAGACTACCGCTTTTACAATGAAAAGAGCACCATCGTGATCCGTTGAAATGACACCATATAAGTTATGGTTTGGGATAAAACCCGAATTATCTTTTCTTAAATTTTTGTATGCTATGCATAAGTAAAATGTTTACAACCAAAGTCTTATAAGCACGTCTTTGTAGGTTATCCCAAAGAATTTGTTGGGAATTTCTCCATAACACCGAGGACAAAAGAGTTTGTTGCTTGGAACGTCAAGTTTCTTGAGAAGGAATTTTTCGCGAAAAGTTAAGTGGGAGGACAATAGAACTTTGATAAGGTTGTTGAACCTTAGCTATATGTGCTAAGTAGCGCAGCGCCGGAAAGTGTCCCGGTGGCGACCACAATGCTCATGGCTCCCGTGATTACAAAGGTTATGATCTCGGAGATTAGAGTTCCTATTGAACCGTGTGGGTCGGTAAGAATCAAATAGTGAGATTTGATAAACAAGTCGTTATTGTATTGACAATGATGAACCGACTACATGCAAAGAAGCGATGATGGGCCCTGACTCCATAAAATGACTAGAAGTCATAGAATCCGTGATAGTATCCATACATGAGAAATCAAGTTTCTGAACTTGGAAGACCCTCCGGAAAGGCGTGAAGCCTATCGGTCGTGTTTGGATCTATAAAGAAATAAGACATGGATGTTTAACATCTATGAAATAGTCGACATGTCGGAAAGAAGTTTACGACAATGTTCAAGGAGTTGACTATGACAAGATTTGATCTTTCATAGCGATATTTAGTCTTGACGGATTAATGTAGCAACCACTACATATAATTTGGTATATTGTAATGGAATAAACAAAACAATGTTCTTCTAATAGAACGGTTACCTAGGACGTGTACATGACACGGTCCAAAGGGTTTTGTTAATTCAAAGGGTGCTAAAAGGGCATGCAAACTTCAATAGTTGAAGTAAGCATAGCGGAGTTGGAATCTTCACCATGATGAAACTGTTAAAAGAGTTTAAATCCATCGGAGATGATGAAGATGCTTGCATTTGCAAGAAATTAAGTGGGAGCGCTGAGACATATTTCTAATACATTATGTAGAGGACATATTGTTGATTGGAAATGATGTATCTTGTATTGACACAAGTTAAGAATTTCATTAAAACAAGATTTCGATGAAAGACTTGGGCAAAACCAGAATATTAGGCATCAATATCTATATGGATAGATTAAGGCGCTAATATGGTTGTGCCAGACATACATATATGAGATATTGAAAGGGTTCAATATGGAAACAACAAGAAAGGTTATTGCTGCATGGAAAGGATTGTATCAAAATTCAAGTGTTTCAACACTTGGTGAGTAAAATCACATGAAGATTTTGATCGATTATACCATGATATGTATATATCTAGAATGTCCTATGCTCTAAATGTTATGAGTACATACCAGAATGATTCATGAGATGATCATTGGACGATAGTAAAGATATTCTTATGAGCTTTGGAAGAACTAAGAATATATAATGTATAAGTGACAACTAGTTAAAGGTAGTTCATTGTAAAGTGTTACATTGATACTAGTTTTGTCACAAGATACAAATTTAATTTATCTCAATTTAGCCTATGGGTGGCACAATGTAATGGAAAGGATGTTCCATGATGGATTTGGATGAGTTCCAAAGTTGAGACGTTGTGACGGATACTACAACAAAAGGCTAAGTATATAACTTCTATAGTAGCAGCAAAGGAGGGAATTTGTGTTAAGTAGTTTGTTATCAAACTAGGTGTGGTTCAAAGTGGGCTAATACTATGAAGATATATTGTGTGACAATAATATCAACATATTTTGAGCCGAACGAACTAAAGGTCTCACCAAAGGACCAAATTTATACAATGTCATCTCATTTGAGAATGAGTGATGCGTAGAGACGCAAAGACATGCAAATACACACGGACCTGAAACTGTCAGATCTGGAGATTATGTTAACCACAAGCAATAGCGTATATACAACACAAGAAAGCCATAGGTGTTCAATACGCAAAGTTTTTCAAACTAGATTATTGACTCTAGTGCAAGTGGGAGACTGAAGGGAATATGCTCGAGAGGCAATAATAAAGTGGTTATTATCTTATTCCATGTTTATGATAAATGTTTATTTTACATGCTATAATTGTATTGATCGGAAACATCAATACATGTGTGTTTAATAAACAAAAAGGGTTCCTAGTTATGCCTCTCTTATAGACTAGCTCGTTGATTAACAGGATGATCAAGGTTTCCTGATCATGGACATTGGATGTTATTAATAACGAGGACACAACATTGGTGGAATGATGTGATGAACATTCATCCAAAGTATAGCATTACGATCAAGTCATTATGTTTATATTGCTATAACATCATCCGAAGTAATCTTAGTCCTTAGACCATGAGATCATGTTAATTGCTAGCACCAGAAGAGTATCTTGATAACACCAAACGTCACACCGTAACAGGGTGACTATAAAGGTGGGTTCAGTGCTACAAAGGTGTTATGTTGAGGCTCATGGATCAAGAGTGGAATTTGTCAATCCTGATGACGGATAGATATACTCTCGGCCCTCTCGGTGATATCACATTAAGATAGCTTGCAAGCAAGTGATGTGATCACTAGAATGTTATATCACGGGAACGAGAAAAGAGTGCATGTCGGTAACGAGATCAAACTAGGTATGGAGATACCGATGATCGAATCTCGGACATGTAATATATCACGATACAAAGGGATTTAGTTACTAGCGTTAAAGGTTCTCACGATCACAGAAGTCATCGTTGAATGTGTAGGAGTCGGTACGGATCTCCAGGTTCCGCTGCTGATTATTGATCGGAGAGGGGTCTCGATCATGTCTATATTATTCGTGAACCGTAGGGTGACACACTTAAGGGATACCGACACCATTTGGAGCAAATATGTTTCAGATAAAGATTTAAGAAAGCGCTGGAATTATTTCAATAGACACCGAAACTGTTTCGGGTGAAATTGCTGAAATTGGTTCTGCATGTAATATTGAAATGTTACAGGGGGTTTTATGTGAATGTTTGTTAATTAAAGTAATTAACAAAATTCTGAATAAAAATAATAAAAGAGTTTTATTAAATGAGAGAGCATTAAATTTGGAGAAATTTAATGCATTTAAAGTGGACACTTTAAAAGGGAATGTGAAGAGGCATTTTAATGTGGAGGGGTTACCACCACATGAATGGAGGAGGTGAAGAGACACCTCCTCCATGCGCCGGCCATGAAGGAGGGGCACCCCCCCTCCTCCTATAAAAGTCCACCCTCTCCTCACTTCTCAAACACACCTCCTTGTGAAGGATCTCTTTCCCCCTTTAGTATTATTCCCCCATGGTCTCGGATTAGCGAGATACATGTTCCTGGTGGCTTTATCTGGAAAGGAGTTGCTGCTTCCGCTGCTTTGCTGGAGCGAGGGACGGAGGTTGTGGGGGTACCGGACGTGTGTGCGATCACGGATACACCGCTGCTTTCGGTACTGGACTTGGTGGTGCTGGAGCTGGATCTGATGGACGTGCTGGAGCCGAACCTGCTAGACTTCCTCACGATCTTGAGATCGGCAAATGTACGACTACATCAACCACGAGTTCCTACTCGTTAACAAAACTCGTTGTCTTCGAGGGTAAGTTCTCGTTGGATGTATGTCCACCCGTTGCTTTGTACCTAGTAGATAGATCTTGGCGTGTAGTTCACACCGTAGGAAATTTTTTGTTTTCTATGTTGCGGACCCAACAAATAATGAAGAACGAAAGTAAAATCGCAGCAAATGGGATATAGATTTAACGTGGAAACCCCTCTCAAACAAAGAGAGGGGAAAAACCACGGTCGCAAGCTAGTGAAACTTCACTATAATGGGGAGTGATTACACAACGTTGGGGATTTCACAGATGTAACGTATCCTAGCCGGCGGCTTACAAGAGGTTTATATAACGGTGGTAACCTGGGTCATCAACGATCCGTACCGCGGGGGGCTATCGCCTCGCTCCGCTCCGTTAGAAGTTGGCATTTACTTTGTAGAATTTGAATCAACATATAGCAGAGAGGGACTCACCAAAACCTGCTTATAGCATAGAGTTGTTAGCATAAAACTACCACTTTACATGTCAAATTTCCCAAATGGTACCCGTCGACCTCCAAATCGCAAAAACCTACCGGATTGAAACCGAGTTGTTGCAAAAAGCACTAATATTACATTGATCGCGAATTGACGGCGAATCTGACAGGTGGGACCCACCTGTAATGGTCACGGTTGTTGAGATGGACTGGTCCCCACCTATCAGCTCTATTAAAATAATCAAAATATAAAAAATAAAGGAAAAGGAAGTGGGACTGTGCATTCGGGCCCCATGCGAGTGCAGCGCTCATCCTCACGTCGGCCGGCGAGTGTGGCTACTCCGGCGTCGGTGCTCCTAGTCCCTCTTAGTCGGGCAGGGGCGCGTGGGTGGCCGCTGTATCGGCTTCCATTGCCCGTGGGAGAGAACACAGAAAGGGGTAGGCGGGGAAGTGAGAGGGGAGGGAGGCGGTCGACGTAGCTCGTCGGAGTGCAGCGACGGTGGGGGTAGGGGTCACCGGAGGCGGGCTTGTCTCCGTCGATCTCGCTTGGGATGACGACAGAGGTCGTGGGAAGCCACGCGTAGGAGAGGATAACGAGATATGGGCGCTGTCCTCAGCTACAAATTAAGCAGTGATGGCGGCGGCCCTGACCTTGATTGCGAGTAGGGGAACAGGGGCACGGCGGGTGCTCTCCCGCAGCAGGGCAGAGGGACTGTGACGTCGTGGGCAAGGAAAGAGAGGGGCGTGCGTGGCGGACGGGGGAGGGTAGGGCGGCAGCGGCAGCGGTAGCGGGAGGCTTGCCGGAGTGCGGCGGCGGGGATGGGCCGGCGTTGGTAGAGGTGGTGTCGCACGATGACGGGATGGGCTCATGGGTCAACTTTTTTTTTCCTTTTTTGTAAGACAATATTTAGATATTTTGAGAAAAATAGATTTTTTTTCTAATATTTTCTGGATATTTAGATTTTTTAATTGGACTGACATGTGGGACCTAGTCCACGTCAGCAAATAGCTCTAACAAAGTGTGTCCCACCTGTTAGATTCGCCGTCAATTCACGATCAATGTACAATTAGTGCTTTTTGCAACAACTCGGTTTTAATCTGGTAGTTTTTTGCGATTTGGAGGTCGACTGGTACCATTTGAAAAATTTGACATGTAAAATGGTAGTTTTATGCTAACAAGTCGCCGGTAGCCTTTGCCTCAGATTAGAAAGAAAAAAATGCCTCTGCTGTTGGCAATTCGGTTTGATTTTTTTGCTTTTGGCAAAAGGTGGATGCATGTGGCCGTGTCCTGGCTCGATTGGTCTCTCCGAGTCAGTTGCAATACCCACACCACTGCCTTCACCGATTTGACCTTGCCTTTACTTTTAGGGAGATGGTGTGGATTTGACCCTTGCTGGTGCGGCGTGATGTACGTAACAGGATGGGTCTTTATTTACTACAGTAGCAATTCTTTTGTTTGGAAAAATGGGTTCAAATATCACTTATCAATGCCCCTGAGAACATTGACTCGCGTGCAGAAAGACAACATGGTTCGCGATTGTGTTGCACGAGTTCTATGTACGCCGGCCGCTCCCAATCAAGCGTGGTCGGTGGCAACGAAGAAGCTCGATCAGCACGTGTGATATATATATCATGTTCTGATCAATCGGTGCCGTTGGAAAGCTGGTGGACGAATGCAACCAACCATACTTATTGACTGCGCGGGCGGGTAACAGATAATATACTCGATCGCGACGAACGCTCACCAAGTTGTTCCGGCCAGAAAATTTTGCTCGTTTCCTTGTGTTAACTTTGCCACAACCAAATAACGAAAAAGATAAAGAAATCACAGCAAAAAGAACACAGATTTAACATAGAAAAGCCTCTCTAACAAACAGAGGAAAAAACCACTGGCGCCAGCTAGCGAAACTTCACTATATCAAGGACTATTTACAGTACGTCGGAGATTTTCACAGATGCAATCCCAGCCGGCGGCTTACAAGAGTTATCTATATGACGGTGGAAACCTAGGTTTTCGACGATCCGTACTGTGGGGGGCATGTTGCCCCCCGCACCCTCCCACATGCGTCATGTTGTGCACGGAGTGGGCCAATTTCAGACTCCGCTCCGCTTCGGCCCAAGCCTCCGGCGACGGGTCTCGCTCCGCTCCGTCAGAAGTTGGTCTTTACTTTATAGAATTTGGATGAACGTATAACAAACTCCGCCTTGAAACAAATTCCTTTTTGTAGCATCAACAGTAATCATCTTCCTGAACAAACAAAGCAAATACTTTCGGCGCCAATAGCCACTTGGGGCTAAGTAGTTATACCAACTAAGATTGAGCATAGCTCAAACTTAGCAACAGGAACATGCTTTGTCATCATATCAGTAGGATTATCATGAGTGCTTGATGTCTCAATATATGTAGAGCTCGTTGCGAACCCCAAGAGAAAGGTATGATGAGCACAGCAACAAGTTTCCCTCAGTTATGAAATCAAGGTTATCAAACCAGTAGGAGTAAGAAAACAACTCCAAGGTGTTGCTAGCAACTTGGAATCCTACACAACACAACCACAGAACTTTGCCCCAGCTTACAGTGAGGTTATCAATCTCACTGGTTTTGCTGAAAACAAATGATTAAACATATAGTATAGAAGATAGTAATTGCTTGCAGAAAGTAAACAGTAAACGGTAAACAGTAGATGGTATATACATGGTAAAGGAATGGACTAGGGTCCACAGTTCACTAGAGGTGTTTTTCCTTAAGATAAATAGCATGTTGGATGAACAAATTACAGCGGGAAATTCACAGATTGAGAAAACATAACAATACATATACTAGACATCTTGACTCCTACGAGATTTGATTAGACATTACAACATAATACATAGACCGTAATCCAACTGCATCTATAACTAATAATCCACCTTCAGGTTATCATCCGAACCCCTTCCAGTATTAAGTTGCAAGCAACAGATAATTGCATTAAGCAAAGTGTGTAAAGTAAATAATCCAATTGCCTCATGGACAAAGGATTGTTGTTTTCTCCCTAGTAGCAACAACATATCTACAACCTTAGAGATTTCTGTCACTTCCCCAGCTTACTAGAGGCATGAACCTACTATCGAGCATAAATACTCCCTCTTAGAGTTACAAGCATCTACTTGGCCAAGATAGTGAGAATACCATTTTGCGGCCCGAAAGTTAGGGTGTCCAGGCAACGCGGTATCCAAGTTCCCTGAAATCAGCCGGGATGACTACAGTTGGTGTGCCAAATACTCAGAGGGTCTTTTTCGGCACGAATTCAACTTTACGTTTCAATACACAAAATCTGGCTAACGACCATCAAGTTGCCCCCCCCCCCTCGGTCAGTTCTCGCCGTTATGTCGCTCCCGTCGCTTAGGCGGGGTGGCTGTCACGTAGGCTTGCAACGTTGGCACAGTGGATAGGACAACACCCCCTGCCCACTCCCTGCCCAGTGTATTGATGTGACAAAACAGGGTACATGTATCGGCGTTATAATTATTTTTGTTTACTTAGAAGCTGGAACGGCCACCGCCACGCGTCTCTCCTTGGACTTCCGTCCCCGTCGTTAACCACTACCTTAAAAGCGCATTGACGGTTCCACCGTTCCCCTGCCTCGCAGAAACCACTCTTCTTCTTCCTGTCATCTGTCGTCTTCCCGTCTTCTCCTTGCCGCCATGGAAGGTCGTCGCACTCTAGAGACAAGCTTCACTACCCATGACAATAAGAAGATAGACATTGTCTACACCAACGAGGAGGAGACATTGGTGCGTGTCCTGAGGATGTACGAGGGTTGGCTTGGGATAGACAAGGACAAGTTTGTGGGATTGGACCTCGAGTACACCCCAGAGCACCCATATGAAGGGAGTGAAGTCGTCGTCGTTCAACTGGCCATGCGGAAACACGTCCTCGTCTACTACCTCTCCCGATTTGTAGATCTGCTCTCTCTAGCTAACCGCTTTTAGGGTTTTCTCCTCTTGTTCTTTATCCACTTGCTCATCTTGCAACTATTGGATTTTATTTAGGACCAAATAAATTATGACAAGACAATATTGAGAGTCTTGATCTTGCATTTACTAAACTTTTCAAAATTATATTCAGATGATGATCTTGCATTGACAAAATATTTGTAGTTACAAATTTTCGTGATAACAAATTACATACTTTTAGGACTGACGGGAATTGTCTGGCGCTGCGCCAGTTCCTTGTAGAAAAGGGAATTGTTTTCTGCACTATCGATAAAACAACTGATTTTTCGAAATTTTATCAAGAGGGAATTATAATTCCTGCGCACAACTGGATTGATATTCACAGTCTTGTCAAGATCCTAGGGGGCTCGAGGAAGAATGGAATGGCATCACTCGCAACTAGAATCCTCGATGAGTCGTACGACAAAATGAAGGAAGATTTCCCTACGGATAGGCACGATTACTGGGACGAGTGGCATTGTCTGATATAAACCTGAAGTATGCAGCCATAGATGCTTACGTGACCTACCAGTTGTACAAGAAGATCCATTTTTTTCTACGTTACCTCGTGTTTTGCCCTATTTGCAAGAGGGAAGACGAGCTTAGGGGAGCCCTTTGTAGAAAATGCAGAATAGCTGAGTTTGAAGCTGCATATGCAAAGAAAATGGCTGCATCTGAAGCAGCTAACAGAGAGGTTGCAGAAGCAGCTGAAAGAGAGCTTGCAGCTGAAGCTGAAGCAGCTGACAGAGAGGCTGCAGCTGAAGTAGCAAACAGAGAGGCAGCATCTTCTAGCGGCAACAATCAGGCCTGTGATGCACCGCTAATTGTACCGCAGGACACTGAAGATAGGGAAGCCAAGTCAGATCCCAGGTGGGACAAAACATTTCGTGAGCTGTGGAGTACCTGGAATGGTTGCAGTTGGTCGCCTAGCAACGATGGCGAGCGCCTCAAGTGGTCTGATGAGAAGTGAATTAAATTTTACTTGTCAGTGTTATGTTTCTATTTTGTGGAACTCAGTTAGCTTGTCAAGATGTCTAGCGCCTCAAGTGGTAGTAGTAAAATAAATTTAACCCTCTTTGTGTTATGCTTATGTATGTGTCTTGTAGCTTGTCAAGATGGTAGCTCGTTAACTGGCAGTTTGAAAGAGTGCCCTTTTCCTCTCTCGCTAAACAGATATGTTTCATTTTGCCCAAATTGGTAGCAAATTTAGAGAAGATTCTCACTTTGATAATTAGTTCCCTTTTGGACCTCTTTTTGCCTCCGATCAGGTAGCAAATCTAGAGCAGCAAATCATACTAGGCAGAATACATTCATTCAGAAAACAAAAGAAATGTAGATATAGTTGTGCGCAGCTAAATAGGATATAGCGATAGAAAGTAGGTTTCTTAACGAGATTCGATGCATTCAACCAGAAATAGGATATAGCTAGAAAGAAGCTGCTTAGCAGCAGCAGCAGCCGCCGCAACTGCAGGCACATCCTGCAAGCACCCGCGCCCCCGCCTCCTCCCTCCAGCGCTTCCTCCACTTCTTGCTGCCCAGTCCCTTGATCTTGGGGGCCTTGGGCCTGATTGGAGGCATGTGTTGGGTCTGCAGCATAGAAAACAAAAATTTCCCTACGGTGTGAACTACACGCCAAGATCTATCTACTAGGTACAAAGCAATGGGTGGACATACATCCAACGAGAACTTACCCTCGAAGACAAAGAGTTTTGTTAACGAGTAGGAACTCGTGGTTGATGTAGTCGTACACTTGCCGATCTCAAGATCGTGAGGAAGTCCGAGCGCTGCAACTCAGCAGCGCATCCGCACTCGCACACACGTTCCAGCCACCGGACAACCTCCACCTCCTCGCTCCAGCGATCCAGTGGAAGCAGCAACTCCTTCCAGACGAAATGCCACCGGGAACATGTATCTCGCTAATCCGAGACCATGGGGGAATAATTCTAGAGGGGGAGAGAGATCCTTCACAAGGAGGTGTGAGGATGAAGGAGGGAATGGGTGGCCTTTTATAGGAGGAGGTGGTGCCCCCTCTCTCCATGGCCGGCGCATGGGGGGTGACCCCTCACCTCCCCCAGTCATGTGGTGGTAACCCCTCCACATTAAAATGCCTCTTCACATTCCCTTTTAAAGTCTCCACTTTAAATGCATTAAATTTCTCCAAATTTAATGCTCTCTCATTTAATAAAACTCTTTTTATTAAATTTATTCAGAATTTTGTTAATTACTTTAATTAACAAAAATTCACATATAGCCCCTTGCAATATTTCAGTATCACATGCAGAACCACTTTCTGCAATTTCACCCAAAACAATTTTCGGTTTCTATCGAAACAATTTCTGTGCTTTGCAATTCTTTCGTCTGAAACATATGTGCTCCAAAATGGTGTCCGGTAACTCTTGAGTGTGCCACCCTACGGTTCGCGAATAATGCAGACATGATCGAGACCCTTCTCCGATCAATAATGAGCAGCGTGACCTGGAGATCCGTACTAACTCCTACACATTCAACGATGACTTCTGTGATCGTGAGAACCTTTAACGCTTGTAACTAAATCCCTTTGTCTCTCGATATATTACATGTCCGAGATTCGATCATCGTTATCTCCATACCTAGTTTGATCTCGTTACCGACATGCACTCTTTTCTCGTTCCCGTGATATAACATTCTCGTGATCACATCACTTGCTTGCAAGCTATCTTAATGTGATATCACCGAGAGGGCCCAGAGTATATCTATCCGTCATCTGGATTGACAAATTCCACTCTTGATCCATGAGCCTCAACATAACACCTTCGTAGTACTGAACCCATCTTTATAGTCACCCTGTTACGATGTGACGTTTGATGTTATCAAGATACTCTTCCGGTGTTAGCAATTAACATGATCTCATGGTCTAAGGATAAAGATTACTTCGTATGATGTTATAGCAATATAAACATAATGACTTGATCGTAATGCTATACTTCGGATAAATGTTCATCACATCATTCTACCAATGGTCTGACCTTGTTATTAACAACATCCAATGTCCATGATCAGGAAACCTTGATCATCTTGTTAATCAACAAGCTAGTCTATAAGAGAGGCATAACTAGGAACCCTTTTTGTTTATTAAACACACATGTATTGATGTTTCTGATCAATACAATTCTAGCATGTAAAATAAACATCTATAATATATAAGGAATATATAATAACAACTTTATTATTGCCTCTCAGGGCATATTTCCTTCAGTCTCCCACTTGCACTAGAGACAATAATCTAGTTCACATAGTGATAAATCTAACACCCATGGAGTTCTGGTGTTGATCATGTTTTGACCTAGGGAGAACTTTAGTCAACGGATCTGCTACATTTAGGTCCGTGTGTACTTTACAAATCTTTATATCTTCATCCTTGACATGCTCGTGGATGGAGTGAAACCGGCGCTTAATATGCTTGGAATTCTTGTGAGACCTTGGTTCCTTTGCATTGGCTATGGCTCCATTATTGTCACCATAGATCACCATTGGGTCCAACGCACTAGGAACCACACCTAGTTCTGTAATGAACTGTTTCATCCAAACCGCCTCCTCCACCGCTTCTGAAGCAGCAACATATTCTGCCTCCGTCGTTGATCCAGCCACCATACATTGTTTGGAACTCCTCCAAATAACTGCTGCTCCGTTCAAGAGAAATACATATCCGGATTGACATTTAGAGTCATCCGGATCGGTGTCAAAGCTAGCATCGACATAACACTTAACGACTAGCTCTTCTTCACCTCCGTATATAAGAAACATATCCTTAGTTCTTCTCAAGTACTTGAGGATGTTTTTTACCGCTATCCAGTGTTCCGAACCTGGATCAGATTGGTACCTACTAGTCAAACTAATAGCATGTGCCACATCCGGTCTTCTACGTAGCATGGCATACATAATAGAGCCTATGGCCGAGGCATAGGGGATCTTATCCATCATCTCTCTTTCTTCCGCCGTAGCCGGACTTTGAGTCTTACTCAATGTCTTGCCTTGCAACATAGGTAAGAACTCCTTCTTACTTTCGTCCATATTAAACTTCTTTAATATCTTATCAAGGTATGTACTCTGCGATAGCCCAATTAGGCGCCTTGATCTATCTCTATAGATTTTAATGCCTAATATATATGATGCTTCACCAAGGTCTTTCATCGAAAATTTGCTGTTTAGATAACTTTTAACACTGTTTAAAAGATCTATATCATTTCCAATCAATTATATGTCATCACATATAATATCAGAAATGCCACATTGCTCCCACTCACTTTCTTGTAAATACAAGCCTCTCCATAAGTTTGGACAAATCCAAACTCTTTGATCACCTCATCAAAGCGGAGATTCCAACTCCGGGATGCTTGCTTCAGTCCATAGATGGATCGCTGAAGTTTGCATACCTTATTAGCATCCTTAGGATCGACAAAACCCTTAGGTTGTATCATATACAACTCTTCTTCAATATTACCATTGAGGAACGCAGTTTTGACATCCATCTGCCATATTTCATAATCGAAATATGCAGCAATTGCTAACATAATCCTAACCGACTTAAGCATCGCTATGGGAGAGAATGTCTCATCGTAGTCAACTCCTTGAATTTTTCGAAACCCCTTTGCGACAAGTCGAGCCTTATAGATGGTCACATTACCATCAGCATCAGTTTTTCTTTTGAAAATCCATTTATTCTCAACGGCCTTTCGGTCGTGAGGTAAGTCCACCAAGTTCCAAACTTGGTTCTCGTACATGGATTCCATCTCGGATTTCATGGCTTCTAGCCATTTGTTGGAATCCGGGCTCATCATCGCTTCTTAATACATCGCAGGGTCATCCATTTCATCAACCATGAAATTCACAACAGGATTGCCGTACAGTTCAGGAGCTGTACGTGTCCTGCTTGACCTGCGAGGTTCGGTAGTGTCCTCTTTCAGAGTTTCATGATCATTATCATTAGCTCTCTCTTCATCAGGTGAAGTCAACTCCGAAACAACTTCCGGTGCTGCGCCACTCGCCATTCCATGAAGAGAAGGTTCAATAACCTCTTTGAGTTTACCTTCCGGCTACTCACACCTTTCGCAAGAAACTCCTTCTCAAGAAAGGATCCATTCTTGGCAACAAAAACCTTGCCCTCGGATCTGTGATAGAAGGTATACCCAATTGTTTCCTTAGGGTATCCTATGAAGACGCATTTTTCCGCTTTGGGTTCGAGTTTATCCGGTTGAAGTTTCTTCACATAAACATCGCATCCCCAAACTTTAAGAAATGACAGCTTAGGTTTGTTTCCAAACCATAATTCATACGGTGTCGTTTCAATGGGTTTAGATGGTGCCCGATTTAAAGTGAATGTAGCTGTTTCTAGTGCATAACCCCAAAATGACAGTGGCAAGTCAGTCAGAAACATCATAGATCGAACCATATCCAATAAGGTATGATTACGACGTTCCGACACACCATTACGTTGTGGTGTTCCGGCAGGCGTGAGTTGTGAAACTATTCCACACTCTTTCATGTGTGTGCTAAACTCGTAACTTAGATACTCTCCTCCACGGTCAGACCGTAGAAATTTGATCTTTCTATTACGATGATTTTCCACTTCATTCTGAAATTCCTTGAACTTTTCAAAAGTTTCAGACTTGTGTTTCATCAAATAGATATACCCATATCTACTCAAATCATCCGTGAAAGTAACAAAATAACGATATCCACCTCGCGCCGACACACTCATTGGTCCACACACATCAGTATGTATGATTTCCAATAGATCTGTCGCCCGTTCCATTGAATCGGAAAACGACGTTCTAGTCATCTTGCCCATAAGGCATGGCTCACATGTATCAAATGATTCAAAATCAAGTGATTCCAAAAGTCTATCAGAATGGAGTTCTTCATGCGTTTAACGCCAATATGACCTAGACGGTAGTGCCACATATATGTAGACATATCATCATCAAGTTTAATCTTTTTAGCATTAACATTATGAATGTGTGTAATATTACTATCGAGATCCAACAGAAATAAACCATTCAACATAGGTGCATGACCATAAAAGATATCATTCTTATAAATCGAACAACCATTGTTTTCAGATTTAAAGGAATGACCACTTTGCATCAAACACGATCCAAATACAATGTTCATGCTCAGTGCAGGCACTAAATAACAATTATTTAGGTTTATAACTAATCCCGATGGCAAATGGAGAGGTAGCGTCCCGACGGCGATCACATCAACTTTTGATCCATGCCGACCCGCATTCTGACCTCATCCCTTGCTAGTTGTCGCTTGTTCCGTAGCCCCTGAACCGAGTTACATATATTAGCAACCGATCCCGTATCAAATACCCAGGTGCTACTGCGAGTACTAGTTCAAGTACACATCAATAACATGTATATCACATATACCTTTGTTTGCCTTGCCGGACTTCTTGTCCGCCAAATACTTGGGGCAGTTGCGCTTCCAATGGCCAGTCCCCTTACAATAGTAGCACTCGGTGTCAGACTTAGGGCTAGCTCGGGGTTTCTTTTCAGGCGTGGCAACAGACGTGCCACCCTTTTTTCCCTTGTGCTTGCCTTTCTTGTCTTTCTTGAAACCGGTGGTCCTATTGATCATCAACACTTGATGTTCTTTCCTAATCTCCACTTCTGCAGTCTTAAGCATTGACAGAAGCTCGGGAAGAGACTTCTTCATGCCCTGCATATTATAGTTCATCACGAAGCTCTTGTAGCTAGGTGGCAGAGATTGGAGAACACGATGTATGCCTAAGTCAATGCGAATCGTTATTCCCAAGGACACAAGCTTATCGGCGTACCCTAACATTTTGAGTACGTGCTCACTAATGGAGCTGTTTTCCTCCATCATGCAGCTAAAGAACTTTTCTGTAGCATTATAACTCTCTACGGCAGCATGGGTATCGAAAATCATTTTCAATTCTCCCATGGTATCAAAGGCATTGCCATTTTCGAAACACATTCGAAGTTCTGGCTCTAGCCCATACAGTATGCCACAATGAACTAAGTTGTGGTCCTCCTGACGAGTCACATAGACATTATTTTCCTCGTCAGGGGCATCAGGAGCTGGTGGGGGGCCTAGTGACGCATCTAGCACATATTGCTTTTGTGCAGCAGTGAGGAGAATCCTCAAATTCATAGCCCAGTTGGTGAAGTTGCTACCATTCGCAACAAGTTTCTCTTTCTCCATGAACACATTGAAATTAAAAGCAGGTGGTGCCATCTACAACAGAATTTGTAAAGTTTATTTAGACTAAGTTTATGATAGATTGAGTTCAACTAATCCAAATTACTAATGAACTCCCTTTAAAAAACGACATCCCTCGTGTCTTTTTGGTGATTACATGAACCAAATCCACTACACCAAGTCCGATCATCACATGAGTTGATGTAGCTTCAAAGGCCAGCATCTATATGGGCATCATATCAACTATATGACTCATGTTTGACCTTTTGGTCCGTGTTCCGAGGCCATGTCTGTACATGCTAGGCTCGCCAAGTAAGAACCTTAGTATTCGCGTGTGTAAAACTGTCTTACACTCGTTCCTATGAAAGCGTAGATTCGAGTACACCCGATCATCACGTGATGTCTCGAAACACGATCCACAGAACGGTGCATACTTAAGGAAGAACACATTTTTATCTTGATATCTAAATGAGGGATCATCTTATAATGCTACCAAAAGCGCCAAACTAGCAGTATAAGATGCTAACATCTAATGTGTAAAGTGAGATGATATGGTCCATGTATTTGATCTCTATCACTTGCATCGTGGTATGATCTCTATCATTCCTTTGTGTGTAAGGCCAAGGTCTATGGAACTTACACGTTGAGTGTGTTGTAAAAGTATCTATCATACATCTACTTACAACATAGCATATCAATACACTAGCCCAGCAACGATCTAAACTAGACGCGTCTAATTTATCAATTGCAAGTTTTACATGTCTTAGGGATTTCGGAGATAGAACCATTCTCACCTACGAACATGAACCACAACGAGGATAACTAAGTTATTAGCAACTCGTTGTAAATCAGATATTGACTATAGTAGGAGAGACAGACACCCGCCAGCCACTTATGCAAAACAAGTTGCATGTCAGTCGTGGAACCGGTCTCATGTACGATGACATGTAAGGTTGGTCCGGGCCGCTTCATCCCACTATGCCACCAATATCCAAAATACATAGAAGATGCAATAACATGATCATCATCGCCCACATATAAACATATGTGTACTACCCGTGCAAAGCACCTACACATAGATCAGGATCTGATACCACTGTTGGGTCCGCATCATAGAAAACAAATTTTTCTTATGGCGTGAACTACACGCCAAGATCTATCTACTAGGTACAAAGCAACGGGTGGACATACATCCAACAAGAACTTACCCTCGAAGACAACGAGTTTTGTTAATGAGTAGGAACTCGTGGTTGATGTAGTCGTACACTTGCT